>JBAMBP010000693.1:0-600000 GCA_037044515.1 Phortica magna
AAATTCAACGTCGCTGTTGCAACAGCCACCGACCACCACAAACCACAAAAATGTTGCCGAATCAGCGGAAGCATCGAGCCCGTGGTGTAACTTTTATTCAAAAAACACAAAAACAAAATCGAGTTTAAAATTTCATGAATGGCGCCAGAAACGCAAACGAGCCAAATTTGCTCAAACGTAACGACTTTGACGCAAAAGTGTTCAAATAAAATAATTAATAAACGGAGGAACACAACAAATCACCTTGAAATACAGCGCGACATAGAACACGTCAATATTGCGCTAGTCGTATCAAAATAGTGTCATGGGAGAGTAAGCGGCTCGCTTTGCTCTCACGACGTAGAAAATATTTTATTGGCAAAAATTTAACAGCGCTCTAGCAATGTTACACCAATGCACACCAAAGTTACACTGACCTCATATTACACATACGGCAATTTTGTGCTCAACAGTATTGAGCATTGAAGTGTTTTATATATTGCGTCAAGGCTCGTCCATAAGCGGACTTAATATTGAAGATGTCAAATTTAGCCGAGGTCTTGCTCTTCGTTAACATCAGAGATTTTGTGTTTAGCAAGAATAAGCATTGAAGTGTCTTATGTGTAGTGTGGAGGCGCTGAACATAAGTGTACTTAATATTGAAAATGTTAAATTTAGCCGAGCCAACTGGTGTAGCTCTTCGTTAACATCAGAGATTCTGTGTTTAGCAAGATTAAATATTAAAAAGTCTTATGTTTAGCCTGGACGCGCTGTACATAAGCGTACTTAATATTGAAAATGTTAAGTTTAGCCGAGACAACTGGTATGGCTCTTCGTTAACATCAGAGATTTTTTGTTTAGCAAGATTAAGTATTAAAAAGTCTTATGTTTTGCGTGGACGCGCTGTACATAAGCGGACTTAATATTGAAACTGTTAAATTTAGCCAAGTCAACTGGTCTTGCTCTTCGTTAACATGAGAGAATTTATGTTAAGCAGGCTTAAGCGTTTTGAAGTGCCTTATGTGTTGCGTTGAGGTTGCGTGCATAAGTGAACTTAATATTGAAAATGTTAAATTTGGCCGAGGTCTGGCTCTTCGTTAACATCAGAGATTTTGTGTTTAGCAGGAATAAGCATTGAAGTGTCCGCTTTTTCTGTGTAGCGTCGAGGCTGCGTGCATAAGTGAACTTAATATTAAAAATGTAAAATTTAGCCGAATCAACTGAGGTTGCTCTTCGTTAACATCAGAGATTTTGTGTTTAGCAGGATTAAGCATTGAAGTGCCTTATGTTTTGCGTCGAGGTTGGGCGCATAAGCGGACTTAATATTAAAAATGTTAAATATAGCCAAGTCAACTGGATTTGCTCTTCTTTCACATCAGAGAATAACATTTCTAGTATTGAGTACACTAATGTTACTCAGCGCTCTTATTACACATACGATAGTTTTGTGCTCAGCAAGAGCATACAAGTGTCTTATGTGTTTGTGTGAACGCTGTCTAAATAATATTACAAATATTAAATTCGTTTGAGTCATTTGGCATCAATGTCTGGGGCAGTTAAATAGCGCAGTTAAAGAAATGTTTTAATTGTGTCTTCATATTAAAATAAATGTTTGATGAATTGTTGCAAGTTCGCAGATGTTCGCTTAACACTTAAGACACTACAATAATAATGTTTCACTTTACTTGAAAAAGATTTAATATTATTGTAATTGATATCAAAATGATTTGTTTGTTTGGTTGCCATGTAACTTACGTCAGTACAATATTAAGTAACGACAAAGCTTTTTCAAGCTTTTTGGCAAAGCAGCCATCGTGTGAAAATACACATTGAATCGTCTTATATCACAAATCTCACCAGGCCAACTAGTGCTAACCGTTAAATTGGCATTCTAATAATTTTAAATTTTTTACAATGTTTGAAAAATGTTTTTTGAATTGTTTATATTGCTTTATTAATTTTTAGTTTCAGTTGTAATCATGTAATTTTATATGATTATATAATTAAAATAGACAAATTCAGCCTAAACACGCGTTAAACAACAAATGTACAGCGTTTTGCGTCAATATTTATTTTTTCTTATTTGATATATTTTTTCTTTTCTTCAATCATATTCATCCTCTTGTCCTCTTCGTCACCTTCTCTAATCTGTGTCCGAAACAGAGCTACGGGCATGACGTTTTGACTTCTTGTGCTTCTTCTTCTTGTCCTTCGAGCTGCGCTCTTCGACACGGCTGCTGCTGCTACGCGGTTCTGTTATAGCCGCACTCGACGACGTTGCACTATTTGACCCCAGCGCAGCGACTGCTGCTGCTTCCAGCATTTTTAACTTTTCGTGTTCCTCTAATTTTTGCAGCGTCTCAGCTTTTAATCGCTCCAGTTCCACCAGTTCACGTGCAGTGCGTTCCTTTTCGAGATCATCAACTCGTTGCTTCTCCGCACGTCGTTCCTCCTCTTTGGCAATCTCTTTGCGCATATGCTCCTTAAGCAGCAGAGCTGCCTCCGCACGTTTTTGCATTTTTTCTCGTGCTAAACGTTCCTGTTCATTGGCGGCACTGCTGGTCTCTGGCCGTTCATCGGACAGCTGCTTCGGTGAGTTACGTTCACGAGACACAACATTGCGTTGGTTACGACGGTGACGACTGTCACTTGGCGATCGATTCGATCGTGATCGTCGGCGACTATCACGCTGACCGCGAGAATCATCGCGTTTGGTACGAGACTCATCCCGATGGCGACTGTCACGACTATTGTCACGATAGCCACGTGACTCCTCAGGACGTCCGCGACTTCGTTCGCGCCGTTTTACACTTCGACTGCGTGAACGATTGTTACGACTGCGTGACCGATTGTTGTGACTGCGTGAACGATTGTTACGGCTGCGTGAACGATTGTTGTTACGTTCGCGCGAACGCCTGCGTTCTGTAGGTGAAGTGCGTCCACCTCCGGGCCGGCGTATGGGCGACAGCGGGAAACGATTCCGGAATCTGTCATTCGATCGAGACCGACGGCGTCGATCTGCAAAAGGATTTCGACGACCGCCAGCAACACCACCACCACCACCAGCACTTCCACCACCAGCACTAACAGCAACACTATTTCCACCGTTACCACCGCCACCGCTTCCACTAGCAGCATTAGCACCACCACTGACTCCGGCACCGCCACCACCTGCTCCACCTGAACGATTGTTGCGCCTTGGCGGTGGTGTCCGCTGCCTTTGACGTACTGGCGAACGACGCCTGCGAGGCGAACGTGATTGTTCAGCAGGACTAGGTGAACGCTTTCGTGACCGTGATCTGTTGCGTGAATGTGGCGAGCGATCACTCGATCTTTTTGTGACAATCGGCCGTAAACGTTCCGGTGTTTTTTCTTTGGAGTGACTACGTTTTGGCTTCTCTTCCACTTGTTTCCGCACAATTTCCTCGTGTTTTTTCGATCGTTCCTTTGGGGCAGGTTTTGTAGCTTCCATTATTTTTTCAGCTAATTTCTTCTCAGCTACTTGTTGCTTATGTCCGCTAACGAAAAAGTGTGCCTCCTGCTCTGGTTCACTATCGGTTTGTTGCTCATAGTCCAGTGCATTCATGTCCATAGATTTTCGTCGCTTGGGCGAAGCTTTCTGCTCTTCCTTTGGATTTTCTCTATGTTTCGTTTTCTCGCTTACCTTTCGTTCACGGCGTTCCTTTTCTTTAACGTCCTTGTCCGACTTGTGTGACTCTGTACGATCGCGTTTGGCAATCTTTGTCGGTGAGCTTTCCGGCACTTCGGCACTGCCATAGGAACTGGCTTGTGCCAGTTCAAAGTAGGACTTCTTGGGATTCTTAGCAGCCTCTTCATGACGTTTCTTACGCTCAACTTCACGACGCTTAATCTCTTCATCACGTGCTTTCTTCTCGTCCTCTAAACGCTCCAAATCGGACATTTTGATTGTTCGATTCTGTGCTCGTTTCCAATGAGGCGGCGTTATACTACGCGAGCGACTGCGAGACGGTGTGCGGAATCGCTAACAAATGACAAAAAATATCTTATTAAAAGTAAGTTTGAGGGCACAAATCTCCGCTAACTTACAAAGACGCCACGACCTTTAATAATGCGACCACTACGAGATGTTGGCACACGCTTCTTGGACCAACCAAAGGCATTTCGTTCACGTTCACGTGAGTTTTCACGCACAACGCGACCACGTTCTTCACGTTCACGTGAACGGCTCACACGTTCTCGACGCATCAAGAATTTATTTGATACCTGTCGTGTGTCGATTAAACATATTCAAAGGATAATACGATTTTGCATTAAAAATTTGTAGAATCAACACTAACCTCGGGTATTTCGCTTGGATCGATTTTTGTCACAGTAACGAGCGGATGCTGTACCTGTCGGTCATCATCGTCCTCGTTAGAAGGCTCATTACCGTTTCTCTCTTCTTCCTCCGAGCTTTTGAGAAATACATCAAAATATATAAATTATTGAAGTTACATGAGTTTTGTCTTCAAATGAAATACTCACTCCTCTTCGCCACTTGATTTTGGTGCCTTGCGTGACTTTTTTTTCTTCTTATCCTTGCGTTTTGAGTGCCTCTCCACCTCGGAGCCACTGCCGGACTGATCATTACCCGACGATGCTGCACGCTTCTTCTTCTTCTTTTCTTTCTTAACTGAAAGTATGTTGGTGTGAGAAGTCTTAAAGATAACATTTTAGTTGATCACTCCATTACGAATACCTTTTACATGTCGTACAAGTTCGCCACAATTGGCAATCGCGGCATCCTGTAGTGGCCGAGAATTCCTGTCAACTGGTAGCTCTTCTAATTGGCGTACCAATTCTTGTCCGGATATAACATGACCGAAAACGACGTGAATACTGCAAAACGAATAGAAAAGTAAAGATTTAATAAGACTGCTGAGTGGCATAGTAGCTTAAGTTTATGTACTTACTTGTCCAAGTGTGGCGCAGGCTGTGTGGTACTACAATGAAAAGTATAAGAGAAGAAAAAGTTTTCTTTACACAATGCAAACTTTTGGTATAGGTTGAAGAACATTTTGTGCAACAAAGGTAAAAGAGTTCATATGTGGAGTTTTGGAGGAGCGAGGAGCAACTACGCGAATCTAGTTCAGAGTCGAAGGAATGCTCAGCGCAAGCAGGAGCGCTGCCCAATAGCACATTGATGAGTGCTGTGCTGAAGCAGCGCTGAGACGATGAACAGCGGACGGCCGTCCAATCGACTTTACTCCACTCCACTTCACTCCAGACGACGACTACGACTATTACCGCCACTGTCGTCGCCATTGTTAAATGTAAACGTCGTTGCCGCCACCATGCCGATTGTATGTGACTGTGTGTCGCTATGGCGGCTGGTGCACAACGCGTGGTGGGCCTTGTCAAAGCGCTGACCAGCGTCGTCGCTTGTCTTGGCTATATGTCAATAGAGAGATCAATGGAATAACAAATTTGCATATTTAAAATTGACGTTAAATATAAAATCGCAAAAGTTATTTGTTAAAATAAAACAGTTATGGCTGAAAAGAAATACGCTACTTGCCAGCAGCATTAGTTTAATGGCCAATGCCCATGTTTGGCTCACGGCTTGTTGTCACTTACATAAAGAACTGCGAACCGTTCGTATTCTTGCCGCGATTGGCCATCGACAGTAGAAACGGCCGGTCATGTTTAATATCGAAGCATTCATCTAAATTAAATAATTTTTAAATTATTGATTTTTCAATAATATGCGTCAATGACAAACCTTCAAAGGTGCCACCATAAACTGACTCGCCGCCAGTTCCATTGCCCGCAGAAAAATCGCCAGCTTGTATCATGAAGTCCTTGACCACGCGATGGAATATTACATTTTTGTAATATAATTTTTTGCCCGTCACAATGCCGGTGCCTTTTTCACCCGTACAGAGCGCGCGAAAATTCTCCGCTGACTTGGGAGCAACATCGCTAAAAAGCTGAAATATCAAATGTGCACGATTTTACAAACGATAATATGTTTATCAACATAGAGTACCACAAACTTGAAAAATAATAATTTTATATAAAATTCTCATTTTTTTTTTCATACCTCGAAGACAACGCGACCAACGGCAATGCCGCCCAACGTAATGTCGAAAAAACAACGCGGACGCGCAACACCAGCGCCGCTCTTGCTTACTGTCATTGCTTATTTGAATTTATGTTTTCCTTGTGATTTTCACACTTTTTACTCTATTCCACTTTTTAATAAAGACAATTTTTAAAAAAAAATTAGCAATTTTTCACTGAAATTCTCCGTCGCTGCATATGAACAATGTTGCCACTTCTTCGTGAAAGTTAGTGATGCGTCGGTTTTTGCAAGTAGAGTGTGTCGAACAATTGCAAGAGCTGCCAGACTTATTTTTTTTTTTGAATATTGTATTGTGGTATTTGTCCCAAAGGCTAATAGTTACAAACGGCGGGCGGGTAATTCCTGTCTGATTTGAAGTGCTGCCAGTGCGACACTTTTGTGGCGATCGAATCTAAAAATTGAATTTTTACTATTTTCTTTCCGTTCGAAAGGGCCCTGGCATTTAACGAATTTCTGTTAAAAAATAGGATCATTAGCCATTGGTTGATTAAAATTGTTATTTAATTGCTTTTTTTTTGTAAATTTTTAGGGAATAATAACAGAGCTTAATGGAAATTGTTGGTATATTTTTTGAATATAAATTGCACGATTCAAATAATTAGAAATGCAGGGTTTACAGTATTAGGTACCGTCAAACATTGCCACGAATTCGACCAATGTTTGTCGAAAACGTGAAACTTAACAATATTAAATAGTCCAATAATATTAACGGCACGCAAATTAAACTTAAAACTAATGTGCATGATATGACTAAAACTATGCAATGGAATTGGTTAGCTAAGTAGAAAGAGTCTGCAGAGGTGGAAACAATTACTCCACCGTCACCGACTTGGCCAGGTTACGCGGGCAGTCGACATCACAACCACGAAGCACGGCAATGTGATACGAGAGCAACTGCAGCGGTATAACAGTAAGGATGCCCTGAAGACAGTCAACAGTGCGCGGCACTTCGAGTGACCGCGTGGAATTGGCCTTTGTTTCAATATCGTCACGCTCACAGATAAGTATGGGACGACCTTTGCGCGAAGTGACCTGCTGAAGTGCGTTCATGCATTTGATGTACACTGGATCGCGCATGATGATCATCAGCACAGGCATTTCGTCGTCGACAAGTGCCAGAGGTCCGTGCTTTAGTTCACCGGCAAGAATACCTTCGCTGTGCATGTAGGTGAGTTCCTTTACCTTGAGTGCGCCCTCCAAGCATGTGGCATAATTAAAGCCGCGTCCCATAATGAGAAGCGATTTGTGCAAATACAACTCCTTAGCCAGCGCTTGTACTTCAGAGTTGAGCTGCAGCACTGTACGTATCTGTTCGCCCAGATTGGATAAGCCGGCAATAATCTCCTGACGGCGCTGTTGAAGCGATAATCGATCTTCCGACATCACCAGACCGAACATTACAAGCGAAATGAATTGAGATGTGTATGCCTTAGTAGAGGCAACGCCAATCTCCGGTCCCGCATTGATGTGCACGCCGCAGTGCGACTCACGACAAATACTGCTACCGACGGTGTTGGTTATGCCGACAATGAGTGCGCCGCGTTGTTTACAATAACGCAGCGCCATCAAAGTATCTGCAGTCTCGCCCGACTGGGAAATGAAGAAACAGACATCGTCACGGAAAATTGGTGTGTTACGATCAAGAAAGTCGGATGCCAGCTCCACGACTACCGGCAATTCGGTCAATTCCTCGAGCAGCTGACGTGTCGCCACAGCACTGTGGTAAGATGTACCGCAAGCGATAAGCATTAAGCGACGACAACGTTTTATCTCCGGTATGTACTCCTTGATGCCACCCAGCACGACTGTTTGAGTATCGAAACGTACGCGTCCGCGCATTGTGTTTACCACAGACTCGGGTTGTTCGAAGATCTCCTTTAGCATGAAGTAGTCATAGTTGCCCTTCATTATTTGCTGGATCTCCATCTTTAATGTGATAATCTCGCGGGCATGTGGATCGTCGGACGACTTATTCAGCCGATGTATGCTGAGCGTGCCATCACGCACGGCTGCCACATCGTCATCCTCAAGATAGATAACGCGATTCGTGTGCTCAATAACGGCAGACGCATCCGAGGCAAAGAAGTACTCGACCTTCTTGTCCTCTAGAGGCTGAAACTCAGCCGTAACATCCGCCGGCCGTACACCTTGACCGACGAGCTGTATTGGTTTGCCATGTGGGCGGTGTTGTTTCGCATAGTGTATTGGCACATGATCCGTAGCCAAGCGTGTCTTTGTCTTAATGCCCACCAGCAGCGGTGAACCACGCCGTGATGCAACGCATTCACCTGGAAAATGCTTTGATTTAAGCGCAATTGCAAAGGCGCCTTCCAGCTGTTGTATGGCCTGTTCGACGAGCTCTCGGAAGCTGTACGTTGGATGCTGTTGCCACAGATGATGTACCAACTTGGCAATAACCTCAGTGTCCGTGTCGGACTCAAAGACATAGCCGCGTTTTTCGAGCAGCGTTTTTACATCCTTGTAGTTGGTTAATATACCATTGTGAACCACAACAAAACTATTCGATTCGTCTGAACGTTGTGGATGCGAGTTAGTCTCGGAAGGTACACCATGCGTGGCCCAACGCGTATGTGCGATACCCAGATGCGTTGTAATAGGCAACGTGTAATCACCCGCGTTGCATACCTCGGCTATGGCATCCTCCAGCACTTTTACTTTACCGGTGCGTTTCACCAAGAGTATATCGTGCTCGTCGCCCAGGTCATCGATGGCAACACCCGTTGAGTCATAGCCTCGATACTCCAACCGCTTCAGTCCCTGCACCAACAGATCGAGCACTTCCTGTCTCGTCTTTGGCGTCATGTAATTTAGATACGCGAAAATGCCGCACATTTTGCTGTCTTTACAACTTTTGCCACGTCAACTTTCAACTTTAAGAACGTTTGCAATTCAAATATTCCTCACACTTTTCTCTCACGGTTTTGTTTGTTTATCTTTCGTTTTTCCGTCAAATTTTTATTGGCTGCTACCGCCACCCGCCACACATATGATAAGAAAGCTTTGTACACAGCTGAGCTGAAATCGATGTGCAAAGTGCAGCGGTAAGTGGATTAAAAATATCTTCAGAACAAAAACAAACTCGAAATCTTGAAAAAACCGCTTTCGAGTTCAAAAAACGCATTTTTAATTAATCATGTGCATTTTTAGTAAAGGTCTATGACACGAGCCTTAATTTTATGTCCGTATGCTTTATGTTTTAAGTATTCTACTCTAACATACCGCTATTCAATTTAGCCAAATTAGGCCGTTATTCTTCTTACAACATCACATTGCCGAATGTGTTAGCTTGGATAGAGATCAGAAATATAAAACTGTTATAATTAAAAGATAAGCTATGGGACTTTAACTGACGTTAATAACTTTTATGTTACTTTTATGAGGTAAGGCATAGTGAAGACCAAAAGCATTTCAACAAACCAGCCGGCTCCGAAAAAAATGTTTTATTAATTTACAAAAACTGTTCTATTATGGAAAATTTTGAAAATGTTTTTTAATAGAAATTATTGGGACCTAAAATTAATCCTATATTTCCTCAATGAAATTCCTACAAAAGGACTTTCAGCGCTGAAGTGCTTCAAATATACTGTCCACAGCTAGCGACTTGTGGTAGTACAACTCGGAAATAATTTGCCGCGGAAAGTTAAAAATTCCTTTAGGTCATTCTTTAGTAAAGATCACCGCCGAGATTATGCCACAGCAATACGCCGTTGCTATGTGGCAACTCTATAATTTGTATTGACAACATAACTGATTTTATTTTTTATTGTGCCTTTCACACGTTTTCAGCTGTTAAGCCCATATTAGCCTACATTCGGACACAAATTCTATGACTAATTTCTATGTTTTCTTATATTTTTCAAGACACGGCAATTTTATGTCTCAATTAAATAGTACTGTTGAGTGCATGCTGATTACGGCAAACACCCTGCTAAATCTCTATAAACATCATGTATAAAACGTATCACGCACACAAAACTAAAAAACAAAACAAAAAAAGTCAGCCATAATTCAAAATGAAAATTGCTGAAAAAACTGATAAAACTGTCCAAAATTTCGGCTGTCGGCTGAGAGAATGAAAAATGGCCAAAAACAGTCGAAAAATTGACAATTTGGCAACACTCTTTCGAAGTTTCGACGACGGCTGAAAAGCACATGTCTGCTCGGTAACACGAGATTTTCGGTAAATTACCACTAAAATATGGTGAAAAGTGCTGTGAAAATACACAAGAGTGATTAATAGACAACTCGGCGAAAGACGGCAATTGAAGTTCAGTGAAAATTGTGACATAAAATTGCGAAAATCACGCAATAAAGTGAATCCGTGATAAACGTTCTTAATCGCGCGTGTGTGTGTTGTTCTCGCTCTCTGTGTGCGTGTGTCTGTGCAATTGAAACGAGCACCCACGAGCGAATGAGACTGTGTGTGTGTGTTTGTTTATTGTGTTGGTGAGCAACGAAACCGTAGCGCAAAGCGTACGCGGAACAAAAACAACAACACAACTAGCTGAAAATAGACGAATAACACAAATAGTAAAATCATCATAACCGTTTCTCTTATTGCGATATTTGACAACGTTCGTGTGCATATATTTTAACGGTAGGTTGTATTTGATTAAATATATTTTTAAATGATGTATGCATTTGTATGCGTGTGTGCGTATGTCGATTTGCAAATAACGCTTTTTTTATTTTGTGTATGAAATCAGCTGTTATTTTGGTCAGGGCTGCGGTAAAAAATTTTCCATTGGCGTAAAGTTGGCAGTGCCAAGCGATTGCTGTCAACGCTTGTTGCTTTGGTCGGCTGTTTCTAGTGGTGGTGCTGCCGCGTTTTGACAGTTGTCGCCGTTTTGCAGCTCGTTTTTTTTGATTCGTTCGTTAATCGTTCGCAATTTAACCTCACTTCTGTGCTGCATAATAATACATCGCAATCCCATTTCACGTCGTGCTTCATATAACGAATTTAAATTATTTCGGATTTGTCAATCGCCTGGAAACAGACATTTAATACGTAACCTTAAACTTGTGCAATTTAAAACGGACCGTGCAAATTGTATCGAAGTGTGAAAAATTACGGCGAAAAAATATATAAAAAAAAGAAAAAAAAAAGAGGTTCTTACGCGAGATGTGCTGCGCACTAGAGGAACGGTGAAGAGTGTGTAGAAAGAAGTTGTGTGTCGGTTGAAAGAAGATTGTACGGTTTTAAGGGGGCGTGAGGAGTCAGGCGCGAGTGGCTCGTTAGTTGGGTGTAGGATGTTAGAGTGACAAGGCACCTAGGGCAAGACAGGACAAGACGCCTTCCCCCACAACGTTTTTTGACCGACCGAAATGTCGTTTTTGTTGTCCATTTTGTTGTTGTAAGGAATTTCGTAAGCAACGAAAAGAATTACGCAGTACAAACGACATATAAAGGAGAGCGAAAGAGAGAAAAAGTATCCTTGTCCAAGTAAAAAAAGGTTGTGAAATATCTACAAAGTCGGATCGGGTCGAGTCAGACTCACGACAGTGTATACGTGTGTGTGTGTTTTTGTAAGGTAGGAGGTGTGTCATCATGTGTTGATTCTGCAATTTCATAATGCATTATTACATGTATTTTTTCTCAATTGGCTTTTTTTTTTTAGGTTGAGCAACCATTCGTGATAAACTACACTACAAGACTACGGCAGGGCAAGGAAGCACAAAAGAGTTTCCCCTCTCTCATTTCGTGTGTCTCAGACGTAGAGAATCTGGAGTAGTTTGCATATCGAACTTCGTTACGGAACTCTGGAGTAGTCGTCGCAGTAGTCGTTGTTGAAAGCAACGTAGACGCAGACGACAACATAAGAAGAAATTAGGAGCATGGCCAGCAAGGAAACAACACCTGCGGCGGCCAGCGCCAGTGATGCCGGAGCAGTTGTAGCAGCACCAGCTGTTGCAGCTAGCGCATCGAGCACATCATATGCCAATGTCGTGCAGAATTTGGAAGTCAAGAAAGGTGTTGGATTTGCCGCTAACACATTGGAACCTGATGCTAATACTGCTACATCGACATTGACCACGACAACGACGACATCAACTACTATCACCACTATTACGACTACTGACAATAAGGAAAATCAGCCAAATTTGAAGACGCTTAAATCATGGAGCGAGGAAACTGCCGCTGCTGAGGCCGCTGGCGAAGGTTTTGCCGTCATTGTGCCCGGCAGCGGTACAAGCAGCTCACTCGCCGGCGAGAAGCGCGCTGCAGCGACGGCCGACAATACGGCTGAGAATTCATCAGAGGTCGATGACAATAATGATTTTGTGCCAGTAATTTCGCATCATAGACGCGATCGCAAGAAGGCACGCAAAGAGAAACCACCGGCACGTGAACGCGTTGCTGGCGATAAGCAAACAGGTAGTGGCGGTGGTCAGAAACAGTTGTCAGGTGGTGCTGGCAATCGACGAAATGCTGGCGGTGCCGGCGGAAATAATGGTGGAAGTGGTGCCGGCGGTGGCGGTGGAGGTGGTGGAGGCGAGGGCGAGCGCAAATTTGGTGGACGTCAACGTCAACGCGGCGGTAGTCCACGTAAGAGCGCCAATACTAGCGGTAATGGCGGCGGCGGTGGTACCGGTGTGAAGCAACACAAGGAACGTAAGGCTGATACTTCACCAAGTGCCAGTGCTGAAGCGACCAGTAGCGGTAATGAGGCTAAATCGGCTGGTGGTGACAGCGATTCAACGGGCGCAGCAACGGCAGTAACAACACAACCGAAAAAGTTTATTGCAGCGCCACCACCGAAGGTCAACGCTTGGAAGGTAAGCTTGAACAATATTGTTTATCCAAATTTGATGTGAATGGAAGTGAGGCGAAAGTGATTAGGGGGCGGGTATGTTATTGTTGTCTTGTTGATGAGACTGCCACGATTATATCATGACTTAATTGATTTCTCGTTTGTTTATTTGTTGTTTGCGCTTGTTATTGTTTTGGGTCTTAATATTTTTGTTATGTCAAACACGTTTTTTTTTTTTCTTTTGTTTCGCTGTTCCTTTTTTTCATTTCGTTTTTCGGCAATTGGAAAAAATTGCGTCTTAAATGAAATCATAAAAAACAAGGAAGGCAAAGCACATGAAAGCAAAATAAAAAACCGTTTTTATGCTCACAAATAGTAAACAAATGTGCGTGGAATGCACGAATGTGATAATTGTGCCTAAAGCATAAAGGCTGATAAATTGTTGACAAACTGTAGAAAATCAACAAAAACACGTTTTTTTTTTTTATATTTTGCCGTTGGTTTTGAATGCTAAAGAAAGGAATTATTTATAATAAACCAATTAAAAATGAAAAGGAAGTTAAATTTTATGAACAGCGTTGCCATTTGATAAGATGCAAAAAAAAAACACAAAACGTGTTTTTTATAAATAATTAATTTGGTTCTATAAAAATTCAATTGCATAATTTCTTTTAATTAAGCAGCAAGCAAATCTAATTAGCAAAACAAAATTCGTTGATAAACGATTAAAAGATAAATTCTTTAAACGAAATACAACAACAACAACAAGACAAGATAAATTGAAAGCAAATAAAAATTGGTCGATTATGCAATAAGCAATGAAAACAGTTGCCAATGTCTGACCGCACCACACACACACGCCGCCCCCACAAACCATTTCTCGCCGTGTGCTTATGTTTTTGTAATGTATACATTACGGTTAACTTTTCATTTCTTCTTGCTACAGTTGTTGTTGTTGTTTGCTTTTTCTGCGGTGTGCAAAACATCTGCATTTGTTTTTGTATTTGCTTTGTGTGATTAACTTTTGCCGCTGTTGTTTGAAGAAGACTAAAGCAAATAATAAAATTAATAAAAAAAAGAACATTTGTATTAATATGTATAAAAAGTAAATTTTAGTTTAAAAATAAATGTCAAGGTCAACGTCGACGTCGCTGTCGCTGTCGCTGCAAACATCGCAAATGTGATGAAACGAAAGTCAGTTGACTAGCGACGAAAACGCATATGAAAAGATGTGATGTGATAAATAATGGTGACGATAATGAAGATGATGACGATGATTAGATGAAATGATAATTTCGGCAAGGTGTGGCATTTGACAAAACAGTTTTTTTATTTCGTTTGATGCTTTCAGTTGTTTGAGCGTAGAACATATTTTTCTTATCTTACTTATAGATCACTTTTATAATTATTTCCTTGTACATAAGAGGAAAATCTCTGTTGTCTTATGAGAGCTGTTTGTTGTTATTATCATTTTTACGTTTTCGTTTTACATTATTTTTTAAGTCCTTGAACTTGAATCTGAAGAATTGCAAGCAAAACGCATATGTCTTCAAATTCTGCATTATCGTTGAATTTTTCTTTGTGTTTGCTTACATGTATATTTGTTTTTCTTGTTTATTATTATTACATGTTTTTTTTTTTGTTTGTCGAGTTGTTGCTACTGTCATATGGTTTGTTGTAGTTGTTATTGGTTTTTCTGGTTGTTATTGTTGTTGTTTGCAGCTCTTTTGTATTTTTTTTATTTTAACGGTTCGCTGTTCCGCTAACGCGACTGCAGAGCTACAACGAAAATGTATAGAAATTGTCTAACGCCGCAACTATTTCAGTTGACGAGTGGCATTCAAAGTCAAACGTTCGAAAACGCGTGCAGTAGAAAGAAAAAAAATCTAAAAATTTTAATATAATAAAAATTAAAAGCATACGTTACAAAATATTAAAACTTCCTCCGAAGTTTGCACGTGTCTCGTACTTTTGTCGTGTATTACGTTATTTGCTTATTCTTAATGCAAACTCACCACTAAGTTGAGCATTTGTATTTGTTTTCGGTGTGGTGAAATTCAACTGAAATTCAAATCGTCATCGTTGCGCGCACACACGGAATTAAAATAACAATAACAACAAAAATTAAGGAAAACTCGCTAAACTCGTCGTCGTCGTCGTTGTTATTGTTGTTGTTTTTGCTAGTATTATTGTTGCCAACGGGCATTCAAAATGTGTGTTAAATTTTAAACAAATTGTATCGTTAAATAAATATTTTTATCTCGAAACTTATTTGCGTATACATGTCAGTATATGTATTCCGTTCTCATACCGTAAAAGCGACGTGAAGTGATCAAGTGTAGTCAAGAATAACAAACAGCAAGCAAAAAGCAAAAAAGTAAAATAAAAAAGAACGACAACAACAATAACAAAATAAAATGAAAACGAAAGTAAATATGATATAATTATTTTTTTGTTGATTTTGTCATTTTTGTGTTTTTCTTGTTATAAATATACATATATTGTCTTCTCACTCATACACGTGTTTGCATATTCCTTTTTAAATTTTTTTTCTGCTGTCTTGCAATAAAAATGTTATTTGTATGCATTCTGATAAGCAAAACTCAGCACAGTCGTGCAATGCTTTGCAGTCAGTCAGTTTATCTCGCCTACTCATTCGCTCACACGCACGCAGCCACTTAGGCACTTATGCATGTCAATGCAGACACAATGCCTTTGTCCTTTTCCAGCCTATGTGATTTTTTTTTGTGTTTGCTTCACATTTATTTGCAATTTATTTGTCTACAATCTTGTCTTTGTGTGTGTTTGTTTGTGTGTACTTTTTTTTTCATTGTTGATTTAATGCATTTACATGCACATACAACAAAAAATTCTAAGCGCATTTAATAATTGAATTGTCAATTCATGTTAGTTGTACGTGTAATTTTAATTGGTTGGCATGTGTGTGTGTGTTTGTGTCGACAATGCAAGCGAAACGCTTGGTTTAGCAATTATTGTTTTTGTAATTTGCGCTTTATTTGCTTTCGTTGCATGTCAAAATCTATCAGATAGGCTACTTTTAAGCTTCAGTTGTAGGTCAACCATGCTATCAGCTCATTTCGATCCACTTATCTAATTAAAAAACGTGGTACAATAAATAAAAAAAAAGGAAAATTGCAATAACAGCAACAAAATCAGTTGTTGCTGACGTGTTTGACTGATAGCTGAAAAATGGAGGCTTACGTTGGCTTAACTTTTGTCGTATGTTGTCTCTCATGTATTGCAATAAGGAAATATATAATTGCTTAATGACTTTTTATTTTCACGTGCTGATTTTTCCTGAGATTTGCGGAAATTACACATTTTTCACTTATTGTTACTTTGTGCCTTAATTTTCTTTGTGTCTTTGCGCTTCTTTCTTTTGCTGCCTTTGGCATTTACACATTTAATTCAATTACTTTATTTTCTTTATGTAATTGAGTTTTCCTTTATTAATAAATATGTTGCGAAGCCTTCAGCTGATATTGTGGCAGTGCAACTGAAACCAACTCAAAGGCTTGTCTTTACCACTGTTATAACAACGCCTCATTACTCTTTGTCTTTCTTTGTTTTTTATAATCAACTTCAATTCATTCCACTATCATATTTCTGTGTTCTGTAATTTTCCATTTCCCCGTCGTGGCTTCATTGTTTTCAACACGATTCTTTAGCAAACAGTCTAGAGTTCATTTTAATCTCACACCATTAAAAATGCTCTTCATTCGCTCACGAAGTAATTAAAATATGGTCAGCCATAAAAGTTTTTTTTACTGCTAATAATATGTAATATGTTTATTTTTCTATGTGATCTTTTAACTGTTACGTTTGGAGTTTATACCATTTTTTAGAGTTTTTTGTGCAAATTTGCAAAAAAAAAAAAAATTTAAGAAATACGTTGTAATTATTTGAAATGTAAACTAATTTCGATTTCCTTCTAAGAAATTCGCATTTAAGTAGCTGTAAGACAGACAAACCCTACAATCTATTAATATCTTAAGGGTTCTGATAAGAATTCAAGGTCTCTATGCTACAAAACAAAATTAAAAATATCAGTAAATAACATCAAATAACATTGAAAAAGGTGAAGATAGTGAAGTAAGACCACTAAAATGTTATTGCGTCTTTGTTAATTGCTCCGGCCCGGCCGGCATAGCTTGCCCTTGTTCGTAATTTGATTGTTTTATTTGTTCGCTGGTGGTGTTTTGTGACTCAACCATGAGTTTCTTAAAATAAACCTACGCTTCTTCTACGCCGCTTTCAATACATTTTGATTGCGCAGTTGAACAGTAACTGTTTTACTCACTCGCACTTTATCAGTGTTTGTACCTTTTTTAAATTGTTGCAATTTTTTGCAAAAAAAACATATTTCTTGTTTTTACTATATCGTATTTCTTTTTGCGCGATAGTAAATGTGATATATTTGCGCAATGCAAATTTACAAAGCTTTATTAATATATACTTTGTGATAATAATGCGATAATTATTGTTGTTTGTTTGTTTGTGACAAGATTTTAGATAAAACAATTTTAACAACAAAATAATAATGAGGACGACAACCCTACCCAAAGTTAGCTGCATTAAAATACTTGCTAGATAAAGTCTCAGGTTAATGTTTGAGTATGCTATTTCATTGGTAATTTGAATGAAATGAAAACTCCGATTCAAATATAACAATAGAATTTTAGTTCGAAAATATATTTATTTTTAAAATTCTGTTAATTATTTAGCTAAACGTCGTTTATTTATTTTTTGCCACGATTCATAAATTAGCGTAAAAATAAATGTATTTTTGATATTTGTGAAAGCACGAAATGCAAATTTTGTTTTAGAATTATGCGTCGCAACGCATTTAAATTGTATAGACATAAGTAAATTTATTTAAGCACTTAAAATAAAGTTAACGCCCAACAAATTAACGTAAACAACAATAAGTTGTGTAGCCCTCTTCCCCCCGCATTTTGCAACACATTGTCCAACCACCTGTCCGACAACGAACTGCCAACTTGATTGTCTATGCTATGCCTATGAAGAAAGACCGGCTTTTCTGTATGCATTGAAGCACGTATAGATTTTGTTGTTTTGAACCGCAAGTCGCTCGCTCACTTGCGCTCACTCGTGCCAAAATCATAGATCGTGCGCCGTGCACGAGGCGTTGGCTGTGGCGAGTGTGTGTGCCGATTGAGCTTCACTTGTTGTGCTTCTTCTATTAGCAGACTCACTCTAACCTCTACCTACGCTAACTCATGCTCTCTCCGAAACACACAACACAAATACGCATTGCTCTCCTTTGCTTGGCATGCCATCTGTTTTAAGTTTTAATTGTTGTTGTTCTTGGCTAATTATTGTTGTGAGAGCAAGGTAAAGAAAAAAAAAAACCTAAAAATAGCTAAATTAATAAAGTAGAAACTTGTTTTTGTTCAATTGATGATGAATTTTAATTTTTTTATTTTCATTTTCATTGAGTTGTTATTTTATTGTACTTTTGTAAGTGTGTTTTTTGCATACCAATTCGCTGACATCGATCGTTTCTGATAAGACGTAGTTGAATGACTGTGAGTATTATATGGCGAAACGTTGTAAGTCTTAAGTCGTCCCCCACACTCATCCTGCCCACCAATGTAAATGTGTTTTTGTATGGCTTCAGTAACGTTGTGTTTTTGCTATCGTGGCACTTGTTCAGTTGTTATCGTTTTTGTTTTGATTGTTTGTTTTGTTGTTTTACATAATCTCAACGTCGACTGAGTTGTTTTCTAGAACGCCGCTGTAATGTGATTTAAAAGCTTGTAAAACAGAATCTTGTGTTTCGTTTTTTGCACGTTCTCAAAACGGTTGCTATTTATATAATTTTATATTAGTTGTTTGTTGTTTTTCCTTTTTTATTATTATTTTACTTTCGGTATTTTATACTTGGTCGATTTCTAATAGCGAACGTTGCCAATGCTGACGTTTACATTGATGCCGACGTTTATAATTGCAGTTTTGCAATTGTTGAGCTTCAGTTGCTTTTTAGCAAGCATTACGTGAAGATATTAGATGGTGTCGGAATTCAAAAGAAATAGGAAAATCTTTATTGTTTGTGCATTTTTCGCATAAATATTTCAAGGCAAGTAAATACGGCCTGTTATATGTGACATGTGATTTGAAATTCTATACTGTGCTTTGTAACATAATATTTTTTAGCTCCTGAAAAATTCTTATATGAGTATGAAAGAAAATATTTCAATTATTTTTATTTGAATTAGAAATTTGAAAGGAAAAAGTGTTTTTGGTATATGACTAACTCATTCATGGTCGAATAATACACATTTGCGAGTTTCTACCGTAGTCGAATTTTGTAATTTATATTTTAATTGTGCTTTTTATTTTGTTTATTACTTTCTGCCTAAAAATAGCAATAATTTTAATCGCTAACGCAATTTTTTTTTAATAAAACTAATTGTTTGTATTTTTTATAGTTTCTCCTTGAACTCAATAATCTAAGCAGTCTTGCTCACTTTTTCTCTAATATTCTCTATGCTGCTTACGTGATTTTCCGCACAAACCTCGTGAAAATGTTCTATGTGAGAAATTGAGCGAGCAAATAATTCTCAAGCGAGTTCAATTACGCATTTGCACTATTATATCTTCTGCTCATATTCTCCTTCATTGTGCGCTCTCGCCTTCCGCCTTATGTCTACTTCAGTCTCGTCTTTGGCCTACGTGCTTCGCGTCACATATCTTGTTTTTTTTTTTTTGTCATTTTTGTTTTTCACGAATTTTTGTTTTTCTCAATTCGCTGCTCAGTGTGTCTTACAACAATGAGTTACAATAACACGCACCCTCATATAAGTGTAAAAGAGAAGGCACACAACGCATATTGTATTTTATTTTTATGTGTATTGCATAAAAAGAAACTATAGAAAATAAAAATTAAATTGAATTCAAATATGTATAAATAAAAGAAAGAAAAAACTTTGCGTGTGACCTGTAACAAAGTATAAACGAAGAGAAACAAGATAAACTCAGAAAAACAACTATGAAAAAAACAAAAACCAAAATGCTGCTCAGCTGCGTCCCACATCCCCATGTTTTCATAACCCTCTTTATATTTACGCAGTTGAAAACCGGTGCATTTTATGCGCACCGCTCTCTCTCTCTTTATCACTCTTGTTCGGTTGCCATTCGCTCATTTTGTTTTTTGTTTTGATTTTGAAAACTCGTTGTGCTGCCGCCTGGCCTTGTTTTTGTTTTTATTTTTGTTGCTCTGCGTTTCGTCTCATATTCGTCGTGGCCGTTGTGTAGACTCGGCTCGTATCGTTTCGGCTTGGTTCGGCTCACGTAGACACCGCAACGCAAAGTTTTCGTTGCCGAGCAATTGACAATCGCAACGTTCAGAACTTGTTCAACAGTTCAAGCAAACGGTCGACATTCAGTCAGTGTGAAAAAAATCATTTAATTAAAAAAAAAAAACCCTACTAAGAAATCAAGAAAGTTTTAAATCATTAAAACAAGAATAATAATAATAAAAAAAAAAACAAACTAAGAGATAAAGTGTATTTGCTGTGCTCTAAAGAAGCAAACGCACATTAAGTGTAAAATAAAAACAAATAAGCGATTAGATAAGAAAAAACCTAAGCGAAGTGTTTTCAAAGATAGAATATTGTTTGTTTCTCATGTGATTTTGAAAAACGTGTTTTTTAAATTAAACTGCTTCATAGTATTGTACAATACATTTTATTGGAAAAAAGGTAATTTCTATAACTATATGTGTATACACATATATCTTTATATATATATATGCGCCGATTTTTGTGTATACTAGCGCGATTTGACCTAAACTGAACTGAATCCGTTGCAACTCCATATATAATATATTGGTTACTAAAAGCTGCGCAAGTAATTTTCCATGCCGCTGACTCAATGAAGACTCTGTAGCTGAAACTAGGTTAGGGACACTCCCAGAGAGTGGCTTGTTGTTAGGCACCCACCCGACATGGACACGCGACCAAATGAAAGCATCATGCGAGTGAGTCGGCGTGCGTGAAAGAGATAGAAAGTTAAAGAGAAATGGCTCCGAATGCGGTTTAAACTCTATTTTCCCTCAATGTCATTGCTTTCTTTTTTTTTTTATTTATTAATTTTTTTTTTACCGAAGTTGAATTGATTTTTCTGCGTAGAACATATGTGACTCATAGGAAAATTTGTGAACTTTGAGGACAAATAAATTAAATGTGTTTTTTATTTTTTTTTTCTTTTGCAGATATCTAAACAAGCTTCGAGCCCAAAAACAACAGGCAATTCGCCATTAGACAAACGTGTTTTGCAGCCAAAGCAACTGCCACAGCAGCAGCAACAGCCACAAAAACAGGCCGCCAGTGCCAACAACGCACAGAATAATAACAAAAAGACCCAAGATAAATCGCTGCCGAATACAGCGACACCAGTAGCAACAACTACAGCAGCAGCAGCAACAACAGCCACAAAAGTCGCCTCAGCAGCAGCAGCAGCAACAACAACAGCAACAACAATAACCGACGCCGCTTCCACAAACGGTGAGTTGAGTGATTCTATTTCAGAACGCGTTGTCTCTCTTTCACGTACGCACAGAAAAGCACGCATCATACATACAAAGAAGACATACAGAAAGAGAAAGAGAAAAATTTGTTTGTCTGTAATTGCGTCTTTTTTAATTAGCACATGGTGCGATGTGGTTCGATGGCCTGATGTTTTTGGTGTATCTAAAATTATTCGAAAATAATTTTTTGTCTCTGTCTCATTTCAGTAGCTAACGTCAGATCACAAACGTCGGATGCACCAAGTACCACAACAACTGCAGTTGTAAAGGACAAGAGAAAGGTTAATCAAAAAGTAAGTATAATCGATACACACCCACACATATAACTAAACACATACATATATTAATGCACTTGAATACATGTATTAAAATGATGTAATTTTTGTTTTTTCACAGGCCAGCGATTTTACAAACGTCGGTGATTGGCCAACGCTAATTGGTGGCAAAGCCACAAATAACGAATCCAAACGTGCAACGAAAAAACGCTCAAATAAAGATAACGCTAACTTGACCAATACCGCCGCCGCCAATAATAATAACAATAACAACACCTCAACACAAAAAGAGAATAACAAAGACTCAGCTGCTAGTACAAGTGCAACAGCAACAACCACAAAAACCGCAGATACAACTGCATTAAGTGCCAGCATACCAGAAGCTACCAGCAGAGCAACAGCAACATCGTCATCTTCCGCATCAGCAACAGCATCGACGTCGGTCACAGCAAGTGCCACGCAGAATGACACCAAATCCGGTGGCAACAATGCTGGCAGCAGCCAACAACAGTCTCAACAGTCAGCCGCAGGTGGTGACATCGCAAGCACATCAGCTGCTGCAGGCACTGCAACAACCACTGCCGCAGCAGCAGCAGCAGCAGTCGCTAATCCAAATGGCATCAATAAGAAAATACCCAAGCACAAGTGGCGTCCTCTGCAAATCGATTTGGCCAAATCAAGCCGAGCCAAGCAAATCGGTAATCGTGCCGGCGGCCGTCGCGTCGGCGGAGGCTCTGTTCCAACGCGATACTATGAAACACGTGGCGGTGACCGCCATGGAGCAGGCACGCGTGGCGAAGGAACCGCTGCCGGCAGTGGTGCTGGAACAGCAAGCGGCAGTGGTGGGAACAACCATGAGCGGCAGCATGTCAGCAAATATTCGTCGTCATATGCAACAAGGAATACGTCTGAGCGCGTTGATTCCTGGCGTAGCAGCGGCGGCGCCAATGAACGCAACAGCGGTGGCAACGAACGGAACAGTGGCGGCACCGGCACCGGTAGCGGCGGCAACAATGAATACGAAAGGCCAAGCGGTCGGTCGCAACGTCGCTTCCGTACGTCGTACCGCGGCGGTCGGCAAACGCGCGGTGGATTCTCAAGACAGGGACCAGGTCGTGCGCCTAATCGCATACCACGCCATCTGTTAACCGCAGACTATGCTAACTATTTGTCGGTGGATGCGGCCGACGGCGACAATTCGCAATCGTACGTGGTCATGGGCACGCACTATTTTGGTCCAGTGCCGGCAGCGTTCATCGAATTGGACGCTCAGGGCGTCAAGAAGGCCATCAAACAGCAAATGTAAGTACAAACTATTATTCAATTACTTTTTGTGTATCGTTCTTTTGTAACATTGTGTCCACTAGTACAGCTGGTGGGTGGAACAAAGAGCAATTAAGTCTGCTTTATGTTTGTATGTCTCTTTTGCTTTTCGTCTGTGTTGTCTACAGCTTTATTTATTTCATTGTTCAGCGTTGTACCCAATTACTGACTCACATTTTCTCTCTATTTACTGTCTCCTTCAACGGTGATCCACAGTGAATATTATTTCAGCGACGAAAATCTTACTGGCGATTTCTTTTTGCGCCGTAAAATGGACCCTGAGGGTTGTATACCCGTCACTTTGATCGCCTCATTTCATCGCGTATTGGCAATGACCACCGATGTGGCGCTTATCATAAATGCCATCAAGGAGTCTGATAAATTGGAGCTTCTCGAAGGTTATAAAGTTCGCACAAAAACAAATCCAACCATTTGGCCCATTAAGGATGTGATAGACTTACAACAGCAACAGCCAACGGTGGTGGTAGCGCCGGAAGATGCGGTTACTGCTTCTACATCGGAGCAGCAGCAGCAGTCGCAACAGAAACAAGCCAAGACAATTGATGGTGGGGAAGGTGTTACAACGACTACAACAACAGCAAAGCCTACTGTAGCCGCTGTTGTAGCCTCTGCCGCCGCCGTCGCCTCGTTAGAAAGTGAAGTGCCTTTACCGCCCATATTGACCTCAGCGATGGCCACAGAGCCATTGCGTAGCATACCCCCGCCGCCAGTGCCACGCAACTCTCAGCAGTTAGTGCCAAAAATGCTGCAACATAGGCAGTTGGCCTCACTTGATGCACTCAATACGAAGGCAATGAATTCATTGTCATCGCGTCAAGGTGAGCCTAGGCAGAAGAGTGGCGCTGCCGCGGAGCTAGCCGATCATTTGAGCGGCTTAGCAGAGAGTGTCAAGCCGAAATCGACTTCGACACCAGAGAAGAAATCAACGACAGCCACTGCTGCTGTCATTGTGAAGAAGGAACAGGAATCAGATGGAACGGCGTCGCATGTTGCTGATCAGGATGGCATGTGGAAAGAGGTAAAGAGACGCTCGAAATCAAATGCTTTAAAAGATACTAAATCTTCAAACACGTCAACACAATCGCTTTCACAACAAACGCAAACGCTCAACAACAACAACATCAATAAAAAATCAACCAACAACATCAACAATTCGCCCTCCTCGACTCGAACTACATCAAACGCCTCCACCACATCCACAACGAATATAACAAATGCATTAAAAACGTCAAAAATTCCATTAAACGCCAATGCCACCGCTTTCTCCACCAACATGACTACCACCACTATCACCACAACGACGAAAATCAACAATAACCACAACAACAACATAAATAAATCATCATCAACAACAACAACAACAACAACAAATGCCTCTGCCAACATAACAAACGCTCACTCCTCCTCCAACTCCTCCTCATCCAAAACAGCTGCTGCGCCATCCGCTCAGTTCCATGCCGAAAAGGAAGAATTAGATTTTCAATTCGACGAAGAGCTCATGGATCCCATACCCGCTACCGGACGCATTAACAACTTTACCGAAAATTTTTCCGACGATGATGAATCTGATTATGAATTTGCCGATCGTGACATTAACAAGCTGCTTATTGTTGCCCAAGTACAACGTGCGCCTAAGCATGAGGGTTATGATCGCACCGCTGACTATACATCGCGTACCAAGATCACACAAGATCTTGAGAACATCATTAACGACGGTCTAGTCAATTACGAAGAGGATTTGTGGACCACAACAAATACGGGCAACGATTATCGCACCGTGAACGTGATCTCACAAGAGGACTTTGAGAAATTAGCTGTCAGTAAAACGCCACGTGCTGGCAATGCGGCCGCTTCACAACAGCTACCACCACCACCGCCGCCGCCAGTTTTATACAATGACAACAACGATCTTGATGCAACGCTTAACAGTACGCTTGTCAATCAAACGCTCAACTCGACGCTTAACTCAACGCTCAACAAGTCACGACGCGCACGCTTCTATGCAGCGCCCAACTCGCATTCAATTGATCCGCGTACGCCGCGTAAACGCAAGCTACGACACACCTCAAATCCACCAGTGGAGGCTCATGTCGGCTGGCTGCTTGATACGGTCGAACATCGGCCGCGTACCACTTCCATGGGCTCGTCGGCCGGCACATCGCCGACCACATCGTCGTACGGTTCATCGGTGCCGCAATCGCTGCCCGTGTTCCAGCATCCGTCGCATGCATTGCTCAAGGAGAATAATTTCACACAGCAAGCCTATCATAAATATCATTCACGTTGCCTAAAAGAACGTCGTCGACTCGGCTTTGGCCAATCGCAGGAGATGAATACACTCTATCGCTTCTGGTCGTTCTTCTTGCGTGAGAATTTCAACAAGACCATGTACAATGAGTTCCGCATATTGGCTTTGGAGGATGCACGCAATGGTTTCCGTTATGGTTTGGAATGCCTGTTCCGTTTCTTTTCATACGGTTTAGAAAGGAAATTCCGACCGAATGTTTATGAGGACTTCCAGGAGGAAACCATGGCTGATTATGAAATTGGTAAGTTTATTGATCTCTGCTTCTTTTGTGAAGTTCTTTACTAATCTTATTGCATATTTCAACTTTCTTTTTATCAAATACGAATAGGTCAACTTTATGGTCTTGAAAAATTCTGGGCTTTCCTCAAGTACTACAAGAATGGCGAGAAACTTGAAGTGCAACCGAAATTGCGCGAGTATCTAAAGAATTTCAATACAATTGAAGACTTCCGTGTTGTTGAGCCGGAGATTGATGAAATGCTACAAGGCGTTGGCAGTCTAAATCGTGGACGTCAATTAAATAGACATCGCAGTGTGTCTGAGAGTGACGGCACTGTTGTGATAGCTGGTGGCCGCAGGCCAAATACAACAATTACCAATCGTAGTGACTATGTGGGTCGTATCATACAACAACAACAGCAACAACAACAACAGCAGCAGCACCATCATCACAACTACCAACAACAACATTATCAATCAGGCAGTGGTGGTTATCAACAGAATCGTCGACGTACCGGTTCCTTTGGCAGTAACACTGTACGTATACGAAGCGGTTCATTGGGCAATAAACCACAAGTTGTGCATCGTAATCAGCAGCATTATGGCAGCGGCAGCGGAACAAATGAGCTCCGACGTGGCGGCAGCAATTCTGGCCTGGCGCCACAAAAAAGACAGCAGCAACAACAACAGCAACAGCAGAAAACTAAAGCGGCGCCAGTCGTTAACTCATCCTCAACCTCCTCTTCAATATTAGCGTCAGCATTATCGTTTGCTAATGCGCGACCATCGACGTCGACAGCAGCATCGGCAGCGGCAGGAGTAGGAGCAACAACAAACTCTTCATCATCGTTATCATCATCGTCGGCTCAGAAATAATTAGTTAAAAATTAATTTTTCAAAGTTTGTTTATATTAACGATTTTTTTTTCTATAATTTTTCTTCACTTTTTGTAATTTGTAAGCCTAAGTTAGCATTTTCTTTTGACCCATCACCCCATATTATACGGCATGCACCGTTTGGCCCCACGCACACATACACACATACCGTTCACCAATTACACTTTGACATAAATGTATTTCTGCATGTTTCCTTTATAAATGAGAGTATTTAGTTAAGTCAAAAGTTGGATCTGTTAATGAGCTTCATTGGAAAAACAAAAAAATATATATTAAAATTAGTTAACAATTTATTAAGTGAAAACAAATAGCGATGTAATGAAATATTGAAGCAAAGAATATAAGCGAAATGAGAAACATTTTTGACATTGAAAAAGCGAAAACTAAAAGAAAATAAAATAATTAAAAATGCTCAAAATATGCAATTAAACTAAAATTATAAATAAATACTTGCCTACAGCTAAAACATATATGAGAAAAGTTGCTGACCCAGTGCCAAGCAAATTTTTATGGAAGCATCTTAAATGAACATTTAGAAATAAATAAAAAACTACAAATTGAAGCGATCATGTGCAGAGTCAAATGAAAATTAAAACAACAACAAAACAGATAAACAACTACGAAGACAGTTTCTTAGATACTTTTGCAGTTGAAATCAAAAACAAAACAAAAATTTATAAAATATTTTTTTAAGGTAATGTTTAAAAGACGCTTTTAAGACAAAGTTTCTTTTTTTTTTAATTTTCTTTATTCTTTTTCGTTGTAAATTATTAAAATATTATTAAAGAAAACCAAATGATCTTAACCGACAAATGTAAATTATGCTTAAATAATATAGTCGAACCAACAATAACAACCAACAACAAAAACAATTTGTAAGAGAGTTAATGTTAAAAAAGAAAATGAACAATTTTATATGGCAAAATGTGAAAGAAAACAAAATGAAAATGAAAATCAATGAAAGGCTTTTTTTTAGAGCGTTTAAGCGAAAATATCATGAAAAAAGTGAATTTTTTATGCAGAAATTGAAATTTAGCATTTAAGCATTTAATATCAACAACAACTATAACAAAAAGTAATAAGTAAACTAATCGAAATATATACATAAATATATATATATATATATATACCTTTTTTATGTATGTGTATCACTGAGAAGCATAGCATGTCACGCATTGTCCTTCGAAAGGAGTCAAAGTAGGCAAAGCTGCGCTTTCTCATAGTGTGCTACAAAGTGTTGTTGTACACTGCCTCAGTGCGTGCCCGCCTTTAAAGCGAGCTAACGAGCGCATGAAATAGAAAAAAGCTTTTCGCATTGTTTTCGACTTGGCTTTGCTTTGATTAAGAACATTTTTTTTCCGATTTGATTCACTGATTTTTATTTTTAATCACTTCAAAATACCTTTTTGTAGCGCCTAAGCATTTACTGCAAAAAAAAAAAAAAACAAAAACAAAAAACAATAAAATACAACATCGCAATTTGAATGAGCAAAATTTGTTAAGTTTTTTAAGTTTTAAATTAAATTTAATTTTCGAAGTTATGAATGAAAACTACGAAAAAAAAAAACAAAAAAATACTTCCAAAAACAAAAAAAAATTTATATAAATTTAAATAAAAATAAAAAAAAAAAAATACAAAAAAGATATAACAAAAATTTGTCCAAAAAAAAGTTTAAAACTAAAAAAAAACCATAAAAAATTTGTTTATAGTTATTGAAGTATATTTGTGAGTTAAGCTTAATTAATTAATTAATAATTAATACTAAATATGCAAAAAAAAAAAAAACAAAAGTGAGAAAAACGAAAACAAAATTATAATCCATGAAAAACGAGCGACAAAATTGAATATTTCTAACTAACGGTAAAGTTGTACTCGATTACAGTTAAGAACTGCTAATAAGTCAGTGCGTTTAGGCGTCCATGAGCTAATCAACCTATCCCTGCACCCACTCCCCCCTTCCAAATCACAAAGCAATACACATTAATCTTTTAATTCATCATTTAATTAATTAACAAAGTCAAGTGCAAAATTCTTTTTTTTTTAAATTGTATATAGAAAAAAAAAAACAAATATTTTTATATGTTAATTATTTTAACTTGTCCTATTCTTATTAACACTTACCTTCACACACACACACATACACACGCACACAAATATATACACACTAACACACAGAGACTTATACTACTATCCACAAAAAAAAAAAAAATATTTTTTTGCTTCTGTTAACGCTTCAATATTTAATCTGTTGATGATTATTTCATGTGTAGATGTGTCATGTTGAGTTGTTTATTTTTATTAGATTAAAATAAGATTCTTTTGCTTTTTGAAATGATTTTTTAAACGTTTGCCTAATTTTTTTTAATTACGTTTTTAATGCAACTATTATTGTATAAGGCTAAAGTCGAAGAAGTTGAAGAAGAATACTTAAAAACATAAAAGATTGAAATGAAAAATAATATATATAATATATAAAGTAAATAAAACAGTTAAGCAAAAAAAAAATAAATAAATAAATAAAAACGAAAAAAAGTGATAGTTTAAACCCTAAAGAGTAATATTTACTACAATTATTATTATATTAATAATTCTAATATTGTAAACGAAAAAATATTAAAAAAAACTGAGAAAGATTATCTAAACTAACATAAAAACTACGAAAAACAATACAAAAAAATTTAATAAAATATCGAAAAATGTTAAAAAAAAACAAATATTTGCGTAGAAAAAAAATAAAAAAAAAGTGAATAAAAAAAACTTGAAAAACTTACAATATGTGTTTTTATATTTTGAATTGACATATGTTCGCAGCCTTTCAGATAGGCACATACTGCAATTGTATTCTCATTTTGCTAGACTCAGCAACTCAAAGTTTTTATTTCGTTGTAGACTAAAAATCACAAAATATATTCTAAAAAATTTTAGCAGAAAAGTCGGGATTTTTTAAAATTTTGTATTTTTTTTAAAACCGGTTAGCCGATTTGCTCAAAAGATGGCGTTAATTAAAAAAAAATGGATTTTTGGAAAAAACCAGCGCCATCTTCTGTAACGCCCTCTTTTGTGTAAAAATGGTTCAGTTTTCCTAAAATTAGGGCAAATTGGTTTGTGTCTTGGCTGCGCACAAATGTCGAGGTGTTTGAATGAATGTTTGTGCCAAGGATAACGAAATTAGAATGTAACAGAAATAATTTAAAATTATTCTTTAGTAAAATGAAAGTAAATAAACTAAAATAAAAACACAGATTTTAAAATACGTATTTAAAAATACGTATTTCAAAACATCATGGGAGCAACATGGGAGATTTGGGTTATTAATTTAAATTGTTTTAAAGTGAAGTAAGGCCGTATTCCAGTTTAAATGTAAGGTTTTTGTCCAGGACATTGTCTAGAGTTATGTGAAAGAAGTACAAAGGAACGTTTGTGTCACTTCAGTTGGACAGTATTTGAGATGAATCAATTTTGACATACATAAGTAAAGCTAAAAAGACTTCGGGATTGAGTCTTAGTCTGAGATTGAACTCATGCCCGTGCACTAAGCGAAGTTCATAAGTTGAGTGCGGGGGTATTTCGTCTTTTCAATATTTTGCAATGACCTTTGAGGTTTGCGAAAATCCGAAAAGCGGCTCATTGTAGCGCTGTCTACTTGCAGACATATACGACGACAACAACAACAATAACAACAACAAAAACCACATCCCGTGTCAAAGAAGTACGACACTTTTGTCGGCGGTCGCATAAATTATGCGCCAACGTCACACATGAATTGACCTTTTGAACTGTTTTACGCATTTTCGCACACGCACACACACATACACACACGCACACACACAAACATAAGTTCAATACGAATGGAAAACGATTTTCACAGTCTGAATGTAAATGTTAACTTAAGAAGGGAAATCCGCCATGCGGGAGCGAACGCATGTAGTCAGCGTAGGTGTCACAGATTAACGCTGTGCCATGAAAGCAACGAAAGGACGAAAGGAAACATGAATGAAATCAAAGGAGAAAATATAAAAGAGCGGTAGATTGTCGCACGCAAGTGTATGTTAAGAACGGCGGCGACGAGACCAGACCAGAACAGAACAGAACAGACCAAAGCGAACAGGACAGCAAAGGACTCGCTGGGACAGACGATGGGCAGAATTGAAGCGTTTAAAAATTGAAAACCAATTTCGAAGCGATTCAAGTCGATGGTTGTGTGCATGTTTAAATGTGCGTGCATATGTGAGTGTGTGTGTGTGTGTGTGTGTTGTAAGTGTGACTTTTCACACTCGCTTTGAATGTTAGTGTTTTAGTTTGCTCGCGTGTCCATGTGTCTATGTGTGTGTGTGTGTGAGTAAGTGTTACCAATATTTATGGCTCAATGGGGATACACGAACACGATGTACGGCCTAAACGCGCGACTTTTGCTTGGCCTGACCCTTTATACACATACTTACATATTCAACGACAGAGGACAATAATGGCGTAGGTGGACAAAGTTGTCGAAGGCGGCAAAACTTTTTGTAAGAGCATTTTATACTTACGTACATGTTAAATTGTTTGGGCGTTAAGCTTTAAAACTTGTGTATTGCGTGTGTATGCTCAATTAAAGAAGTAATCAAGTTGAATAGAAAAAGGCAATACGAAAAAAAAAAAATTACGCATACGTCGTGTGTGCTTCATGTATGTTTCTTTCAATAGTAAACAAATGCATTCGTGTTTTTTGTTTTTCTTTTTGCAGTTAAACGCACTCAATTAAGTCAAGTGTCAATGCTTAATGTTTCTATGAAATGAGTTGAAGTGATTTTTTTAGCAAGCCATGAGAAAACAAGTTTTCTGGTTGAGTCTGGGGCACTGGTTGGCCTAGTTCCATAATTCTTGACCCCGTCAAGCAACAGTGCCAAATGTGCGCCACTCACACACAGCATTATTAGCATAACGCACGAAATTATGCAATGAAATTTTGAAAATCTCAAATTGCAGCGCTCTTGACGCTGTGCAAGGACCACAAAACTATTTATCGAACATGTTATTTGCAAAACGCATTACCAAATAATTATTGTTGTTGCTGTTGTTGTTGTTGTGCTATGATTATATTTATATAAATATTCTTGCAATATCACATTTCTAACTATACACTCATATTGGTTTAATGGAAAATAATTGTTGTTGAAAAAAATATTTTTGGTTTCTCTTTGCACAAGCTCTTCTACGCCAGCAAAGTCATGGGCTTCAATGTTTTTCAAAATTTTACTTGCATGTTTCGTAATTAGTCGACAACGCGCCTACGCTGCAATAATGCTCATGAAGCATGCCACAACATGTCATTGCTTGCCAGACCATTCGGCCCAATTCGGCAACAACGAGTGTCGGTTGATTTTGGGTGGCATGAAGGATTTTTGTATACACAAATTATTGCAATATTCAAAATAATTAAATTAAATATTTCATAAAATACTTTTCAAAGCAATACGCTTGTTATGTGTGCGTGTGTCTGTGTGTGTGCGTGTGTGTGTGTATGTTTGGGAAAACTAATTATATTTTAGGGGTTTTAATGCCTGCGGCTTTGACGTGCGTGCTGCTGCCTTTGCTGCAGATTTGTCTAGGTAAATATTTTGCTAAATGCATTTGTTGGTTTATGCATGCTTTACGGTTCACTGAAGTTTGTTTAATTTTGACAATATTTTATGGTCGAACACAAGCTGAATGAAAAGGCTTTTCAATGATTTTTCATTTCGGTTATTTAAAAATCTACTAAAATATGACCAACTTGCTTACTTATATTGTTTAATATCTCCTTTTCTCTCGCAAGTCGCTTTCTTTGTCGCTATTGCCAAGACTTCCATGCCAAGTTAAGTAGTCAACAATTACGCCAACTGCCTTGCTCTTTCTTTCACTCGCTCTCACACTATTGGCATGCCTTTGTTCATCTCACGACAGAAATCAAATTAATGACATGAATTTCTTATTTAGTAATATTAACTTGTATGCCTGTGCACACGCCTAACAATAATGACAGCAAGCACAATAAGGACACAGAGACATGTACACCAACAATGCACCATAATGTACAATATGGCGGTAAGCAACAGGAACCGGAAGTCGTACGGTCGCATTGTCGTTGTCGTTGCTTACGTTTGCCTATGCTCGCTTACAGTCTTTGGGGATTTATTAAAGCTTCAAGCAGCAAGGATCAATTGCTTAATTTCAAATTCACACACACACACACACACACACACAAAGACTAAGGCATTGATAAAGCGCCAAGGGCAGCAACGACTATAAGCGACAGTTGAGCACATTAATTTCTTATTTTTATAGTGGTCACACTCAAAGACACACACACACACACACACATGTGCACATATATAAGCGCAGGCGTATGTCGTGTATCCTTCGACGCATTTATCTCAGCTTGAATGCTGGAATTTTTAACATTTAGCTAATAGCAGATAGCAGCAACTAGTGTGTCCTTAATGTATGAATGCACATGTGTGTCCATGTGTGCGTGAGTGTGCACAAAGCCAACGGTACAATTAGATAAATAAGACGACGTCGACGAGCAACAACAATAAAGACGACAACTTAAACGGCAAAGTTGCGGCGATTCGAGCAAATGCGAGCAAATGTTGCTGCGTATCCATGATTTTTGCAATGTTGGCATTTTTGCTCGTTTGCACAGTTAAGTCATTGTTGACGTTGATATTGTTATTGTTATTGTAGTTGTTGTTAGTGTTGTTGTTGTTGTTGTCTGATAGTTGTAATTGGTAAACTAAAATCATGTGACAAATTAACACAGCACAATTTATTGCCACGGTCACTTTGGTTGCCATTGTTGTCTTTGGCTTTGACGCATGATGAAGATACATTGATGACTCATATTGTGCTCTGGAGCTTTGGCGCGCTGCTACATTGGCATAGCAAGATATAAGATATGTGTATGTGTATGTGTGTTTAAATGCATGTGTGTTGTGCTTTGATTAGATTTTCTTTTTTTTCCCCAACAAAAAAAAATAAAAATACAAAAACGAAAAAGAAAAACAAATACAAATGAAAAAATTCACACACATGTGCATTTCATACACACATATTACATAATTAAAGCACCTGCCGGAACTACAATAACAACACACAACAAACAACAAAAACAATGACAAAAAAGCGGCAGCAGCTTTTGGGCATCTGTAAAGCATGTCCTTCGCTGTTGAACACGCATGCAATGTGCCGTTACAAGCATGTTTGCGATTCGGCAAAGATGAATGCATGACAACAGCGACAACAACAACAGCGACAACAACAAGTTAGGGCATGCAACGTTGCTAGCTGGCGGCCATTTTGTAGCGCGGCAGCAGCAGCAGCAGCTTCGTTTATGTGGTAATGCGTGCGAGCTTGTTTGCATTGCGCTTCATTGCTTCGTTTCAGCAGCAGCAACAACAACAACAACAGCAACAGCAACGGCAACACGCACAAAAACTGCAGCAATAGCAGCTATAAAACGCACACATTGCATACTTTTAGGCATATCGGTTATGCGTGAAAAACGTCGTTACTTGAGGTGCACACACATTGCGGTTGTTAAATGAAAATGGCCGCCGGCTAAAGCATAGCACATTACCTAAGAAAACAAGTGTGTGTATGTGTGTGTGTTTGTGTGTGTGCTTGTGTGTGTGCGCTTCTGTCTGCATGTAAATATTTGTACAGCTGCTGGCGATTGGATATTGTTGTGCGCTAATGAGCGCCCAAGGTTATTATGATTTTTGTTCTTAGCTTAAGTAAAAAGTGCCTTGAGTTGTTGTTGTTATTGTTATTGCTATTGTTGTTAAGCACCTTAGCCGCACGCTCATTAAAATCATAAGTAAAACTTGCGGCAATTTTTGCATATATAAAATTGTTTTTAACTAAAATATTATAATAAAATAAGTTTGGCCGTTTACTTTTGCCAAGCACTGTGACATGAACATGCAACAATTAATAAACAATCTGCTTGGCGTTGTCTTCACTTGCAGTACTGCGCGCTCGACAAACGTGGGTCAATGCGTACAGCCTTGGTGCGCGGCTGTCAAGCAAAAGCTGTCAACGAATGGCGTCAACAGCGACCAACGGCGCTTGTCGTGTCTTGCGCGCGTGTTGTTGCTAACTATCGCGATCGCATTGCATTTGTAATGAAAGTGGTGCTCAAGCAAAATGGAAAATTTATTGCGTTGACAGTTATGGGCAATAACGATAATAAAACAGCAACAACAGCAACAGCAACAAAGAGCAATAGCGTGCACGTCAACAACAAGAAGAAGAAGAAGACAACAAGGATAATAGTGCAGTGAGCGTATTGCAGCAGCAGCAGCAGCGACAAAGTCAACGAGTGGCAAACAGCAACAGAACAAAATGAAAAGCAGCGTCAGCCGGCAAAAAAGCAATGAAGGCAATAAGTTGTGATCCAATGACTACAGCAACAAGCAACAACAACAACAATGACAACAACGACAATGTCAATGCTTAGTTCGCTATTATAGTATGCTCGTTGGCCGCTTGTTGGCGATGATGATGCTTAGCCATGACGATGTAGCTGACAATGACAATGTCAATGATAATGATGATGACGATGACGATGGTGATGGTGATAATGATAATGGTGTGGATGATGTTGTTGATAGCGCTACTTCAAAAGTCAACTTCAATTGCGACTACGAACTACAACAATAACAAAAACAAGGATATACCAAGAGGACGTTAGCACTCATCAACGCCGTATTTGCTTAATAGCAAAAAATGACAAAACATAAATATGATGCGACTTGAACTCATATTGAAGGCACACACACACACACACACTAACACATAAATTCTTCAAAGCAAGCCGCATGAAGGAAACTTGTGCGATGCAATTGTCGCTTGTCATTTGCATTTGACTTCCGTTTCGTATTCATGACATTGGCGGCCTTTTGACATTTCATTGTGCCACACTACGTTAGCAACAACTAATTGGCAAAACTGATGAAGTTGAAGTCGGCAGCTGTAAAATGCCGCCTATGTTGTTGCATGTTGTGCTTTTTTAAAGTCATCTCAGTTGAAAAGCAAAGCAAAATGTTTAAAAACATTAAACTTGAAATGTTTTTGTTTGTAAATTTCTTTTAATATGTTTTCATTAAAAGTTGTTGTGGCGCACTTGCTTGGCTTACTAGAGCGGCAGCCATAAGCAAGCGACAGAAGTAATGTCCGCCACCACACAGAAGCCGAAATACTCTTGTGTTTAAAGCCCAAAACAGTAGTTTGTTTAGTTTGCCTTGAAAAACATTCAATGCTTTAAAATGCTTCAATTATTTCACTCGTTTTGTGCATTTCACAATAATTTTTGTTTCATTGCGGAGACATTTTTTTTTGCCATCATAAATAATGAAATAATGTACAGAAAAGCACAGCGTAACATTTATGAATTATTGCATATTTCCTTGAATAAATACACGACACAATAAAGTAAAAGGATAATGCATAAGGACTGCGCAATGAGCGTGCAGCAGCGGCGCCATAACAAATTTACGATTTCGGCTAATTGCAAGCGGCAATAAATTATCGTATATGAAAGCCTGAGCGAAAGACGTGATCTTGTTATATAAATTGCTTAATTTTTCACAAATATTTTTCGTGCACAAATGTCAAATGTTATATTTTATTATACAAAAGAGATTAAAAAATGCAATACGATTGTTATCGAATACATTTCACAAAGTACGACAGCTTAAAAAGTGAATAATTAGAAACGATTGGAACACTTTGGATAAGTTTTATAAAATGTTCTTGAAGCTGAAAGCAAAAAATAATGAAATCACTAAGCACGTTTCGAAGAATAGTTATTTAAAATCAGTTAGGACGTATGTTGCTTCATGCATACAGTTTACATAGGATACATCACTTTTAAAACAAGTCTGCCAAGTCTAGTCTAGTCTCTGTTGTACAACTTTTACCAGTAGTTGAAAAAAGTGTACCTTAAGCGACCGAAAGGGTTATCATGAGTAATTTAACATGTTCGCTGTCCTTAAAAACTTCTCGCTTTTCTTTAAAATGTTATAATGCTGTGGGATATTTTCTTTTGGTAAGAACTTTCCAAGTGTTCTGCATACAAATCAGTCTAAATAATATTGCTTTCTAAGGAGAAGGCCATGATAAATTATAAATAAAGTCTTTTATAACATGTCAGCAGCGGAACCATAGTGCACTGTCAGGTTTCAATGGCAACGTTGCCACTCATCCAGTCACATTACATTTGCCGTCTTTTACTTAGAAAATACACAGAAAATTAAAACGTCATATGCATCGCTAAATACTATTTTGAAATTAATCATAGATGAAACAGCTGTGCCAATACATCAACCTACAACGAATTCTACGTAATCCTTCATCATCATTATTCAAAAGATTATTTTATGTGCCCACCAATATGCGCCACACACTAGGCGATAATTGCAGCTTTTTCAGCTGACGAATGTACAGTACGAGTGTATGTAAATGCTTTCTTTGGTAAAAGTAACTTTTACAATTTCATTAGATGTATGAATGAATGAATGTTTTCAACGTTTACATTTGCATAAAATGTTTGCGCAGCGAGGCATGCATGAAAATAGTTTCGTAGACTGCTTTGTTGAATTAGAGGCTTCACGTTGACTGCGTCGCCTTAAGCAAACTAAGCTAGAATATGAATGTATCTGTGTCTGTGTGTGTGTGTGACGAGTAAGTGTGCTTGTGTGAAAGAGGGGGCTGGTGGTGTCTAACAATAACAATTTGGCGTGCACTCTTGTTGCTCTTCAGTTTACCTTGGTTATGGAATTTATCCTTCTGCTGCTGTTGACTGCATTCATGGTTCAGTTAGAAAATGTGTGTGGTGTGTAAATCACAAAAAGGATGTCTTACACAATGTTGCCATTATTATTATTATTATCGTTGTTTATATGCATTATTCATTTGCATGGTTTCTTGTTCTTATATGTTAACAGTTGTCATTTTCGTTGCTTCTGATATTTTAAAGTTGTCGCGTTTTTGTTTTCACTTTACTACTAACAATTTACATTTTCAAAGTTTATACACAGTCATGTCGCGCTTTTTAGACACACCAATACACTCAAACACACACACAAATACATGTGCAAATGTGTTCACTTTTATGCGTAAATATTCAAATATGTTTTCGTTTGCTTGACTGGCATTTCATTTATTTGAAATTTCGGTTTGCCTCAAAGGATTCCAAGTTGCACAACTGTTAATTGCAAAGTTTGCTAACCAAAAGAAAATAAAACTTAAGAAATGCAAAGCAAAGCGTAGTCAAAAAAAGAATGCTACAAATGCCACATTATGCAAATCAAAAGAAGAAATACACAAACAGACAGACAGAGAGACAGACAGCCAGAGAGATAGACACACTTATATGATTTCCTTTTAAGCAAAGTTAGGTTGAGCTCGAAACCACTCAGTTATGCGCTTTGTAAGGTCATAATGACAGAAACAGCAAAAACCTTTCAACATTTGGCGTTGACATACACAAAAAGCCAAACCGAAAGTATAATTAACATATCCTGTTTACTTACTGAACGTTGAACTAAAGCAGACCAAAGCAGATCTGTGCAACATAATGAAATAACATTCTATTAGCAGCTTAAGGTGGCAAATGTTGCTCAGCGAGCTGACGTTGCGCATGTGTTTGCTTATAACAAAAATAATTTAATTGCTCGCCACCAAAGTGATGCAAACACGCACGCATAGAAAGGCATAAAGTCGCTTTCAAAATGGTGACACAACTTGAGTCAAAAAGTAATATTTCTATCCGACACAAACGGTTAATGAAAATGTGCCAAAAAGGCAGCAAATAAAGTAAATCCAAAAGCAGTAAAAAGCATAAACTATGAGCGCTTTGAAATGATAGTGTAAGATGTGTGTGGCTTATTAAAAATTCAAACTTATTACATTAAACGTTGCCTTGAAGCAGTAAATTAATTGTAGATAAGACAAAAATTACCAAATACCCAAGAGAGAGCGAGAGAGAGAGAGAGAAAAAGCAACAAATTCAAGACGCATGCAAATAATTATAATAATAATTATTTAATACAAGTTGCAACAGCAGTAATGGAAGCAAAAGCAGCAGCAAATTCACTTAAGCACTCATGGCTAAGTTCTGTAAGAAAGTGTAGTCGACTTTTGTGCGCAATGCGTTAAACTCAATGTAGTGTTAGCAAAGGGAGGTCAAAAACAGTAGCAGCTAATGGAGCTGACTGACTGTGCGCTATCTGCTAGTAAATTCTGACTTTCACACCTGTTACATGCAATTATCCTAGGGTAGTAACAAAAAACGAAAAACACCAACACCAACGACAACAACAACAACGGCAACAGCTATAAAAAGACAACAAAAAACTCAATTCAACTGAAACTGAGCTGAGCTAAGCTGGCGTTGAAGTGTAGTGAACCAATGTGAGCGAACCAACCAACGAACGAATGAACGAACGCACAAGCCAAGCCAAGCCAAGGCAAGGCAACTTTAACCCTGAGCATGCTTTTGGCTTTGCCACATGCTACTCAAATATTGCACAGGGCGACGTGCGACGACATTGCTTCATTTCCGCTTCGCGCCAATTTCCAGTTAACAGTTTACACGGAAGGAAATGAGTTTCGGATTAGGACACGAATCCTGTGCATTTACAATGAGCTGCGTGGGTGATGGCTTTAAAGTGGGCAAATGTGTCACAGTAAGGCATGAGTGTGTGTGTGTGTGAGTGATAGCAAAAGCGGACTGTAGTTTGAAGTGATGTTGTCTTCTACTTAATACACACTCGTTGCATTAGTATACTTGTATGTGTGTGTGCGTGTCTTTACTGTGATTTGGTTTTCAAGTGGCAAACGAGGACACAACTTCAGTGTAAAAGCGTAAAAAAACGAGTAGGAGTAAATTGGCTAAGGATGCTGTTGCACTTAATGCAAGTTGTGTGACATTAAGAGCTTCAAAAAAAAAAAAAAATAACGTTGCATTTAAGTCAAGCTCAAGTTGAGAGTTGCGTGTTAAGATAAGCAAGCAGCAAAAAGTGATTAAAATGCGCAAGAAAACGTAAATTAGCGAAACAAGTTGTGTTAAAACTAACGTTGATAAAAATTTGCTTGTGTAACTTTTTCGTTCATTTGATTGAATGACGTTTAAGCAGCGACGTGCAAATGCCAACGATTGAACATAATAATTGAGCAACGAGCCATTCAATACACAAAAGCATGAGCAATACTCATACACACACATGCATTTGTATTGTATCTGCATTACCGAAAAATCATTTAAATTGCAAATTGCGCATTTTGCATGTTGTTGCAAAAAAGAAGGCAGCCATAAAAACAACAAGCCGAACAGCACGTGTGAGACGAAGGCCAACGGTAGACAAATGGTAGTCAAGCGTTACTTTTTTTTTCTTGTGGCCGTGTGCATTGTTATTGTTGTACTGTCACTGTTGATGAACAGAACCGAAACAAACTCAGCCGCCTGTAAGTATGCAAACCAAAAGCATGCAAGCGCACAAAAAGGCGCATGTAAAAAATATATAACTGTATAAAAAAATTATGAAATATTTTTGTTTTCTTTATTTTTGCGTATTAATACCGCGACGTTTCGATTATTTTTTTTCAATATTTTTTTAATAGCGCTTTTCTGTTGCAATGCGTCAGTTTGATAAAAACATATAATACCAAAAAAAAAAATGAATGAATGAATGACAACAACAAAAAACAAAATGTCAAAGGTCGCATAAGGTTAAAGTGGTGTGTGTTTGTGTGTGCGGTGGCAGGCAAATAATACACGCATAAAGCAAAAGGACATTGTCATAAATAAATAATTGATAAATTGCAGATGAATTTTCATATTTAATGAGGTGATTGAGTAAGTAAGTACATGTGCGCGTGTGTGTGTGCGTTCAATTGCAATAATGTTATGTTAAATATATGCGATTTACGATTTACCGATTTTCGTTTTTACGACTCAAGTGCACGCCCGGCCAACGTTACGTATGAATAAAATTTTCACTTTCTTTCTCTTTCTTCTTTGTTGGTTTTTTTTTTTTTTTTTGGAGCACAACTCGTGCGTATTTTCCTTATGCCATTTTATTTATAGAAAATGGTCGAAAGTGCCTCGTAAAAAATTAACGCAAACATAAAATGCAATAAGGACGCACACACACACACACAGGCACACACTTACTTACTGAACAAATTTACGAGTATGTCGCAACAAAGAGACACGCCATGAGAGAATATTTGCGTGCAACATTTAATGTTAGTGTTGTCGTTGTTGGTGTCGCCACTGTTGATTGTGGTTTGTGTTGTTGTTGTTGCTGCTGTTTAGGCCGATGAGACGCCATCAATTGAAGTCTGAGTCAATGCGTATCATGAAAACGCATAAAACTTGGACAGTTTTATGTGATACGTCACGCATGAATACATGTATATGTATATGTATGCGTGTGTGTAAGTCAACAGCAACTGGTGGCCATGAATATTTCATAGCATAACGCACAGGCGCTGCGAATGGCTTTTTGCCATATTATTTTTCGGTCGTTCGGTTTTGTTGTTTTTTTCCTACACTTTTTTCGGGCATAAAAAGTACTTTTTAATGTTTAATGCGTTGCGTGTAAATATCATTAGCGTTTACTGAGCGCTGATGACTTAACCCTTTAGTGATAAAAAGCCAACAACAAAAAAGCAAGAATCATTACTTCAATTAGTCTGACATGTTGACCTTCTTTTTATAAGCACTTGTGCCTACTTTGTTTCAATAACGTGTTTTTTCGGCTTTTAATTACTTGGCATTGCGTAAAAAATTATGTATGCAAAGATTAAAGACCTTATTTGCAATGCATTTCAATTACTAAACAACTCAACTTTTTTTAACGTAGTGAAAATATAAAAGTCATTTTTTTTTTCATTTTTCTTAATATTTCAAATTTATTTATATTTATTTGTAGAATTTACAAACTTTGTACTTCACCAAGCTAAATTAAATTCGTCATAAAATGGCCCTTTGGAAAGCGCCCGCTCTTACCGCAGAGCAACGCCGTCAGCTTAGGATTAAACGTAAATTATTCGGTTGTGGTTCGCATTGTCCGATCTGTTTGCCAGCGTCCAAGGCGCACAAGAAGCGTTCGCCAAATGTTGATGTACAAATGGCCGCGCGTCGTCGTCGTCGACGCCGTGCCGATGAATATGATTTTCTGTACGCAGCCGCACGTAGCGTTGGCTACACGTACAGGCCCAACAAACGCGCTCAATGCAGCGGAGGCAAGAAAAGCGACGAGACGCTGGCACGCTTCGTGCCATACCGTGATTTGGAACGCAATGTGGCGGCAATGAAGCGAATGCAGGCGCACAAGCGAAAATTGTTAAGAAAACAGCTCATAATGAGGACAGCCAAAAAAGCAAACTGAGCGTTGGGCGTGGGGCAATAAGAGCGTTGAAAATTTCTGATTGGTTTTGTATATTAAATTTGTGGATCAGTAAGAAAATCGAATAACAGTGAAAAAAAAATTATTATTAATAAAAATATTCGCTATTTTCTTGTACGACTTCTAAATGTTGGAGTAAAATATTCAAGGCAATTTTTTTATATACATAAATTAACCTGTAATCGTATCAAAGGAACCAGGAGCCTCCTTCATTCTTATCTACTTTGGAACAGATTCAATCTAATATATTATTGTTTAAGTGCCAATTCGTGAACTGTAGCTTAAACTGCTGTGAATTTTGTTTAGAGAGTTGCAAAGATTGGTTCAACATGGTCAACCTTGGCGGCAACTATCATCCTCACAACTTTCTCATATTGAAATTATCTTATAAAATATTTCCATAGATCAACTTGAAATGACTTTGACGATTCTATCATTATTCAACAACAACGCTTCATGTCTTTAAGATGTACTGCGAATTTGATACTTGTACTTAAATATGTTGAGCCTGTCATGTAATTTTTTTTTGCCAATTATTAAACCAATGCACATGCTCATTAACATTGCTTTATGTCAATTGTTCTGTCTTTATTCAACAAATCACTTGACTCATGACACATTTTAAACATTTTGACGCAAACTTGTTGTTGTTATTGTTGTTTTTCATCATATTTTGCCACATGCCACGTTGAAATTTCAAATTTCGTGTATTAGCGAAAAATGTTGTCATTATTTCACATGGTTTTGTTGCAGAATTTGTCAATTACGTGTGAGGCTCAAATTTTGTCAATTTTCATGTCGTTCTTTTTTTTGGTTTTTGTATTTTGATTTAATAACATTTTGAGAACATTAACCTTTGTTGTTATTGCTTAGTATGTATTGTATGTGCATGAGCATGTGTGTGTGACTGTGTGTGTGTTTGTGTTCATGTCTGATTTATTGTTAAATGACGCGTTTGGTTTTAATGAACATTTTGTTGCGCCAACAATGATGCGATTTTCATGTTGTTGTTGCTGCTGTTGTTGTTTGTTGCTGTTGTATTATTCTGTTGAAATTTGCCTTTTAGCATATTTGCGTTGGCAAATTTTAATCACAAAATATGGAAATGAGCGTTGATAATTGACGAAATACGATTATGATGCAGCCGCGTTGTGGTTTTCGCTCCGATTTTTGTTTCAACTTCGCAATTCGATGGTTTAAAGCGAAAATGTTTGGCTTGTGCAAATGCCTTGAGTGCAACAAAAAACAACAATGGATTGAATTTCATTTCATCATATTCATTTTGTTTTCAGTTGTTCAAATATTTGAATTTTAAGCTAAAAATTCATAAATTTCTACGATTTCATAATTATTGCAAAAATTGTAATAAAATGAGTTTTACGAATTGAATTTGTTCATTAAGAAATATAATTCCAATTTCATAAATTTTGATGTGTGCTTTATTTTTTAAAACTACTTCGAATATGGTCCAAGATTGACGATTTATTTGAAATTGGCATTGAAATGTATGAATTTATAAGAAAGATAAAGATTTGTAAAGATTTATAACTTAAAAAAATTAATATTCAACCAAAAACTTTAAAACTCTGTGGAAATTAATACAACCTATTAGACACTTTTAATAGGAATATTTTGTTAAATAGCATTTTAATAGGTTAAAATCCTTTTTGACACATTTTTTGTTTTTTTGACACATATGTTTCTCTATTAGTAAACAGTTTTTTAATAGCTGTTTTTTAAATCTTGTTACAAAATCAAATTCTGAATGCAAAGTGTCAGTAGAGACTGAGTTATGAAACCTATTAATTTTTCTATTAACGAAACTATTATGCTATGCCCTTAATCGTATTATAACCTCCAACAAGTTGAAGCTACCATTAATACTTTACAATTTTTAGAAGCCAATGGCCACATATCCTAACACATACTAACTAGTAAGCTAATAAATAAATAAACTCTTGCAATCTCAAAGCGCGTTTTAATGAAGTGTTTATTTGATTATCGGTTAGAACACGGCGCACGCAATTGAAAAAAGGATGTGTGCAATTCAAAACGAGACCGGATAAAGGCTTTCGAAAACATTTAAATAACATACACACACATACGCATTAGTGAGAATGATAAAAGAACAAAAACAACAAGAACCCGGTAATCAAATAAAACCAAATCAGACAAGACCAACTCAACTCCACTCAACTCTACTCAACTAAACGCAACGCAACTTGTCTTGATTTGTGCAGCAAATTGCGGCAAAGTGCGCAGCGCCCATTTTCAACAACAAAGTCAAAGTCCTTTATCCTTTTCATTCTTTGGCTTGTTTAACCAATTGCTAGCACGTTTGCTTGCCTGCCGACAGCCTGACTGCTTGCTTGCTTGGTTGCTTAATCGACACTTTCGAGTTAACAGTTTAGCAATAATTCGCAAATAAACAGTCAACAACTTTTACATAAAACGCGCCACATGAAATTACCTCAAGTCCATTCGTGGTATGGCTTATGTCGAAACTAACGTGAGCTTGGTACGATGGAAGCATGGGCAGAGTCTCACATACGCAACTTGTATTGAAGGCACAATAATAATGAAAAAGAACGAGCAAAATTCTGGGAAAAGCGCAACATGCGCGCCAAAAAGGCGAAATAAGCCAGCAGGATCAGTATAGTTAATTGTGTGTGTATGTGTATGTGTGTGGGTGAGTGAATGTGTTGATGTGTTTGTGTGTGTGTGTGGCATGTTTGAGTCCTCATTGCGCCGTTAGGCTGTCGTTATCTGTAACGCATCTATTACCACTTCGCATTTGGCTATTTGCGGTTTCGATTTTCACGCACACACATACACACACACACACACACGCATGCCGTAAAGCGGATTGGCAAGAACTGTAGCATACTTTAGTGTGTCCGCTGCCAAAATCCTTTCGCTGATAAGCATGTATGTGTTTTTGTACGTACATTCATGTTACTTTGTAGTATTTAACATTTGTTTCTTTTGCTTTTAGCTTTTGTTTTCAAGTTTTTTTGTTTGTTTGTTTCTAATGCGCAATTGCCTACTTTTAGGCGCGTGCCGGAAAAGGCGTCGAAAACAGCTAAAAGTTGTAAATAGCGTGAAAAGTTGTTTTTACGACTTAATTAAATTTGATTAGCGCAAATTACGCAAAACCGAGCAGAGTAATGAGAAAGTTGTTGCTTTGCGTAATTGATTGATTGGCAGTGTGGCGCAAAATGGCGGCCTAAAAAGCAGTAAAGCGAGAGATAAGTGCATTGAGGCTCATGTATTACTAATTAGCGCATGCATTTGCATTGCACACAAGCTTCAACACTCAATGGCCAACTTTGGCTTGTTGCTGAAAGTTGCAATGCTGCGCTAAGGTTATTTTCACACGAGTTTAGTCTTGACTAGTTGTTGTTGTTGTGTGCTGGCGCATGTCCAAAGATAAAATGTTGTTGGTATACAAAAAAAAAAAAAAAGGAAATAATAGAAATGATTTCCCATGATATGCCAAAGTTGTATTTTAAAGCAAATAACTCAAAATAAGCCAACAACAAAAAGCAACACAAAATGTCTGTCGTTTTGTGCGTTACCTTTTATAAACGTTGCCACTCAACATCCGCTCTGAATTGCCTACGTTTCCGGCCTCTTATTGCCTTTGGCAGTCATGCTCCCTTTGCGCTTTGTATTTCACTTATTAAAAATAGAAAAGTTTATGAAAAATTTAACAAAAGCAGAGTTCGTTATGCATTCTATTTCGCTGTCTCATGCTCACTTTGGCTTTGTTGTTGCTTTACGTTGCATTTTCACGCTTACTCTTTCATACTACACTACCTGATGTTGCATGTATCTTTGTCGCATTTGCTTGCTACACAATCTCCCCAACACCCCCCTTTAACCTTTATACACTTTAATGCTCTTTCTCACATCATTGTGCTTCCCTTTCATCTTACTTTAGCCTTCTTAAGATCATTTTAGTTTGCTTACTTTCTTTTATTTGATATTTTGAAGTATTTTCTTTATCCCCAAAAAATTTTCATCTTTCTTTGCTATTTTGGCTTTACTTCTTACTCACCTACCTACCAACTTGTACTTGCAGCAACCAAATAACCTTCGTCCAAAAATTCCTTACGAAAAAATACAACAAAAAAAAAAAAAATGGATAGAAAATTGGCTTGCATTAAAACGCGCATTGTTTGAACTAACAAAACTTTGCGCGCTTCTCGATTTCACTTCTCAGCCCCTTTAACATCATACACCGTTTTAGTAGGAAAACGCGTAACGACTTTTTCGTTGATTTTTTTTTGCTTAGTGCGCGCGCGCATTCATGAAGTGCTCAAGTTCTGCTGCAAGCATGAAATTTCCACTTTAGTTTTGTGAGTAAAATGTTTTTTTTTTTTTTGTTTTTTCGTTGTGAAATTATTTTATAAAACTTTGCTTTACTTTTTAGTTTAGTTCAGTACAGTTCAGACGCATTGAGTTGCGCTAAGTTTTAGTTGCATGGCATAGTTCTATCGTTCTTCAGCTCTTTGGCTTTCCTTCGACCGTTCATTCGACCGTTCATTCGTTCGTACGCTCGTTCGTTCGTTTATTTCTTCATTTATTTCGCATTTCATGGTTATTTTTATTTTGAAAATTTTCTTTCTATTTTAGCATATTTATTTAAATAAGCGTGCTTACAGCTGCGCTCGCCATTGGTTTTTCCTAAGTTTCTCATTGGTTTTTCTTTGCCTTTGCCGCTGCCTTTCTTGCCTGTCACTTTTATGTTATTTTACGGCAATTTCTGACAGCTCAGAAATCTTTAAACTTTTAAATGCATTGCGCCTGTCAGTGGCAACTGTTGCCGTTTGTCTACCTTCCTAACGTCTTGCCATAGACGCCACTCAACTGCGTTTGCATTACGCTACTGTGCAATGCGGCGTATGATTGTTATTAATTGAACGTAACTGAGCTGAGTTGTTGAAAGCAACCAATTGCCTTTTATGCCATTAATTGAGTTTGGCATGCTTTGTGTGCTTATATTTATGACAGTAAAGACTTTATTACAAATAAAAATTACAAAAAAAAAGCAAATCATTTACACCTTCGACGAGTAAAACAGACACATTCAATAACTCAATGCTTATTGTAATTACAATTGTGTTACATTTTATTGTTGTCACTTTGTCTATCTGTATGTGTGTGTGTGTGTGTGTGCGTTTTTATTGTGTGCCATTTGTAACAAAATATAATCATACAATCATAATTTAATCGCACAAAACCACAAGAGTCATGTTCATGCCACTAACTTGCCACATAGATACAAACGCACCTTTCTAGCACAGCCAACGAAAACACACACACACACACACACACACAGACAGAGACAGAGAGACGCGTAGATACAATTTCGTGTCACTAACATTGTTGCCAATGACAGCAGAAACTGTTATAATAATTCAATTGACAGTCATTCTGTAATAATGCGAAATGTCGACGGCATCGAGTCAATTTTATCAAGCACGAAGCATGTGAGTTGCGTATAGCAATTCAAAAAGCATGAACGAGACAGCATGATAGTGAGTGAGTGAGTTAGTGAAATAGCGGTAGAGTAGAAGGCTGAGTGTGGTTGTTGAGAAGCGTGAAGAGGACAACACATTAAGTGAAAATGTACGCGAAATGAACTTGAATCGTGGCTTATTGCCAGCGAATTTCATTCTTCATTTTGCATTAATGTATGGATGTGTGTGTGTGTATGGTGTCAGCGTTTTTGTGTTTGTGTGTGTGTGTGTGGTATTTTAGCACCTGTATGTGCGTTTGAAATGAATTGATTTCGTTATCTACGCACGTCATAGAATATTTTGCGCCATAAAACTATTTCATTGAATTAAATTGTCTTTATTACAAATGAAGGCAAGCAATGTGACTGAAACGTACCAAATTGAAACCGAACTGTACAGAATTGAACTGTCTAAATGTATGAGTTAATCGATAAAGTAACACAAAGTAGACATGTAAAGGGAAAAACACATGAGTGAATTTTATTGGCTGAAAGTGAAGTAAGTGAAGCTTATGACAAACTAAAAGAGAAGTTTGTAAGTGTTGAGTTTGAAAATGTACAACATTTATGTGCTTGTAAGCCAATGATATCATTGGTAGTGTCAAATGATTGAAAGTGCTGTTCTGTAGAGATTATCAAGCTTCAAGACTTCAATATTTTTTGCTTTGACTAATTTTGTAAACTTGTGATTAAAGGCTTTGCCTGTTGTCTATTTTTGTTAATGAAATTTCAATCGAAAGAGTTGAAACAGGAAAATTTCAATAATTTAAAGAATAAAAATATGAGTAGACAACTTTATAGGAGTTTCAAGATTTTGTTTAACTTAACAATATGATAAGTGCATTTAGCGAACACATGTTCTATTTATTACAAGTCAGTGTCTTCATAAACTCATCTTTTACAAGTTATATTACCCGAACTTGGCAAAGATTTATAAGCCGACATCAAAAGCTCGTAAACCTTGAAAATCGTAAAACTTTCAGTTTTAAATTTGGGTTAATTGCGTATAATATTTCACAAAGCGCGGACACAAAAAGTCATCAGCACAACTGAAGCACAAATCAAGTGCCAAATAATCTAATGCTCTTCGTCGCCATAGCGAATTTTAGCGCCATTCAAGTGCAACGGCAAACTATTTGTGATTTGATATTTTTCACTTTCGCGTTCGCATTCAAGCTGAGCAAACAAATTGTCAAAATGGCAGAAGACAACGACTCAAGATGCGCGTGGCGTTTTCTTAGACAAGCGAAACGAACAAGCGCGAAATCAAAGCGATTTGTGGTTAGCATACAAAAGACAATGGCAGCTTTTTGCTTAGCTCAACGTTATTTACGGCTGACAGGAGCACAGATTGATGCCTGCCGCAAGGCGTACAGACCAGCTTTGCGCTTGCACTCTGTCACACACTTCACACGGCAAGTTGCAACAAAGGAGTGTATCTCTATTTGAGAGTGCATGTGTTTGTGTGTACGTGTGTGTGTGTGTGCGTGTGTGTGTGTCTCGTAAAGCAATTTCGTAAAAACGCAACGATGTGCATACGCATGACAGCTGCCAGATCGGCTGCGTACACAACCGCAACGCATTCTTTTGACGCACAGTTCCGCTCAGCTCAGCTCAGTTCAGTTTAGCTCAGTTCGGTGCAGTTCGGTTTGGTTCTGTTCAATTCAACACAGTTCAGTTGAGCATAGCTTGGCTTGGGTTTGGTTTTGGGCTTGGGCTTGGGTTTGTTTTGCCTTTGCTGTCACCTTTTAGTTTTTGGCGTTGACAAGCGCATACAGTTGACAACGTCAGATGTCAGTAGACAAGAAGCCAAGTACATTTATAAACGCTCAAAGCGTAAAGAGGATAACAACAACAACAACAACAACAACAACAACAACAACAACAACAACAACAACAAAACTGACACAGCGATGTTGCAATGCATTGAATGCCTTTTTGAATAACTTGCTATGTGTGTATATGGTATATGCGTGCATATGCGTTGTGTGTCTGTGTGCGTGCGACTATTTGTCAAAAGGATTTCACAGTGATTTAACATTTTGGTCCCAAAAATTTCGCAGCGTGTGACAAACAATAGCTTCACTTCACTTCGCTTCACTTCACATCATTTTGCTTTACATCGTTTCGCTGCTTTTCGCGTTGGCAGTTTTCCGGCAAAGATTTTCTATCTTTGTGAAATTACGCAAGGATTAATGCGTGTGAAGCCTTTTCGTTGGTCGCGGATTTACGTTTCGCTTTACATGCACACACAAGCACACACACACACACAGACAAATGTAACTGTGTGTTTGTGTGTGAGCGTGTAAATTAGCTGCCTAATTGCTGGCAAAAGGCGTTTGCTTTCAATGCTGGCGGGATTCAAAGAAGAATAACAGTAAATGCCAAATGACAGCTGAGTAATGCTTAAGCCCTGTTGCAATTAAAGCGGCTCCGTCTGCTTTACACACACACTCGCACATGCATACATACATGAGCAAATTGAGTCAATAATTTTCAACGTAGCACAACTTAGCTCAGCGCGGCCCAAGGAAGCACTTTGTGCATAATAAATACACACATACACACACACACACAAAATGAAATACGCAATTTCACACGCACACAAGCGTCATGCGATTGTCAACGGGGTTGGTGGCTTTGTGCATGAGGTGAGTATGGCGTGACGTGAGGCATGAGTTCGTGTTCGTGTGCGGGCAAAGCATATGACACCACCTTGGCTCATTAATTACACTGTGGCATTTTTATTTTCATTGCATACTTTTATGCAATTTATTATTTAAGAAAAAAAAAAAACAAAAATTATAAAAAAAACAACAAAAAAAATAAGCGAGTGAAAAATGTTGGCGTGGAAAACTGGCGTGCGACAAGCCGCAAATGAAACCGTTGAATGTATATTGGAATTGTATTGTTGTTGTTGTTGCTGTTGTTGCAAAATTGGTTATTTATACACTGTGTTGTTGTTTTTGTTATTGTTGTTGGTTAACGCCGCTGGCCTTCGTTTAATTTCAGTTTTGTTATTGTGTTTTTGTTTATTTTAATATTTTTTTTTAAATTTCTTTTTTGGTTTTTGGTATGTGGTTGAATCCCAGAAGAATCTCACGCACTTATCGCAAATTACTTTCACATACAAATACACGCACACGCACACACACGCATACAATATAAATTTCACAATTTTTCCATGCATGCATGTTGCATACTTTTGGGATTGTAAATTACAAACAAAGCAAAATGCGAGAAAGTAAGCAACACAATATAAAATAATAATAAAAAACAACAAAATGATTTAAAAATATTGTAAAATCTGTGAAAAAGGGCAGAGTAAAGCATGCATATAAGTTAAAATGTTGTTGTATGCCAACATAAAATATAAAGTTTAACGTTCAACATGGCGTATGTGTAATAATTTTTAAACAACACCCAAGCACAATTGTCGAAATTTCGACGTAGCGTAGAAGGGTGTACAAAGTGAAAAGCTTTGCTCACGTAGAACATACGGCATACAACACGTAAGTAGCTGCTGCAAGCATTGCAAAATGCATTGAGCACAAGTGCGCTGGCAAAAAGTATGCTATGTTTTTTTTCATCCAGTTATTAAAATTAATTAACGAACAAATGAGTGAGAAAAAACATAAAATTTATGAGCATATGTATTAAAGCGCCTAATTAGCAAGGTTTGCATGAAAATGCACAATTAGTGTTGTATGCTTACAGGCGCGCTGAAATGAAATGGAAAGAAAGCGCTCTGTTGATGTAAATTATTGGCATTTTTGTTTTTGTTGTTGTTGTTGTTTTTTTCATAGTCTTTGTTGTTGTCATTGCTTTTGCTGTGTAAGATGTTAACGCGCACTTAATGCCACTTAAAAATATACATAAATCTTATAGTTGAGCAATAAAACGTAAAAAATGTGGCGTGACGTTGTTGAATACTGTTTTATATATTGAAGGCCAACAGCATGCGCGTGCTAGAGGAGACGTTGTAGTTGCGAGGGGATGAGGCTGCGTATGAACGCCACTTGACCAACGCATTTACACGCACTTAGCAAGCATGCAAAAGGCTTTCGTTTATGTAAGTTGACATGCATTAAATGCTGTCGCAGCTGCTCGCCAATCGTGAAAAATTTAACGCCAACGAAATAAATAAAAAAACAAAAAAAAAATAATGTCAAAATGAGAGAGAGAGAGCGAAAGGGTGAAAGAGAGTGAAAAAAAACTGTACGCGATATGCACACGAAAGTCCGCAATTAAGTGCATTTAATTAATTATTGTTGATAAAATAATATTTTTGCAATTTATTGTGTCGAGTGTGCATAGCATACTTTTGGGCGCGTTGACACAATTGCCGTTCGCGACGTTATCAGTAAACGAACGAGCAGCAAATAAATAAAAGGGATAAAACAAAAAAAAAACACGCGCATGCAGTCAATGATAAACAACAACAACAAAAACAACAATGGGCGTTCGGTTGTGCCGGACGTCGGAGTCAGCTTCATCGCCATAGTGATCATCATTATCATCATCATCATCATCATTAACATTAACATTGCAGATAAATTCAAATAACAATAATTTCTTCCGGTCGAATGCAATTGCGATATTTTATTTTATTTTTGTCAGTGTGTGTCGGATATGCATAAGTACGGATTGACAGGATGTGCGGGGCGTACACACACACACACATACGTACACATATGTACGTGCTGCTCAGCTGCAATTATGATGAGTAAGCATTGCACGGGTTTTCAATTCGCATAAATAAACGTTTTGTATTTAATACAATTTCGCCGTTAATGAATACAATTTTATATTTATTATTATTTTCTTAATGAGTTATTAATTTTAATAAAGTTGCGTTCATTGTTTTGTATATTACACCAAAGCATTTCATAACTGCATTTATTAGGTCAAAAAACTCATTCAAATTTAGGTAACTTTACTTAACAGACCATACAATTTTGCCTGTTGGATGAAAAGTGTTTCTGAGAATGAACTAAAAAGGTGAAATTTATTATTATTATCGATTTCACTTATTAATTTAGTGAAATTTTAAACAAAGCTGTCTTGAAACTATAAAAATTATATAAAATCAAATAATTATTTATCTTTATTATATTTAAAAGACGCATTAAAGTATGCAACAATTTTATAAATTTTTTTTATTTGCATTTTTGCACATATTTTTTAATAAGCACAAACTACTTTTCTTATATTCGACAAAATAAATTACAAAAAAACCTACTTTCGCTATCAAAATTTATTTGTAGCATAATTTTTGGCGTGTCGCTTGTTCATAAATAAATAAATAAAAAATAGCGAAAAAATGGCCAATGTTAAAAACCAATTAATTATGCTTGGTAAATTTTTGAGAGCAAGTGACTTGTTTTATTCATGGCAATGCAGTTGAATTGCCCCTTCGACCCCCCACTTATACACACACACACACACAACACTTTTCACGAACTCATACATTTGTCACGCTTTTTTTGCCGCTACAAACACCAACACCAATACCAATACAAAGGCAACATAGCAAATGCATTTATGCAATATTGCAGGCATTCATTTTTGGTGTTTTCATTTCGTTTCAACAATTCATTGTTCGCGTCAACATTTTTTTGTGGTCATTGTTGTTGTTAGTATGGTTGTCGTTGTTGTTATTGTTGTTGTTTTGAGCATGCACAAAATCCTTTAATGTGCCGCGCGCCATTGTATATGCAACACTTTTTTCCATATGATATTTTACTGCAGTTTATGCAGGCGCGCGTGTACATTGAAAAAAAAGTAAAACAAAAATACGAAACGAAAACAAAATGTTATTGATTTGAATTTCTTTTTTTTTTGTCGTTGAAATACAACGCGGCTTTTATGCTTGTGTGTGTGTGTGAGTGTGTTCACTTAGTTTGCCATGTCAGCAGGCAAAATGGCGGTAACAGCGTACGCTTTTATCTGAACATGCTCGCAATAACAACACACATACATACATGCAACAATAGTCTGCAACGACGACGAATTTTTGCCATGTCCTGCATGTCACTCAACCTCTGAGTTCGCTGAGTTTGAGCGCCTGCAAAGCGACTGAGCACAAAACTGCACATGGCGATATGAATTATGATTTTTAGTTGATTTAAAAACGGACCAATAACAATGACAACAACAACAATAGCAAAAAACTTTATGAAAACGGTATGTAAACGGTGTACTTGTGTAGCCTCGGCCTCCCTTGTCTTCGTTTCAATCAACGCATGTCGTTTGCGATATTTTAAAAATTACAGAACATCAAAGGCCTGATTTTCATTTATATACATATATACTTTTTTGCGATGTCCTTTTGTTTGATGTTATACGCTTTGATTTTATTTGTTACAACGACGATTTATTTTATTTCACTTTTGGTTTGAATTTTTGTTACTTTTTTTCTGTGACTTGTTGCCGACAACAAACCAAAAAAAATGTACAAGCAGAAAAAATATTTTTAATTGGAGTCGTTACAAATTTTGCTCTGAGCCTTTATTTTTTTGTTGCTTTTCTTTACTTTTTTTTATGACTTTGTTTTATTTATTTTGAGTTTGTTTTTGTTTTAAAATAATAAGCAAAAATGTTTGTTGTTGTTGTTGTTTGGCATTACTTTCCACGCCTGTCATAACAAAATGCGCGCCGAAACTTTTAATGCTTGACGGCCGCCCCAAAAGTATGCCTCAATAAATAAACGTTCAACGCTTATCAGCCGCAAAAGTAAAACGCAAAACGAAAATATTTTGCTTGCAGCAAACTTAAGACGCAAACTTTTGTTGTTATGGGGCATTAATAGGCAAGACAATCAGTTGGTCTTAGTTTGAAAGCCGGCAAGAATAACTGAAAAAGAAAGATGAGAAAAATCTAAGCAGAGATTGCCAGCTAATAATGTGAATGTGCGCGTGAACAAGTGACAAATTTTCATAATTACTTCATTGAGTCTTTGTGTGTTTATGTATGTGTGTGTGTGTGTGTGTGTGGGGCAACTGCGAGTTAAGCTTTGCAATTAGCAGGCTTAAGACAAGCCGATTCATGCTGGCAAACAATACACATGCGTAGCAAATAAAACAGACAGGACTCTATTCTATTATATTATATTCTGTTGTATAACATTCTAGTCGACTTGCCTCGAGACGACTTTAACTTGTATCAACTTGTTTGGCTTTGACGTTTAAGGCTATGCTGGGCATAAGTAAGTCTCTCGCTGTGTGTCCTCGTCAGAACAATTCAAGTGAAATCGCACAATGCGACTTACTTAATACGCATAATAACGCACAATGGTCTTTGAACACATCTTTGTCGCCAAGCCATAAAGAACGGGCATTTTTCGTTTGCTGTTGCTTTTCAGTGTTGTCGTTGTGGTTACGGCATCTGCTGCCTCAGACTGCGCGCACGTCCAGTGTCATGGCACATTTCTTTAATGAATTTAATCACGCGTAATAAAGCTATGGTTTATAGTAAGTTTGATTGTCGAAGCCTACGTTGGCTTGGCTCGTTGTTATTTGTATTCGTTTCGTTGTGTTTCGTCTGACGTTAAAAAGCGCATTGATTTATTGACATTATATAGAATGATAATATTGAAATTCTTTTAATTTATTCAATTCATATTTAACATAATGTTGTATACTTGTTACTCAGTTTGCTTTTGTATACATACATACATATATATTTTGCATCTTGCATTTCCGTTGCGTTCATTCATTTTGCAATAATTTTAACATCCGGCAACGTTGCACCGGAAATGACAATAAACTGACGCCGTGCTAGAAAGTAACAGCTCATGATTGAAATGTGTGTGTTTTTTCTCCACCTTTTTTTTTTTTGTAAATTAAATTTTTAATATGAGCATTTTCCACTTACTCTCTGATTTCCCCTGTGTAGTTCACACTTTATAATGTTCATGCTTTATGTTTACATTTGAAGTCCTTTTACAGTTGCTGATTGCATTCTGCCGGCTTAATAAAGTGTACGCTTTTGATTTCCGTTCTGTCATTGCGTAGTAGTTGCACTCACAGCACTCCTTACTGCCGCACTGCCATAGTGCTTGTGCTGCCTGCTTTACGACTTTAATTGCATACTTTTTGGCGTATGTAAAAATACCGGAAATCACATAAATTACGATTTTCGAGTCGAGTCGAATTCGTAAGCGGCACACTTCTTTTACCAAATCCGAGTAAAATGTTAAAATATATATGCATTTTTTGGTATTCTTTTATATTTTTGCCTTCTGTCCGCCTTGCTCGGCTGTGGCATCTCGGTGCAGTGCATGCGTTGCAGCAGGCGCATGTGACCATGAATTACATAAAAGCCGCAAATACCGAAGTCGAAATGTTGCCATTTCTACTTATTCTTTTGGAACTTTTCTTGTTTTTATTTTATGTATTTTTGTATTTGTTTTTTTTTTTTGCTTGCTGGCTTACATGCTTTTGCATGCAACGCATAAAGCATACCAATCCTCAAAAGCGATTCATGCAAAGCACACGCAGCGCGCATGTAAAGCGTATTCAACAAAACAACAACAAGAACAGCAACAACAATAACAACTACAAATGCAAATAAAAACAAAATCAAAATGTAACGAAAAATTGTTGAGTAATACAAATATACATTTACAATACAATGTTGCTATCCTTTAGGCGCAACGCATAATAAAACGTAAATGTTGCTCTTGCGGGCATTGGGCAAAAATTGGCAGGCGACGACGACGATGATTCTCCAAACCGAAGCAACAAAAACCAACAACAAGAATAATAAAAAAAAAAATTATACAATGCCAAATAAATAAAAAGTGCAAATATTTCTTTGCATATTTTTCAGCGTTGCTAGTAGGCTTGCCATACCCAAACATGCCTCCAATGTATGTTTTTTGTTGGTGCGACTTTTGTCGTTGCTTTACTGGTTCTCTGTGGTCTCAGCTTGATTTATATTGATGAATGATCTTTTGCATTTCGTTCGTACGTTCGTTCGTTGGTTCGTTCGTTCGTTAGTATGCAAGCTTAAGCCTGCAATGCACTTTGACCAACAATCCAACTGAAAGCCAACCTCATCGCCCTGCAACCACACGCTAGTGTTGTACGCAAAGATTTACTCATGTACGCCTCATGTGCATTGTTCTGCAGTTGTTATTTTCTTGCTGTTGTTGTTATTTTTTTAATGTTTTTGTTGTGCATATTTGTTGTTATTGTTGTTTTGCTTTTACATGTACATGCATACATTTATATAAGACTGGCTGCTTATGCTCAGTTGCAGAAATTATTGCATACTTTACGGAAATTAACCGCATTGCCATTTTTTGCACACACACACATACACTCATGCACATACATGAATATGTTGTCGCATATTTACAGTTTTTAATGTCTTTATTTTACATTACGCATTTTTTTTTTGCTACTTTTTCATTTTCTTCTCTTGAGATATTTGATTTCTTACTCTCGTTTGGCATTGCACAAGATTTGCAGACCATTTATTCTGTGTGTGTGTGTGTGTGTGTGTGTGTGCGTGTCATGTTTCTTCTTTTTTGTCATATGTATTTGTGCGTTGTTAATCAACGGCAGCACATGTTTAATTTATGTTGACAGTTAAACAAATAAGAAAAACGAAGCAAAATAAAACGAATAGCCAAGAAATATTTTTAATGCTTAAAAACAGATTTCCTGTCAACAAATGAGCAACAACTGCAAAAGAAAGAAACCAACAAACAAACAAAAATAATTATATTTTATTAAATTTCCAACACTTCTGCCAACAAAAGACAAAGTAAAGTTCAAAGAATGTCTGTGTGTATGTTTGTGTGTGTGTGCGAGTTGGTTCAGGGAGGCAGCATTAAAATGGCGTGGCAAAGATCAGAACGACAATTCAACTACGTGTTGAATTTTCATAAATGCTCACACACACACACAGTCAACATGACAAAGACTTCACACACACAGAGCCAGACAGCGAGTGAGACAATAAACAGTCAGACAATCAGACAGCTAGGTAGTTGTACAGACAGCGAGACAGAGAGACAGACATGCCTATGAGCCAAGTAAACACGCGGCTTTCATAGTCGACACAAAGCATGAAACTCGTTACAGCGTTTCATATTCATAATGTTTTTATCTATTTTTTTTTTGTTCATCATTCCTTTCGTTTCATTTTCATTTCATTACAGTTGCTTGCTGTTATCCTTGTTGCCGTTGTAATCGTAGTCGTCGTCGTCGTAGTCGTAGTCGTCGCCCATCATAGCACAAAAGGTAGCCGTTTGCAGCGAATGAAGTAATGAACGCAATGCATGAGCGTAGGCAACGAAATGCCATGTGCAGTAAAGGAGCAGGAAGCAAACAAAGAAACAAAAAAGAACACACCAAAGAAAAGGACATGGTATTATGAAGGTGACGATTCTGAGTCTTTGTCGAAAGCATCTTTCGCTGTTGTCTGTTTGTCTGTTGGTCTGTTGTATGCTGTCTGTGTTTACGTACATGTATGTATGTGGGAATGCATGTGTGTGTGTGCGTGTTTACTTTGTTGCACGTGTAAAATGGCTTTCATTTCCGTTGTTGTAACGGTTAATAACATGAAGCGTTTGAGTCCGTTACATGAAATTCAGATGTAAATAATGCGCAAAGTGCAAAACGAAAAAAGAAAATATAAACAATATATATGTAAAAGTAAATAAGAAAGGCAAGTAAATTAAATGCGAAACAGTTTAGGGCGTGTGTGTGTGTGCGTGTGTGTGTGTGTGAGTGTATGAAAGAAGCGCAATTGCTTCAGGCGCTTATGGTGCGTATTGAGTTGGTTGTTGAGGTTGGAGTGAGCTGCTGGGGGTGTGTGATTACCCCAACGACAACAACAGCAACAGCAACGGAAATTACGACCAACTGACAACATTGCGGTTGTTGTTATTAACCAAAAAAAAAAGAAGATAATTCAAGGTACAGAAATGAGTTTGAGTTGATGATTATTGCCGAAACAGAGAGAGAGAGAGATTGAGTTAAAGGGTACAAGTGACAGAAAAAGCGTTAGAGTTTAAATACAAGACATGCAATTACATGGCATACTTTCAGGTGTTATGTGTATTTGCACATCCTTCGCTTTTTTTATATGTTTTCAATACACTTTCGATGGCAATAAAATGAGTTACTTTGTGTCTCAAGACTTGTTCTTGATTGATTGTTTTGAGCGTGCAAATTTCATTGTACATTTTTTCAATTTCTATGCATCAAGTGTACGCCAGACAAAGCGAGCAGTTGCCGTAAAGCAATAATAAAAATATTTTACGCAACTACAAAATTCTTATTGCCGAAACTTAAACTCAACACTCGACAATATTGCCATATGGCATATACTTTTGAGCGTTTGTTATTGCATGAGTGTGAGAAGTTGCCACCACACACAAGCACAAGTGAAACAAAAGCCAGCAACAACAAAAAACTGTCAGAAAACAACAATTTGGTTATGTTAGCGCAAAGAAATTGCATCTAAAATTCGTACACACATGAGCACGCACAACGCTGAGCGCTTTAAAAAAAAAAAGTGTAGCATAGCAAAAGGCGTACATTGAAGTACTTCGGTAGATGGTTCGTTTGTGCGTTGTGGCACGAGTGCGATGAATGAGATGAATGCCATTGCAAGCAAAAATAACATCAGCATGCAACAGCACGCGTCTGACACAGGCAACAAATGCGGCCATGAAATATGCTGTTGCCAGCAACTTGAATACAATACAACAACACATAACACACACAACACACAAAACACAAAACACAAGTATGAAACGCAATGCAATGCAACGCAACGCAATGCAAACAGCAAAGAGCAGCAATAAAATGTTGCAAACACATTGACTGCTGACAAATAGTATCGCTTGTCAATTCAAAAAATACAAAACAAAAAAAAAAAACAAGAGAAGAGAAGAGAAGAAAACCAAATCGGAAAGTTGAAACTATTGACATGCCAAACGTTCATTCTCGCTCGTTTGCTTGCTTGCCAACGTCTGTATGTGTGTATGCGTGTGTGTGTGTGTAAATTTGCTTATCTGTCAAACAATCTTCGATTTCCGGCGGCATGACACAGGATATGGTAACAACAACAGCAACAACAACAACAATATGAACACAACAATGACAGTCATAACAACAAGAAAAACAACAAAAGGCTCACTTGTATAAAGAGTTCATATGTGCGCCGTTTACAAATTGTTATGAAATTCATGCAAAAAGCTTTTGTCTCACATGAATTGCAATGAACTCGATCAGTTTCTTGTATTGCATTGCAAATGCTCATATATTCTTTTTTCTTTGCTGTCTTCTTTTTGTTTTTTTTTTACTATTTTTTTTTTTATTTTTTTAGTTTACGTTAGCGTTATCCTTGTGAGGCACAAATGATACGAAACGATGATTGAGCTAAACTCGTTTTCATGTTAATCAAGCTGAATTGGTAAAGCTGTATGGGTCTTCATTTCCAAATAATGTATGCAAAAATGATTGGAAAAGTTATGCAAAAATTGCCAATTCAACTTTGTGTAAGCTCGATCATGCTTCGCTTTTTAAAATCTTTATGCAATTCTTTGAATTTATACAAATATTGGCATGATTTTAAGCAATTTTTGTTGAATTTTGATATATATTTTTATTGTCTTATAAGCCTAGCCGACTTCGCCCTTGTTTAAGATTTCTTTTTGTTGGTTTTTACTTTACGAATTGGCGTTGATTTTATTTCTTGTTTTTAAAGCGTAAAACTTTTGGCGAACTTTGAACATTTATTTTTAATTTGCATTGCAATAATATTTTTTTTGCTTCTTGTTTAAACAAGTAACAACTTTTCGTTTACTGAAGTGCTGCAAAACGACACAAAAAACGATCCTCAGCGCGGAAATGTTCGATATGCGTGAATGCATTTGAAGTAAAACAAAAAAAAAAAGGGCAAATAACAGTGATAAAACAAACAAACAAACACAAAAAAAAGGCGACTTCAAAAACTAAGAAAAAGTTGCGCGTCATAAACGTTATTCAATTTGAAAGTTGTACGCGAACTCCTTTTAGCCCAAGTTGTTAACGTACAATAAGTAACTGAGCACTGAGTCAGCTGAGTCGGCAAGCGTGCAAGCAAATGAATGTTGGCAAACTTTTTTTATGCTTTATGCAAACTGAAATATTAACTTGCATAAACATTTCAAAGCGCGAGTGGCCTTCCCCACCCTAAGACATGTGCGGCCAACACATGACTGCCGCGGCGGCACGAATTGTCGAATATTTACGAGTAACAAATTGCGTCTATTATTTTTTTGAAGGTACAACGAGTTATAAAAACTTTATTAAAAGTTTTTTTTTGCAAGCCTTTTTGTTGTTGTTGTTGACTCCCACGCTTTGCTCGATCTATGCTGAACATGCGTGTTAGTGCCTTAGTGCCAGTGCCAGCATTCTCTGGAGGCGTTGAAGAAATCAAATTAAGCATATTTTGGGGCAGCAACTTGGCAAACTTTTCATTCTTTTCATGCTCGTTTTTTTTTTTTTTTGTTTTTTTGCTATTATATGTACAAAGTCCCCGTGCAGTTGTTCATTTGTTGTTGCTGTTGTTGTAGTTGTTGTACTGTTTGCCGCTTTTAACCCCATGTGGTTGTTGGAAAATGTTAAATGGTCCCTTAGCATTTGCAACCGCAACAAGAGTGGCAGTGATGGCGGTAGCATAGCAATGTGGCTTAAAACCGTGAGCCAATGAAAATTTAAACAAGCTAAACGAAAACCTCGCTTGTCTCATAAAATGTTAAAGCCAAGCAAAGTGTAGTCATTTCTTACCCAATGCTTTTTAGATGGCACATCATCAGTAAACGTGGCATACTGGTATGAGTTAATTTTCTATGTTTCTATGTGTGAGTGTTGGTCTATATTCTGTTTTTTGTATATTGCTTGATTTCGCTTACACGCGCTCGTTCACTTATTCAAGCGCCACGTGTTCATAATCATCTCTTGCGGCAGCACAACTGGGCGTATGTGTAATATTTTTTATCACATGCCACATTTCGGTTTGTCTCCTTTTGTTTTTCTCCTCTTTTTTTTTTGGTTTTAGTATTTTTAATAAATATTTTAATATTTAATAAAAAAAAAAATGAAACAAAAAAATAAGTAAGGATTTACGTTTAAATCGCCTTTACACGAAATGGGTAATGAAATGTGAATTTAGCGCATGGCATTAATTTTTAAAAATTAATTTTGATTAACGTTTAAAAGCGTTTATTGTGGCATTCGTTTGTAAGCGCTGCAAAAATGTTTGCGTATCCGAAATGTCAGATGTCAAAGTGCGCGCGCGCCATGTAAGGATTTTCAGTTAAGCCAAGCTGTCATTATTTTCATTTCTCCTTTTTTTTTGTTGTTAAATGAAATGCTGTAAGTGATTTTCAATTTACACGTTTTCGTCTTAGTGGCAAGCGACAGCAACAGCAGAAAATGTTGTTGACTTTGTTGCAGCTTAGCTTGTTTGTGTAATTGTGCATGCGTGTGTGTGTATGTGTGTGTGTGGCACGTGGCAGCTGTCAGCACATGTACTTATATTAACTTTCAAATAATTAATTTCACTACAATATCCAATTGCGACATGTTGACTTATCGATATATTTAAAGCATACACACAGGCGCAACTTGATCGTACGTTTTAAGCAAAAGTGTTTTCAAGTTCAAATCCCTGTGTCACAGAGTCAAGTGTGGCAAGCTATTTATATTTATAGCGCGTTTGCTGACCGGAATTCAAGAGCAAATTCAAACAATCTCGCACACACACACACATATTCACACACACACACAGCCGCCTAAGCACTCAGCTACAAATGTACGCGTATATAGACAAACGTGCCTGTCAGAATGCAAAAATTATTTAGCTAGCAGCGAAAAAAACAAGCATAAATTATATGAAGTAAGGCAGCATACCCCAAAAAACAACACATACACTCAAATTTACTCACACATATACACAGACTCATAGAAAATTCCATTGTTAGCCTTTTATTTTATTGTATTTTATCTGTTGGATTACTTTTTGCCATGACCACAACAAATAAACTTAAGGATCTTTGGGAAAAAGCAACCAAAGAAATACTTTTCGCTCGCTTCCTTGTTTTTTTTTTTTTGCTTTTGCTTTTTGTGTTTTTGTCTAAGGTGTGTGTGTGTGGCAAAAAAAAAAACGAATACGTAAAGCCCCAAAGGGCAACAAGCAGTACTGAGCATGCAGGACAGTACAACAACAACAACAACAACAACAACAAAAGGGCGTGAATATGGCAGTGCGAGAGACATGAGGTGCAAGACATATACAATTGTGCATGTTAACATTCTTGTAAGTAGTTTTTCTAACCAAAATATTTCTTTGCCATTGTTTTTGTATTGTTGTTTGTTGTTTGTTGTTGTTTCTCTTATACACTTCTGTTACTTTTGTTGTTGTTGTTTATTTTTTTTTGGAGTTGCTTCTAAGCTTTTGTTTTGTGTAATTATCTTCACGTTATTTGTGGGTCAATAAAGTTTGATAGTTTGGCCAGCAATGCCAATTCGAATAACAATAACAACAACAACAACACCAAATCATGTGTATGTGCGTGCGTCTGTCTGTCTGCTTGTTTTTACTTTGTTTCAGCAGCGTAGTGTCTGTGTCTGTGTCTGTGTACTGTGCCTTGGGGCCATTTTCATGTGGCCTGCAATTTAAATGATGACCGCAATGAACCCCGAGCGTGATTTATTGATAAATTCAAGCAGCTAATACTGATCGTTGTGCAACATGCAGAGGTCCTTAAAGTCCTGCTCGGGTCTTGTTACCCAGGGTCATCATGCTTGTGTTCGTCTTGTCTTTTTTGCTTAAGTGTTATTATTAGTTGCTATTGTTGTTGTGCTGTTTTTTGCTTGATGCCATGTACACCATAGAGTGTAGAGCGAGAAGGCTTACAAAGATTGCGCCAGGAACTAATCAATACAACAGTAGAAATCAATTGAAACATGTCCGTTCGATCGTCTGAGCAGCAATTGTTTGGCTCTTGACAACTTTAAGTTTGCTTCTCAATGTACTCATACCTCAAGACACGAATCGTGGCAGCATGTTTGTGAAATCAGGTTTGCTCTCGAGTTACATTTCAGGTATATTTAAAAAAAAATGGCTAAAGAAAGTCGTAAGAAAATATAATAATCTTGTTAAGTTCTGAAGAAAAGGTCTAAGAATATAACAGCTCTCAATGCCAGCAGTAAAGATTGTCCAGCAAGTGATTATCATGACCCGTCAAAAAATCATAATGCTTATGTATGACTTAGTCAGTCTAACCTAACTAATATTTTAATAAAAAAGGAAAGAAAAACTGTTTATCAATTAAAAAGGGTTCTGTCACAACGCTAACTTCTACAGCGCACAAACAAATCGTAAAATTACCAAACATTTCATCCCAACAGTTCATCTCTTGGCTTAGTAATTTCTACATAGAAACAAAAAAAAAACTAACACAAACAATTTAATGCTCATGGGAATTAATCGAGTGTGGTTCTTGTGTAATTAACACATGCTTTGATTTATTTATTTTGTTGTTGTTAGTTTCCTTTTTTTTTTTTTTGCACAAGCTCATTTTTTCTCGCATTTTTTGCTTTGTATGTGTGTGTTTATTTTTTTCTTCTTGCTAGCCTGTGGCATACCCACAATGTGCTTTGGTCTGCGATTAGCTCGCAATTGGCTTCGGCTTTCGGTCTACCATCATTCCTTGTTGGCCACAATTTGTTTTTCTCTCTTTTTGCTTACTTTTGCTTTTGCTTTTGCCTTTGTGTGCACCCTAAGCGCTTCACACTTGCTGTTAATAAATTCTTCTTTTACATTTTGCCTCTTGGCTCATGTACGAACCGTTCAAGCTTTTGTTATTGTCGTTGTTGTGGTTGTTGGTAACAAGATCTCCTTTAAATGTATCTCATTGCAGTATTGAAGTAATTGGCGCGCACGTCAAGCACCTCTGAGCGTTTTCTTGCCGAAAAATTAATTAATGATAAATCGCTTAAATTGTGTTTAATTAAGACGCCTGCCTAACCAAAAATTGGCCAGACCAATAGCTCTTGGCTATGCCGCATTGAAATTATTTTCCAGTTTATTAGCAAATTGCTTAGCCAGTGTCGAGTACATTTCGAGGTCACAGGCAAGCATCAATTGTTGTTTGTTTTTTTTTTTTTCTTGCTTTGGCATATTGTTTAAACAAAAGCTTATCGTCGCTATTAATAAATTATGTTTTACATAGAAAATGTCATGTTTGCAAATGAATTTATTGTTTGTGCCTTCTTACTCATTGCGTTCACTAACAAACACTTTCTCACAGATACACTTTTAGTCTAAGCCAAGCACAGAGCTTGTTGGTATATGTAAGTAAGTGTGTGTGTGTGTGTGTGTGTGTGTGGTAACAAAATATTATTAATTTACATTGCAACCAGCAATAAAATACTTTCTAATTTATTTCATGTGTACATGCATAAAAGTCAATTGAATATCGTAGCAATTAGCAATAATACATTTCTGTATTGCATACTTTACAGCGTTGCTAGTTAATACATCAAATTTGTTTTCTAATATTATAACAACAACAAAGTGAAATTTGAGGCTTATAAATTGACAAACATAAAGTTTTGTATAATTAAATTCTGTTTAGACAAATTTTAATTACATTCTACGTTTAGTTTTTCATTTTGTTATAATTGTGGTTGTGCTTTTCGTGCGTCAGGAAAAAAAGAAAACAAAAATTAAGCTGCAAAAATGAAAAATAAAAACAAACGGAGTCAGATGAATGACAAACAAAAATAAAAAAATAAAGTCCGAGCATAAAAAAAAGTGATTCGAGCAGGTGTGACTGACGTCAATTGTTTAAAAGTGAAAATTCGATTTTGTGGTAAAAAATAACTTCATTTTGTTTTTTTTTTTTTAGTTTTTGTATTGAATGTGATTTTTGTTTTTTCTTTACACTTCATTTTGTGTGCAGTCTTTGAATTGGCGAATTTGTCGTATTTTTTTTAAGTTTCTTTTTGGCATGTGTTGTTGTTGTTGTTAGTGTTGTTGCATGCGCTGTCGAAGTTGCCGGCATTGTGAGCGTTGTCGTTGTCGTTGATGATGTGTGTTTGTATATGTGGCCAGAAAATATACAACAAACGAGCAAACAAACAACAAAGTTGATAAAAAGAGGATGAGAAAAAAACAAAACCAAAAACAACAAAATACAAATAGATGAAAACAGCAACAACAACAATAACAACATTGTTGGTTTTAGTGTGGGCTAACGTATTGAGAGATTCATGAAGCAACGGCAATGCTGTCGTGGTGTGTGTGGGCGAGAAAAACGGAGAAACTAACAAGCCGAACTGTAACGATAACGAAAAACAAACTTTAAAAATTGGATTCTTCATTTGCATCGGCAAATCCAATCAAGCCAACGTAAAGACCAAAAGGAGCACAGCGCGATGAGTTGAAGTGCGGACAAGGTAAAGCAGACAGACCATGGGTAAAAACCGTTGGCAAAGCGACAAGGCGGTACGACAGTTGTGGCAATGACAGCAGCGTGGCAAGACACAAACTTTCGTGGACATTGAACAGAAATTGCACAAAAGTGTAAAAGAAAAACAAAATGGGGGGAAGGACAACAAAAAAAGAAGTTATATGAGAACTAGACATGGGCTTGACTACGCTTCACACATGTCCTGGCTTTACTCATTTCTTTACTCAATGGTATACTCGATTTTTTTTTTCTTCACACTCACTACTGCCATTGTAGCTTTGCTCAATGCTCGCATGTGTTTTGAGTAAATTGGAAGCGATTTGTATAGCATGCATTGAACAGCAGATGAAAAAGAGTGAACGCAACGCAAGACATTAAAAAAAAAAGTGGCATACAAAAGCACACGTTGAAAACATGTTGGTTAAGACAAACAGTATATATGTGTGTGTGTGTGTGTCTCAGTCATATTGGCCAAGCTGACGTCAAGCAGGATCAGAGGCTGGCTTGTTTTTTTACATTTGCTTTATTTGGTTTAGGCCGCTTGACGTGACGAGCCATACTTGTATCTTCATACTTTATACTTCACTGTTGTTTTTGTTTTTTGGTTTTATTTGCGTTTCTTAGATTTTTCTGCGTCAGCATTGTCACCTGCATTAAGAAAGGCGTAAGCTTGGTCTATATGTTCAATAGACATATGAGGCAGGCGGCTTAACGCTTTGGTTGGCCTGTTAATGTCAATGTGTATTGGCTTGCCGGTTGTTTGTATTTAAGCGCATATTGTTCATCTTGCGTCGTAGCCTTAAACACTTCATTAAAAAATGTGCCACAATTAATTTTGCCACTTAAATGTGTCGCCCAACACTTGTGTGTCAATTTTGTCAGTTAATTGCACGAATTAAGATTAAGCCAATCACAAGTGACATGCCACAGGACAACAAACAAGTAGCAACCAATAACAACAACAACAACAATTATAAGTATAAAGGCAACACAAATTGCCTAAAAACCGCGACAAGTGGTTTGACGTTGAGCGGCAGCGCTTCATTCAAGCATATAAGAAAGCATTTAATTTGTGCGCCATCAAAGTTCGTTCGTTCGTTCGTTCATTTTGTTCATGTCCTTTTTGGTTTTTCTTTTGTTTTCTTACATTCATGCTAACATATAATTTTTTTTTGGCTTTTCTTGTGTGTTTTTTTGTCGGTGGCCGCGTGTCGTTGATAGATAGTTATCGGCTTTTGGTATACAGTAAATTGCAGGCTGAATTGGCTTGGTTTTTGTCGGCAATAAAAATCACTGCGGCACATCAATGTCAACGACAGGCAGCCTTGTGTCATTAACGCCTATTAAAAATCGTCGCAAGCAAAAAAAATAATACAAGAAGAAGAACGAAATGTTACCACAACAAATTCATGTCCTTTATGTCCTTCGCTTAGTTTAATTGACAGATGCCAGCATGACAGCGCGTATCAATCAAATATTTCGATTGACTTAATCGTGCGGCTAGCTTTGAAATATGTTGTTGTTGTTGGCAAAAGAATTTCGTGCACAATGTTAGGCGCATTGCTGATACAAAATGGCGCCTGCTATTTATGCATGCAAACGCACATGCATATACACCCAACCGAGCGACAGACCGAGCGACCGACAGACAGACAGACAGACTCACTCAAGCTAATTGCATTAAAAGCAAATGAAGGGTTATTTGGTTGTTGGGCGGTTTGGGTTGTGTATAGACTTGGTGGTATGATTATGCATTATTGCATTCCATACTCAAACAGCGACATTTATAAACGTTGCCGTTTGAAATTCTCTCTCTCTCTCTCTCTCTCTGTGTCTCTTTCACACACACTGTCGCTATCATGCTACCCATCATCGCTATCGCTATTGCCATTGTCATCATCATTCAAGTCCTTGTTACTCGTGTCCTCGTCATGCAGACAATAAATTTATGCTTGAGCTCATTGCAGACAAGTGTGAGAGTGCTGTTTGGTGTTGGTTCTTGCCCAGCTAATGTTGCATTTAGATACGCCGTCAGTGATTGTGGCGTTTTATTGCTATACTGCTGCCCGTCACACCACCGGGTCTGTCGTTCTAGCTGTCTGTCTGTCTCGCTAGCTGTCGATTTGACCATGAACGTTCGCTTCATGCCGCTTTCAACGTGATTTCAAATAATAATTAAAACCCGACGAATGTTGTTTGATGTTTTCGTTCGTATGCAAAGCAAAAGTACACAAGTGTAGAGCGAAGCGGCTTTGATGGTTGCTCGGTCGGTCGGTCGGGTGGTTGGTTGGTTGGTTGGTTGGGTGTGGCATATACATATACAAACGGAAAAGGCATGAATTCAAAGTTGGCTATTTGCGTGCGTGCAAATTGAAGCAAACGAAAGGCTGACATTGCTGTACAAATTGACTGAGTGAAAGACTGTCTGACTGACTGACGGATTGAATAAGCGTATGAGTGAATGTCTGTATGCGTGACGAACGCAAATGTGTAAGTGTGTGTGTGTGTGTATGTCTAAAGGTTTGAAGTATTGAAGTGCTGCGGCACTTGATGTCCTGCATTAGGATTGCTTTGGTTTTGGGTTTTACTGCAAGGCTTTGCATCTCGCTGCTTTTGCATGCCAAAATAGCGTTTTGTTTGAATAATTAAAAGCCGCACACACACACATACAGACACATTTAGCTAACTTCATAGCGCATCAACGTTTATGTCGCACACTAAAAGGGAATTATGCATATGTAGATGTAAATCTAATTTGCTTGGTGCTTTGCCAATGGTTTGGACATGAGTTGTCGCCGGACAGCATATGACTTAAATAGATAAAAATCATTGAAATAAGAACGCAACGCAACCAACAAGCTGACATTAAAATGGTCAAAGCATAATGAAGGCTGTCATTCAGTCATTCAGTCATTCAGTCAGTCAGTCAGTAAGTCAAAAGTGAATTTTAAGTTAAGCTTTGGCAACTTTCAAATAATTTTCAATTTATTTGTTTATCTTGTTTTGCACACACTCTTGCATTTGAGGCATTAGTAAACAAATATAAAATCATTAGCTTTGGCAAAAAAGACAAGACGCAGCGCAAGGCTGCAAGGACAAAACGCTGCCGCGTTAGTAGTTACACTTAATTGAAATGCTATCAAAGCATATTCAATTAATTTTAATTAGTTCAACTGCGCAGCATAAACCCTTTAGGCGGCATACGCCCGCACACCAACACACCCAACACACCCAACGCCACACCAACCAAAAAGGTGGTTGGTTACACCATGACTACACCATCACCACATTGGAGACGCTGCCAAAAACAATGTCCTTGCAAAAAGTAAGTGTACTATGTATTTTCCAAGTTAATTATATGAATGCTTGTCTACTTGTCTTTACGACCGCCCAACGAACCGTCTGCCCTGCCAAACCGCCTGTCTGTATGCTACAAATTTGTGCTAACATTAAGTGTAACAAAGTTTTTTGAGGAGCGTTCATTCGTTGCGATTGTGTTTCATGCTTAGATACACACGCTAAAAGATACAAATACACAAGAAGTGCGGTGGCGTACTTACGTCTAAAAATCTGCCGTACAAAGATACCATAGCAGAGCTCTAAAGCAAAAGAAAACAAGCATGCCAGGGGAGGTGAGGTTGCGTAAAGATGGCAAGAACGTTTCGCAGCACATTAATCAATTATTGCCAAACAATTTATTGCTTTGTTTTTCGAGCGTTGACTCATGGTGTGAGGCATTTGAGTATTTTGTGTTGTGTTGTGTTGTGTTGTGGCAACTGTATTAAGTATGCAGACATTTCAAAGAAAATTTCCACCAAAGTAGTCAAAAATAATACGAAAATATTAAAGGCTTTTCAATTTTTTTTTTTAAATTTTTTTTTCTTGCTTATGTCTTCATTGTTTGTTTTCTTTTCTTTTTTACTCTCTCTGTGCACGCAATTTATCGAGAAAGTGTATTATTAGAATGATTCGTATTCAAAACTCATTCATAGACTAATCAAAATGCAAATTAATGACAAACAAAAATGTTACTGCAAATTGCAATTGATGGCTTGAGTGTCTTGTGTGTCTTGCGTCTTGTCATGCTCAACTCGATTTGACTATGTCTTTTACTTTTATGCTATGCCTCAACCTCTTCCGTGTGTGTGTGTGTGTGTGTGCGTGCAAGGAAGGTTGTGTTAGTATTGCGTGTTCTATTCATGCTTGAAATTCTATGAAAATGTTGACAAAGTAAGCGTAAAATAAACTATTTAACGTTTAATTGTACAAGTTGTGAATTGAATGCCTTGGGTCATAAACCTTAATCAATTTTCGGTTTGTTTTTATTATTTGTAATATTTGTTGAAGTGAAAAAGTTTTCTTTGTTTTCGTTTGTGACACACACACACATGAAACCAATCAAAATTCATCATATAGCGCGCATAATACACTAATATGCAAACACCAACGCATGCATAATACATTATATAATATCATTTAATGATGCTTGGCCAAAATTGTGCTATTTTATGGCATAAAGCGTTTTACATGGTTGATAAAATGCGGCCGTTGCCCGCAGCACTATTCTGTATGCGTGCAGCATGCAATTTTGTGCAAATACATGCATTTGTATATATTAAAATATATGTGTTGCATATGCACAGGCGCAGGTTGATTTCATAGTCGCGCGGCGGCGTAAAGAATATATATTTAAAATGAAAAAAAAAAAAAATAAAAATAAACGCCAAGTGGTTAGCTTAGCTGTGGGCGATGCATACATTGTTGTTGTTGTTGTTGTTGTTGTTGTCCATGCTGTAGTTGCCTGCGGAATTACAAGTGCAGTTGAATAACTAAATTATTTAGTGGCATTGGTTAAATGCATGTGGCCAGTCAAGCTTGCCCACGAACGGCAGCAATGGCGAGTCACTGTCAGTGGCGTATGCCGTCAACCACTGCCACTGGACTACACTGGACTTGCCACACACACACATACATACGTACTGAGTCACACACACACTCAGTCACTTACTCATTCACAAGCTCATTGAGTCGCTTCAAATGATTGCTAGACACTTTATAATGCATGAGCTAACAACAGCAACATCAAAACAACAACAACAACAACAACAACGAAGGCATGAGCATCTATATAAAGCGCCGCTCAAATTATTTATTTTTAAATTGTTGTTGTTGTTGTTGCTGCAGTTGCTAACCTATTGAGTTGAGTTGAGTTGAGTGGAGTGCGGTTGCATTGGACGACAAGGCTTCTGCATACATGCACATAGTACGAGCACAACCAACAAAACCGACAAAGCCAACAACAACAACAACGCGTGCAACTCTTTTGAGTTTCAACTATGTTGGATTAACAACAAAATGGACACACACACACACACACACACACACACGCACATACAGACAGACGAAGTCATGTATGTTAATACTGTGGCATGCTCAGAACTGCTTTCCACTTGCCGTATAGTTCCGGGTCATGCTTGCTACACCTTTATCATTTTTCGTTTCAAGTTTATGCGTTTTTCACACTGCTCTATTTTCAGTTTATTTATGCATTTCATTTATGCGTTGCACTAAACAAGCAGCAAAGCTTGTTGCTACTGCTGCTGCTGCTACTGTTGTTGTTGCTGTCGCTTTTTTGCCACATACTATTTGGCGAACATTGCACAGTTGTGTGATATATTAAAACTTTGTGAACGTGGCACTTGAGCAACATATATATGAAATTTGATTTTTGCGATTTATGTTGTCTGTGCTGGCGCGCTAAGATGATGCCCATGCACTGAACACAGAACACAGTGCGCTGTCAAGTATGCAACAACTTTTTGCACATTTCATTAGCGACGATTTGCCGAACGAAACAAGAGTGCATGCCGCAATTTGGTTGATATATATGCATGTGTGTGTGTGTGTTTGTGTGTGTGTTTGTGTACGTTGTTAAATACTTTAAGTTGTCGATGTATTTTAAATTTAATTTAAAGTTTTGTACTTTCAGCTGCTATCAACCGCTTGAGCATGTTTAAAAGCAGCAAAGTATTTGATTTTTTTGTTGTTGTTGTTGTTTAATTTCATTTTCAAAAATTATTAAAATTGTTCATGCATATTGCAAAATTTGAAACAACTTGAAGTTTTTGCTTATAACGGAAACGCTTACGAAAGCATCAACATCATGAACATCATCATCAGCAGCAGCAGCAGCATCATTTTTTGATTATCCTGTGTGTGTGTGAAGTGTTTTTGTCTTGCAGTTGCTTTTTGCGACTCTTTGTTTGTCTGCTTCCGTACATTACTTTTCCTCAACTTGATGCGTGCTTGTCGCTTTCATATTTTTCATTTCCGCTTTTATTATAAATAATGTTAGCTGCGTTAGCGAAAAAGAAGCAACAGCAACGACGCTTCAAGCTTGTCTCACATGCGTTTTTTTTTTTGCCTTACTTTGCTTGCTGCGTCTTCATGTTGCTGTGTTGCTGTTGTTTTACTGCCTGGCAGCAACATTTTTCTTTGTTTGCAGCTGCTTCAACTTCCTTTTTAACGAACATTTTTTTTCGCCGTTGCGTTTTGCATTGTACAATGTTGTTGTTGTTGGCTGTTTTTCGTTTATTTCTTTTTTCTTTTTTTTTTAATATTTCGTTTTTGTCTACGAATGGCAAACATGAAAATTGCATAATCCACGCATTGCGATTTATGACTTTTGAGTAACTGCCACGTTTTGTAGCATGAATGATGGCATTTATTATTGCAATGCTATACTACTATACTGTATGCTCATACACATACGGACAGACAGAAATAAATGTCAAGGAAATGACGAAAAAGTAACAGGAAATGCATCAAGTTATGACTTTTCAGTACGCGCGCACTTTTATTAAAATACATTTTTCATAATGCCTTTGACTTTGTTTTTTCTTCTTCCTTTATTTGTGTTTTCTTAACATTTGACATGCCTTGGAGATACAATACAAAATCACAAATGTCTGCAAAACAATATGCAGTAGAGTTACGCTTATGGCAACTGCTGTTCTTGAAATATGCCACTTGAGAAATTATTGCAAAAGTTTTCTTTGCAATTGAGCACGCGCAACGACGTCGATTCATTTCTCAGGCGCAACTTTTGAGGTCAATCAGCAATTAACTGTGCAAATTGATAGTGTGCGGTAACGTTGTTGGCGGCCGTTTTGCGCTACACTTGATTGCTTGGCGTTATCTGCGCCGCGTAGAAAGCCGCAAAGCGACGCTGCGCTGCTCAATTAGCTTCTTAAGCTGCGGTAGCGAATGCTAGCGGCGGGCATTGGCACCTGCAAAATCATTTGTTCGGGTACTTAAGGGATATGGCATGAGGCATGAGTTATAAGGCATGTGGCATGCTGTGGCAGACAATGGCAGAAGTCGGTTGACGGATGCAGACGACATTTAAAAGCCAGCTCAATAGTGCACTAACCGCAAGGACCTTTCATTAAGCGTAAGCGCGGCGCATTGCCAAAATTACCTGCCTGACTTACAGTTGCCTACCTCACTCACTAGCAACGCTGACTGGCTGACTCGAATGACACTCATGGCACCGGAAGTGCATAATTAATTTTAAAATCTCTGCTGTATGCGCTTCACACCGCACCGTACCGCATGCGCCACTTGGCATAAATGCGCTAAAGTAAGCGAAAACTACAAGTGCCAACCAGCTGCAGTTTTATGGCAAGTGCAAAAAGGGACAATTTACCGTTTGGGTTGTGGGTTAACGCCAAGGCTGGCAATGCCGTTGCCGTTGACGTTGACGGCGACGTCTGTGGCTGCAATGCTTTTGTTTGCACTCAAGTGGCGGAAAAGTGTTGAGCGCCGCCGAATGCGAATGCGGTTTAAATGCTATGAAATTTTATGAATAGCGGCAGCGCATAAATTCCAAGTCAGCTCATACACTTTTACTCATTTCAATTTCTTTCATTGTTTTGGTTGTCGTTGTTGTTGTTGTTATTATTATTGTTGTTATTATAAGGCATTTATATCAATCCAAAAGGTCTATTAAAATTCATGCAATTGCGTGTCGCAAGTAAAGTACTGTGACTGTCAACCTTGTCGCCCGTTTGTAAAAGTAAATTTATCCCGGTCACATATGTGAACGTGTGTGCGTCTTAGGTTGTCTCTCTTTGTCTGTCTCTCTGTGTGCGTGCATGAGTGTGCGTATTTCGCTCACATACTATAAAGTAAAAGTAATACAAAATCGTATTGAAACAAAATGAAAACGTATCGCAACATGCCTCACACTCGTGCGTATGCCTTGTGCGGCATACGCGGCATCAAATAAAATGAAATACATAAATTTTTCAACGATTTGAAAACCGCATTTTATAATTGAATCACGTACGACACTTTCTGCCGGTTTTGTTACGTTTCGGTTACATTTTCGTTTTGTTGTTTGTTTTAGCTGCCATCGCCATAGTCATCCAACCGACGACCATAGTCATCGAAGTCGTCGTCTGAGACTGCCGAGGACAGCCAGGACAGTGTGCTGTTTGTGCTGCGGAAATAGGAAATAAGTTTCGAATGAAATACTGTGATATAAATTGGAATCTTAAGGGATTCCACATGCACACACAAACATATCAATATGCCGGATATGGCGTAGTGACATTGCGTTGTGGCGAACGGCAATGTTTGCAGCACTAACTTACTCAGTTACTCAGTTATGTGCTTACATACTTGTTCGATTGCCTTGAAGCATACTTAATCAATATGCGAAATTATGTGGCTTTTGCACTTAAAGTTGTGGCTTGCTTAAGCAACTGCATGAACCTTAAATATGATAAATAAAAAAATGTTGCCTACTTTTTGGCTGCAATTTTTTTAAAATTATTCTTTGCTGCTTTTATTCATAATTTTGGTATTTTGCAGACAAATTTTGCACACCTCTTCTGATTTGATTGATTTTGTTTAGTTCATTGTTATTTTTTTGTTGCCAAAAAACGTGTATGTTCACTATAAAATTGGATAAATCGCAATGCTAACGTTTTGTTTTATGCCTTGTACCGTGTATACACAAACCATCTGACATACACTAAAGACACAAACACACACACACACTCACACCCACATGTGTATAAGCGCACACATTGACGCCTCTTGCATGGCTCAGACTTTTGGCTTGGCTTGAATATCAGTATGTGCACACTCGATTGGGCTTCAATGATGTGTACAAAATGCAACAACAAAAATTTACCAGTTTTCGACAATTTTTTGGTAATTTTTGTGGCGGAATTTTTTTCATGTTTTTTGGTTTTTTTATTTTCTTTTTGGTGGCACAATTGTTGTTGTTGTACGTGTTATTATTGTTGTTGAGTTGTTGTTGTTATTGTTGTTGTGTAGTACATTGTAGATTTTTTCGTTGCATACTTTTTAGGGTAATTTAATTTGTAGTCTTTTTGGTTGTTCTTTATTTTGCACAATTTTGCATTATTGGCTTAACTGTCGTACATTTATTATGTTATTCTTTTTTTTTTGACTGTTGTAACATTTTGATTTTTTTCACTTATTTTTTTTTTTTGCTTTTTGCCTTAAGTGCAGCATACTTTCGTGCTCATAATACGTGCTTATGATCAACATAGCAAACGATACAAAAATGAAAAGAAATAATTGCGTAACTGTTGACATGCCAGCCATAAAATCTATCTTGTTGCCGTTGTCACTTATCTACTCGATGCAAATCACCAGCCAACGATTTATGTTATTTACGCATAATTTATGCGTACGCAGATTTCAAGCGATTTGCATTGCATTTCATGGTGTATAACAAATATTTAGCATTAATTAACGCACGGCTCATACATTCATTTGTCAGCCAAATGTACGCTGGCCGTTATTTGAGTCAAGCGGCAAATGTTGTCTTACATTAGTACTGCAAAAAAAAACCTTATAGCCATAAAATAAGGTAATAGGATTACAGTAAGCATGAAAGCAGCCAAAAGGCAGCATTATTTTCTTACAATCAAGCTGTAATATACTTTTAAGCAGGCGTGGTGGCATGACAAAATGGTGGTTGCTTGTGCTTGAGCTTAAGCTAAAGGAAGTAGTCAACTTTATGTTTTAACACAAGTTGAGTTTTCGTAATTTCTTTTGATGTTACAGGCAACTTGTGCAAATAATTTTGTAACTTTTAGTTTTGCTACAAGCAAAACATTTTCTGTACTGATAGGTGCCTCTATCTCTCATCTGGCACACTGCACTTTTCTACCTCATGTTTGCTGTTGGTTGTTCTTTATGCGCGTATGTGTGTGTGTGTTTGTGTGTGTTTAAACATGCGTGTAAGTGTACAAATATGTTGCAATGTTTATTTCTTGCAACACGCTCGCTCGCTCGCTCGTTTGCTTGCACGCTCGCTTGAAGACGCAAAAGCAGTCGCCGCGTGCCTTTGCGGCATTTTACTGAGATTTGTTAGCAAAATTTATGCGCTACCTAAGAGAATTTATGAGTTGCAGTCGAGTGAATTATTTTATCATACGCATGCAGTGTTGGGCATGTAATGCACGAAAACACACACACACACATGGTTACGCATGTACTCGCATGTATATATTGTGTGTGTGTGGCATATGAATGTGTGGCATAAACTCAGGCGCGAAGCATGTCTGAGGCGAGCATTTTAAGCTACTAATTTCACATGCAAAAGTCTCTACTAAGCTGGCATTTTAATCTTATACTAAAGTCTAGGCTCGCTCTCAACCAAACTTTACTCCTTTATGTGTGCTCTGCTGTGCACAAAAAGTGGGCATGGCCGTTTTGTTGTCGTGTATCGTAAATGTCTGTCTGGCTGTCTGTCTGTCTGTCTGTCTGTCTATGTGAGTAATTAAGCGCTCTTACTGCTAAATTGCCTACGCACTAAATAATAGCAAATGCATATGTGTTAGTATATCTACATATATGCATACATGCATACATATATTGATGTCTGTGTATGCATGTGTATTGTAATGTAAAATTTTCACAAGTACAGTTTGCTATGAATTGAAGTTGTTGAAGAAATGTTTGGCCCAAGTAAAGGATATTTCAATGGCTGCCATTAGAATGTATTGTTGTTGATTGTTGTTGTTGTTGTTTTCTGGTGGTTTTTCGTTGCTTTTCATGTAGTATTATTGTACCTGAGTAACGTACTCATTGTCGTCGTCGTCGTCCCGGCATATTGTCTTGCCTAAGCCTAATACCTTGTACAGCACTTGTTTTTGGTAGTCTTGTTGTTGTTGCTGTTGCATTTGTTGCTTTTGTTTGCGACTTTGCTGCAGGCTAACAAGCAGATCTTTGTACATGCTTGTAGTCTGTTGGTGTTGCTGTTGCGGCTTGTCGACTTTTGTACGAACTAACATTTTGCGTTTTAATTTGGCTTAAATTTTCATTAGTCTCGTACAGAGTTTGCTTAATCAATTTTCTTTTAATATGTCATCACACACATACAAAACAAAAACAAAAAAAGAGGGTGTGGCGGCGGGAAAGATGTCTATAATAAAAGAGAAAACTTTGTTTCGTAATTTAATTTGTTGAACAGTTTACTTTCGAAATTTCTTTGTTAGCTGATTTTTGACTTTTTCTTTGCAAAGGCAAAAATTGCATCACGTTTGAAGTTTTCGCATGCGTGATTTTTTTTTCTTTCTATTATATTTCCGCTGAAACTTTTCTAATTTTCGCGAATTGCGATTAAAATGTCAAAGTGTCGAACACGTGTGTGTGTGTGTGTGTTTGTGTGTTTGTGCCTGGCAAAAATGTTGCAATGACAACGCGGCGTATACGCAACGAACATGCTGCCATTAAAACGAGAGTTAGAAACAAAGCGAAAGAGTTACCCTTAAATGTTTGGGTATACGCAACACGTTTGAAATAAAGTTTGAATAAATTTAACTTTTGCTACTTTTCTTTCGCTGTTGTTGCACTATTAAACATTTATTCGGGAATAGCAATTTTCGTAAAAGCATGTTTGTTGCGCTTTTGGCCAAAATAAACGCCGCGTATTTTCAATTAACATAACGAAAATGTCTAAAAAAAAATAAAAAGCCGCCGTTGAGGTAACTCCACGTCATGTACGTGATTAACTCATTGCCAAAAACTTTTCGAAAATAGAAAAGAAAAAATATTGTTTTCATAATTTAATTAAATTTCATGCTTAAACCTCACAAATACACAAACACACACACACACACATGTATTGAAGTATACGCCGCTGACTACGGCCATGTTCACGCACAGGCACAGACACGTATACGCGGACTTTCGGCACGCGCTGCATTGCATAATTGGCCTCATTATTCATTCATCTTTCATTCATTCATTATTATCCAATTGACAGGTTAATTAAGTATTCGCTTTGGAAAAGTTTAAAGTGGCATAAAGTCGACCTCGTCGATCTCGTTGGCCGTTGTCAAAGTCAAGTTGATGTTGTCTGTTTCTTGACAGCTCCAAAAGTGGTTTGTGTACGCCTAAGCATTCAAAAATTCAGAAATTAACTCGCTAAAGTAGCTTAAATAATGATAAAAGACTAGCTAGCATTTTGGCTCAATTTGGTGGAAGTTTGAAAATATAAAGCATACGTCCTGTTTGCCATTCAAGTAGTATTGAATATAGTTGTCATTTTGTAAAGAAATTCATTAAATATTTAAATTTTAATTACTTATTTCAAATACAAAATTTCAATTAGCTTAATCAGCAGAAAAGTAATTTAATATTATTGCAATCATTTTGAACGTGAGGCTGTGTAAGTTTTGTAACGAATATCTATTACAGTTTTTGAGTTATGAAGGTTTACAAATTTAACCGGTAGGTGGCACTAATTTTCTTTTGGTAGAAAATGCCATACTTAATTTAAATTTTTTCAACACGTTTCAAATTGGACGCATTGTGTTTAAATGCTTGCATATTATAGATTTAAGCGCACAAATGTAAATACTTCAAATTGAGGTCAGTTTTATTCAAGGAGCTTAATGACCACTTTATTTGAATGTTTAAAATGTTAAGCAAAAGTACAACACTTATTGCTTACCTTAGTCTCAATATTTCCTTTCATTGCCATTGAGTAATTTGCTGTGTTGTTTTTGCTGTGCACTTGTTTGTCACTTGTTAATTTCGGTTTATGAACAGATGATTATTTCATCACTGCTTTTAGTTAAATACACATTCTTGTTAAATCTCTTTGTTTTGTTTTGCGTTTGAACTTATGACGGATTTTAATATTGTAATTGATGCAAGCTTTGTGCACACATGCCATTTTCGCACTGATTGTCGGTCATGTTTGAATGTATCTGTCAATGTTTGGTTAATGTTGGTAAAAGATTTCGTAATCAACGCACTTAAGCGAAAATTGAGGCTCAAATTCGCAAGCAAATTCCATATGTGAAAAACAACAACAGTGGCAGCATACATATCAAATATTCCAATTTAAATTAAACATCATACACAAAGACACATGCACTACTCACTAACAGATATAAACAAAATCATAAAGCTCTGACTTAAAAAGCAGCAAATAAACTGATAGACGGTTGTGAGATCCAAGCGGACGGACACATTCGAAAACAGTAAGACAAACAGTTGCACAAGCGCCAAACTAATTGAAAGTGGCTCCGGTGCTGATGACTCTGACGATTCTGATGAATTCGACTATGAGCAGTTGAGAACTTTGCTCATGTTGAGGATGATCATGATGTTGGTGATGGTGATGATGATGAAAATTATTCGCTTGATAAACGCGTTGTTGGTTACGATGGTGCTTTTATTATTGTTGTTGTTGTTGTTGTTGCATGCAAGCACGGTAAAACATATCATATCCTTATATGATTATCCCTTTTGTAGACATGCCATACAATCAGACGTATACGCAAAACCTTCTAAAAAGGCAGGCAACATGAAGCATTAGTCAACAGTCAAGCAGTTGCCAATGCTTGTTTGGCAAGCAACACAGACAGACCGCCAGTTGGACAGACAGACCGACAGATGGACAGACGGACGGACAGTTAGACCGAAATGCAAGACAGACAAACAGAGAATTGTAGCAAAAGCAACAGACAAACAGCTTAAAATCTTGATGAACATTTGTAGACTCATTGCTATGAGTTGCTATTGTTGTAGTTGTTGATTGTGTTGTGGTTCTTGCTGTGGTTGTTGTTGTTGCTGCTGCTTTAGCCATTACTGTTTGCATATGCATTTGTTTGCCAAAGAAGTAAAATTGAAATTTGAAATTCATAATTCAATTGAAACGGCGCACTCTTGTATACCAAAGTAACGAAAATGCTTTGGCTACAATAACAACCAACAACAACAACCTACAACAACAAGCAAGCAAGCAAGCATCAGCAGTTGGCCTCATCATCATCAGAAGCTTGTCATTATCTACATGCAACTCAAATAACTTCATAGCAACAACATCATCATTATCAACATGATGAGCATGGCACTAAGAAGGCAACAGAATATTCGTTACGTTTGCCGTAATTGGATGCAATTTTTGTTTAACTTCGACAGCATGCGTCGCTGCAGGCATTCGCAACCGTACTGCTTTATATTGGCACGCCTTATGAACGTCTGAGTGTATGCATGTGTATGTGTGTATGCGTGTGTTTGTGTGCGTATTTTTATTTTGTTTGCATTTCGGTTGCAATTGCATTTCATTTCATTTCGTTTGATTTCGTTTCATTTCTGTGTTGGTAAATGTTGCAATTTTTAGCTTTGATGTTGTTGTTGTTGTTTTTGGCTATGCGCACAAACAACAAAAACCAAAAAAAAAGTATTTGTGCGCTCATACCAACAAAAGAGTAAAATAAGCATTTTCTTTTGCTGATATTTCAAGTGAATTATTTATAAAACATTTCCAACAAAATTAATGGAAAATAAATGAAAATGCATTTTTAATTGAATCTATTGTTTTTTCTACGTTATTTGCCCCTCAGATTTGACTTTTAGTCATACAAGGATTTTCGGCAATTGACATTGTCAGCTAAATTTGTACAAAACAAAAATTCAAATGTAATACAAAAAAAAAAAAAAAATAATAAATAAATAAAATAAAATAAATAGTATAAACAAAAGAGCTGAAAATCTGTGCATTTTAATAACTTATCTGTTTGTGTTTTGCTTACATTACGATATACCATATATGATTTCAATGCATAAATCATGGTCTTGTGTGCAGCAAAGTTAGTTTGACAGCATATTATTAGTATTTTTCTTATGGCAACAACAAGCATAACAACAACAGGCGCAACCAATGCCGTAAAGGCGTGGTCAAAGATATACAAAGCTAAAATTATATGAGAAAGTTTGGAACAGTTGGGCAGTTGGTCGAGTGTTTGGGCAGTTCAAAGAGTAGTCGACATAACTGCAATAAATCTGTGAACAAAGTCATAAATATTGATTTCAAAATTGTGTACAATTCACACACACACGCACGCACACGCATACAAAGGCATTGAAGATATGTGTACGCAATCATAGATTTGTCGTTTATATTAGCTGCAGAAATGAAAATCGTTTTTCAATCCTTTCCTACGTTTGTAGTCATATCTGTCGGTTGGTCTGTCTGTCTGTCTGTCTGAGTGGCCGTTTGCATGGCTTGCCACTTTGAAAAACTGGTAGCAAGTGTAATTTACAGTTGTTGTCCTTGTCAAACGTATTGCCAAAGTACAATTTGTTGTTGTTGTTGTTGTCGTTGTTGTTGTTACGCTTGTATTGCTGACAAACGTGCTGCCTTTTTCTATTTGTCAAGGTATGCTTTCGTTTGCATGTGTATGTGTTTGTGTTTGTGTCCTTACAATTTCTCTTGAATATGAGTGTGTGTGTGTGTGTGTGACCGTGCGTGTATATGACTCAATATTGCTAAATATCGCTTTTGCCAATCCTTTTTCTCATTTTCTACAACATCAGTTTCCGCTTACCGCAAAACATCTCCAAAAGCATTCGATTCGTATCGTTTCGATTCGATTCGATTTAAAACGAATGCGTTCATTTCATTTGATATCGTCAATGTTGACGTTGTTTGTGTTGTTGTACTTGTTCTTGTTGTTGTTGTGGTTGTTGTTGTTGTGGTTGTTGTTGTTGTTGTCGTTGGCATCGTCAGCACTCCTTGTAGTCATCGTTCAATAGCAGCAAGTTTAGAATTTATGATGCGTCACAGGTTTTAAAATTATAGCCAATGCTTTTTGGCCAGGTGCTTTAGGTTCACTTTTTGAACACACACACACACACACATAGAGACTAATACATACGCACGTATGAATATAAACTGCTATCGAAATTAAAGTCATAATTCAAAGTGAATAGTTGAGACTTTAAGCTTCGTGGTTTGCAGTCAAGATAAAAAAAAACCCACACACACACAGTGAGAGAGAGAGAGAGAGAAGCCAACTAAACTTGCTGAAGCAGACAACTGTTTAATGGCATTTTCAATCCCCATAGGCAAGTGGCCAAATGCGGCTAATCTAAGTCAACGTAATAGCCAAAGACAGACATTAAAATGCCTTTGTTCGATTGGCTGCTCATACCAACTCATTCACTCACACACACACACACACACACACGCACACTCTCTCTGCCACTCTTGCTCTTACTTTAACAAGCAATGTCATTTTGCTGAGTGTTTTTTTTTTTTTTTTTGCTCGCTTTTCGTTTCACAAAAATTTTGGGTTATAAAAATGTCATCATACTCATCATTATGTCGATTGCCTATGCCATTTATATATGTAGTATGTGATTTCAATCTGTGCTACTCTGCTTCCTTGTCAAAGTTCTTTTTCGTCATCAAATCGAACGTCTTCTTGCCGGCACTTGCCATCACTACTCTTCGTTACCACTGGCTAGTCTGACAAGATAACGAATGTGTGTGTATGTGTGTGTGCTTGGTAAGATAAATTCCATTGGGACTTGTGTTTGTCGCTATCTATGCTTTTGTCTTAGTCACATATGTCCTTGTTACGTTTTTGATGATACACAATTTAATGTCATTTTATTAGGCCGAAAACTTCATGTATTCCCACTTGGCTGAAATTTCTTATTAGCTTTAAAATGTGTCACGTGTTAACGTGTTCTTTTTTATTTATTTTTTTTTTTTTTATGACTTTTGATTTGTTTTTGCTTTGATTTTTATTACTTCTTAGTAAGCATGATTAATCATAACACAGCACTTTTTATATGTCACGGCACTTTAATATCATCATCATCGTTGTGTTTCATAAGCCTTACATACCTTCAACTCACCTTGTGCACAAAATGTTTACACATTTTTGTCATGTGATCCAATTAAAAGCTTTGAATATCAATCGAAATATTTTTCATTATGACATGAGTTAGTAAATTGCCTGCACAGCCACAATGTCGCCCTTTATCCTTTGTTTACATAACTCTACATACATGTGTGTGTGTGTGTTTGTGTGTGTGTGATTTGCTTCTACTCGCATATTGTTTTAAATATTGGCACAAAATCAAATTATCAGCTATTTGTCAATAAATAACTTTACACAAAGCGAACTTTATTAAAATTCACCACAAAACGTTGTAGTTCCGGTTTCAATTACATCATAAATTTTTTGGCTTTACACCCACAATTCTATGCGCAAATATTTCACAACGACATAGTTACAAATACCATATTCAGACATGGCAACAGCAACAACAACAACGAGTATATCATTTTGCCCACGCTTACGCTCGGACGCTGCTAACCAATTTTATGACAAGCCATCGCAAACGTATTGAAATTTAAAGCCCGTTGGCAACTTGTCACAATTTACAACCTGTCCTGTCTGAATTTCACAGCCAAGCAAGCACACACCACACCGCCGGCGCTGTGCCGACAAACCACGTTATATGTTGTCATTGATTTGGCGTTGAATGAACAAAATATGAGCCAATATAAAACCAATAAAGGCGAAACCAACGGTAACCAAACACGAATAATAACACTAACAACATGGACATGAAGCGCGCTGTACATTGACTAAAACCGGAATCAGCTCATATAACAAAATCAAATCGCACAAAAGCGGAAGTGAGTCGCCATATTAGATTGCATAGAATTGAAAATGGTCAAAAAAAAAAAAAAAAATTCAGCTCGTTTGGTTAAAAAATATATATATAAATATGTATTTGTGTCTAAGCGCAATTTTATGGCTGATTGTGTTGTGTGTAGGGTGCGTTTGGTTGTTCAATGCGGCATTTGAATAACGTATGTAATATGTCTTGTTGTTCTTGACATTTATTTATGTCAAGTCGATGCGTTCAACAAAAAACAAATAATAAATAAACAGAAATCAGAAATCAGAAAAAAATCTACCGAAAGAAAAGTCCAAAGAAAGCAGGCGAAAAATATGAGTGAATTATTGTAATGGACATGAAATTAAATTATGAATTACGGATAAGGTTGGCAGGCGTTGGTCGTTCGTTGGGTAGGTAAAAAACGCGCAATGTGTTCATGGCTTAAGCATGAAAGCCACACGAAAGCGCAGATGAAGTGTGAAAGCCAACAAGCAGCGGCGGCAGCGGCAGCGGCAACAGTAAACATTAATAACAAATATGGCGAAAGGATTTTTGCCGCTTCAACGCCAATCGACAGCAACGGCATAACGTGTGTGCCACTGGGCGCAGGAGCAACAGTTGCAAAAGGCACAAGACGCAGGCAGCTTTGGCAGACAGTTTGAAAATTTATGGCGTGCAAAGGCCAAAGCGAAAGAAACTTGGCTTGCATGCGCAATACGGACCATGTTCAAGGTATAAAATTCGTTGATGCATCGTTGTGGACTTAAAGTTGTTGTTGGCAGGCAGGCAGTCAGGCAGGCGTCATAGTTGGCGTTGACAGTGAAATAGGCTCTGTGCGCGGTTAGTTTTATGTTGAGTGTTTGTCGAAGTGATAAAAATATGAGTTAGTAGCATAGATTGGCAGCAATTCATGTTGCCTGTGTCTTCAGTTGCGCATGCTTGTCAATCAGCGTTCAGCTGTGCGGCCAACAAGCAAGCGATTTATTGCCAAATGTATTGAAACTTACTTTTTTGTTATATGTTTTTTGCTTGCTAACAAAAACAAACAAATAAGCATTTTTTTATATTTCTATTGTTTTTATTTTTATTGCAGTTACGAAATTGTTGTTGTTGTAGTTTTTGTTTTGTATGCAAGCACAAGTAAAACATGACGTATGCGCAACTTTGATTGAGTAAACGCCGAGTTTAAAATTCCATTATGGCACAGCAAAAGAAAAGTTAATTGCTTATTTATTGCAGTTATGCAAAACAACAAAAAACATTGTTTGCAAAAATAAACAAGCCAAACGAAATGCAACGCGTTGTAATTGAATTGAACTCAACTCAACTTAACCCAAGGCAGTCAACTTGTTGTTGTATAACAAGCAAGAAAAGCAATCATTGTTCAAAAAAAAAAAGAAAAAAAAAGAGCAAATAAAAAAAAAAGCGCAGTTGTAAAATTAAATCAAATATGCGCTTCATATAAAATTCTATTACAACGAAGCCATAAATTTGTTGCACACACACACGCCTGAAGATGCCCAAAAACCCACAAAACTCATTTTCATATTGGAAAACAGCAACAAAATCAAATCAAATCAAATACAAAAAAAAAAAAAATAAGCTGAAAATGTGCACAAAAACCAAAATCATGCAATTGAACATTGAAAGAATGTATGAATGTGTGACTGAAGGCACGACATAATCATAATGATGCTAATCAGCGTTATTAGATGAAAGTCAAATCGGAAAAACGTTCAACGACAGTCAAATTCAAGTGTGTATTTAGGCAAAATGCAAAATTGCGCATACGACATGTTGTGCACACACACACGCAACACACACACACAAAGGGCGGGCATAAAGATAGCATAGTAATATAAGAAAAAGGCAACCTTTTCAAATTATTGAATAATGTTTCAAATCGAATTGTGTCGAATCAAACTGAGCCTGCAAAATGCCAAAGTCATGCATGGCACAAGCGTACTGAGCAGCGATAAATGCTGCGAGTTCGCCAACTCATTCATAATTTGAACATTAGATACAAGCATGACAAGAACTACGTGCGGCATGTACGCCATGATATGCTTACTCGTTGCCATCGATGATGATGATGATGTTGTTGTCGATGATGTCGTTGACGATGACGTTGTCACTGCTGATTATAATAATAAAAGTATCGCAACGCTTGCTTCTGTTAGGCTTCAGCTTCAGTGCAAATCAAGCTGAAAAACGTTCAACGGCAAATGAAGCCGCCAGCTGCCATCAACGTAGCTTTGCCACTTGCCACTTGCCCCTTGGCACACTTTGTTCTGTAAGCTCATGCTGACTGCTTCGTGCCTTCGATTGCCTTTGATTTTTTGCTGCTGTTGTTGTTAAGCTCTACACGCGGCAGTGGCACGTAACGAGTTTAAATTTTTGTGCGCTAACAGAACTTGTGTCTTTTGCCTAACCCTGCCAGCATCAACATCATCGTCATCGTCATCATCATCATGATGCCAACTGTCTAACATCAAATGATGCTTGATTTTTATGCCACTTTTATAGTAAGGCGTATGTTTTACTTACTGAAAGTCATGTTAAAGTTGCCTGACTGCGTTCAACTTCTCGCTCGCTCGTACGCTCGTTAGCCATGGCGCGTTCTTAAAAATCAACAGCGGCTAAAAGTTGTCTATATCTGTTTGAGTGTATGTGTGTTTGAGGGCAATGATGCTGCACTTATCGACAAGAAAATGATCAGCCATAAGCAATGCCCTAAACGGACGAAATGTTGTTGGCAAAGGCAAGGCAAGTAAGGCAAGTAAGTAAGCAATGAGCAAAGCAGCAACAAAAAGGAAAAGGGAAAAAAAATAAATGGCTAAGTCGCTTAAAATTCTGCCGTGTAGCAAAATCAAATAAAGAAACTATAAGAAAATGTTGCGCATACTTTGATTGTGCCATCTCAATAGCAATAGCTACTTATAGAACAGATAGTATCTATGAGATGCTTACCAGCCTTAATGGCAAGGTGAGCTTTTTCCATTTCTATCTATTTGTCTATTGACTTTAGTTGGGTAACGTTGTAAGTGTATGTTTGTGTATGTGTGTGTGTGTGTGTTTGCAAATAGTTTCAGGGTAATTGCACAGATAAGCGTGCGCGCGCCAATGGTAATTGTAAGCATCATTGGCATATCTACAAATGGCTCAAAATAAATAAATACTCATGTATATATGAAATAAAAACGTGCACGAGTTGAAATTCATTGGCATTAACATTATTTTTTATGTGCATTGAACTTTGCACGCAAGTAATGTTCTTGGTGTGTGTGTGTGTGTGTTTGTGTGTGTAAAGTACTTGTAGCCTCATTTAACTCTTCAATGTTGAATTGGTTTTCTTTATTTGAAGGTATTATTTTCTTTTTATTTTTTTTTTTTGGTTCAACGTTAGTAATGCGCTTAAGTCAGTAATTTATGCGCGACAACAAACGCCACACACACATACACACCCACGCACACACACGCAGTTACAGTCAGACAGCAAAAGTCGTAAAATGTCATTTTATAGCATAGAAGGGGGCGTATTTACGCCCACATGACACTGCGTTGTTGTGATAGCACATCATATTTTGTCATTTGCTGTTATTTGTCGCAATCCTGGTTGTTATTGTTGTTGTTGTTGTTTGCTCACCTGTGAAGCTATTAAATAAAATGCTGTTTCTTTTTTTTTTTGCATTTGCGATTTACGCAATGAAATTATAGCTTTCTTATCAATGGTGTGGAGCATAGAAGCGCCAAAGCCAAAGCCAAAGCCAAAGCCAAAGCCAAAGCAGTTTGTCTACGAACACACACGCATACATACACACATGCACAGAGATACAAGTGTAATTTTCGTTTGTTTTTTTGCCGTTGTAGCAAAGGCATCATGTTTATTGCGTCGGCGCGTCTCATGTTGCGTTGTGACTGCGGCGCAAATTAAATTATTATCTGTGGGATTTTGATGTGTAATAAAAATTCAAGCGACACAAGCAAATACGTCGGCTGCTTCTTCCTTGGCTGCTGCCAATTTTTTAGCTTTCTTTTTTTTTTTTAATGCCGCTTTTTTGATAAAACTGATATGGAACTAAGAAACGCTCGTTTTGTTTTTATGGCAAAAGTTTGCATTTATTTTGGTGGATTTTTTTTTTTTTTGTGTGCTTTGACGTATACGTAATATAGTATTTTCATTGTGCATGCACGTGTTTTTTTTTTTTTTTTGATTGTTTGCATAAACGCGAAACTTAAAACAAATATTTGCGTATCAACTGCGGCACACACACAGCCACACACACACACACTCAGCCAAACAGACAGAGACACACATGTGATAAAAGCGTTAAACTGACACTATTTGCTTGAGACAAATATGCGCCACGCCCTTTGTGCACGTGGCTGCAACTCTTGATGTCCTTGAAAAAAAAAAAAAAAAAAATTTAAAAAAAAATAAATACGAAATTTCAACGCAAATAAAACTCTTACAAATAAAACAAACGAAAAAGGTGAAACGTGTATTAAATAATTCCTTTGTATAGCACATTTTAATCGTGCCGCAACAGCACAGAGCAGCGTAGAATAGAGCACGGCAGTGCCAGACAAATAACGCAAGTGCTGATGCGCTGATGAGAACGCGCGGCAGCGTCAGTGAGACAAAGCAAAACAGGCCATGTTGGTTGCTGTGTGTGTGTGTGTGTGAAAGTGTCCTGCTTGAGTTTGCAATAAAACGTGCATGCTTTGATGTCCTTTCGCCAAACACACACACATACATACATGCAACACATTCAGCAGTGTGGAAAGAATCAGGCTCATCCTGCTTTGTACTAAAAAAGGCTAAAAAGAAAGAAATCAACAAAAAATTCGAATTTTTGCTCGCGATAAAAAGTGCAAAGTTTGTAAAAATTCAAAAAGGGTTTTGCTGTTTGCTACTCAGCGTTGCGCATTTCAAATTGTTGTGTCCACCACGTACGACTGTTGTTGCTGTTGTTGTTGCTGGCATCGAGCAAATAAATGACAGCGCTGCAAGCTTTGACAGGCGCGTGTGAAGAAAAATTTCTGCATGTGTGCGCACAGCGCCCAAAAAGCGGCAACAAAAAAAACCCAAAAATAAATAAATAACAAAAACAAAAAAAGGAAGAAAGAAAATTAGAAAGTGACATAAAAGAAGCAAAACTAGAATCGAAGAGTAACAAGGGCAAGGAACAGTGAAACAAAGCCAGCGAAATGTTGAAGGTAATAAAAAAAAAAGTGTTGGAAAAGCCAAGCTAAAATAGTAAAAACAAATAAAAAATGGCGCCGCTTGACGGTTTTTTATTTCTTGAACGTGTGTGCACGTTGCGGTTTTTCTCTCTGTATGTGTGTGTGTGTGTGTGTGTTTTGTGTGTGTTGCAAAAAAGAGCGGCATCCTTTTTATTTATTTATTACTCTTATTTCTTTCCATCTTTGGTTTGTGTAACTTTTGAGCTGTTTGTCTTTGCACACCATTTGTCTCTTTTACTCTGCCGCCTCATTGGTTTAGCCTTCATTGTTATGGCTATACGATCATGTCAGCTTGTGGTGCTCTAAATTGCTTAAACAATTTCATTGGCAATCGTTAACCAACACTTGTACAATTATTTGCTAAATTATAATAAAATTCTGTTTGTTGAAAAATGTATTAATTAAGATTCCATAATAATGACACTCAAATCAACTAATCATGCAAATATTTCATTGATATTATTACAAATAATTTGTGTAAAGTGCCGTTAACTACGAAATAAATTTGATTTACAATTATTAGCAAAATATTTTGTTTTGACATAACTTTTTTTAGATTAGAAAACTTTCAAATGCGTTAACATGAACGAAGATCATTGTATTACAGAAGTATCGAATTTATTTAAAAGACGTAATAAATACGATGAAATTATCTTTATTATTCAAATTTCGAGTACTAAAAAGAAATTGCAAATAAGAAAGTTTCACTTTTTAGTATTAATAATAAATTATAAAGTGCCCAAAGCTCAAATCACAAAGTACAACATTTTTAGATGTTATTACAATCAAGGTGTTAAATAACACTTGTGACAACAAAGTAGCCGTGAGATCTCGACTTTGAAATACACTATATTTTTTTTATAATTGTATAAAATATTCTTTTTGGGTCATTAAGTCAAGGCTTTTAGAAGACAACTCTATTTAGACTAACCAACAAAACGCTTTCAACCATAAAGAAGCTGATTTTTATAACTGAAAAAGACAGGCAGATGATTATAAACAGAATTGAGCAATCTAAGTGGAATGAGAACAGTGAGACCATGTATTTTAAGCTTGACTTTAATATAAATATAAGCTTTTGTTATACCAATCGAAAATAGTAGAAACAGTATCAGGATCCTGCTGAGAAGATTGCATATTACTTTTGGTATCTGCCATGATGTTACATACATGACCTGCAAACGAAAATGCGCTTGTCGTATAAGAAAGAGGGTATTAAAAGAACTATTGAATAATGCGTTAAATGCGTTACAAGTGTCGATAATGATAACATAAATTGAGGCAAAGCAAAAACGGCAAAAACAAAATAGAATTAGTTGATATGAAAACGAAAGGCAAAGTGATGCGATACGATGCGCCATAAAATGCAAAATGTAATCAGATAATGGCAATTACAAAACACTTTGGCGTTGACTGCCTGTGTGTGTGTGCGTGTGTGTGTGGAATGAATGTATATTAAATAAACACAATAAATCGTACAAGTGTACATTAACACCACACACACATGCAATAAACAAACTAACGCACTCGAAGCAAAGCATTCAAAGTGGGACTTGTAATAAATTTAATGAATACGAGTATACAAAAAGTGTAATTTCCACATACTAAAGTGGCAATGTTGATGCGCCAGCATTAAACATAAACGAAGAGACAAGTGGCAAGTGTTGTTGGGTGTTGGTGAGGTGAGGTGAGAGATTTGTCAGTTAGAAGGTTTGTAATGTTTTATGTGTTTTGTGGTTTGGTTTTCCAAACAATTACTTAACAATTGCTTAGTAAAGTAAAATGTGCTGTGACGAAATGAGTGCTGAACTAACGAACGAACGTACGAACGGGTGAATAAATAAATAGTCAAAGTGTATTGAAGGCTAAATCGAGGACACATATGAATAACAGCAACGAGGACAAACTAACTAAAACAATTAATAAATTTCAACTTGCAAGCATGTCTTTGCGTATGTGTCTGTGTGTGTGTGTGTGAGTTTGAAATCTTTGCATAAGTAATTTAATGTAAGTGCCACAAAACCAAATAAAATTTACACCAAAATGAGCAAAGACAAAAGTCTTTGTCTGTTTTTGCATTTGTCCTGTGGCTTAGTTAGCTCAGGTGTGTTTCAGGTTTTGCTTATTTTGTCACAACGTGTGCAGCAAACGTAATACGAGCATCTCACTAACAATAACAACAATAATGCCAACAATACCAATAACAACAACGACAACAATACCAATAGCAAAAGCAATAGCAAAAGCATGCAAACTTAGTCTGTGCGCTTGTTGTCATTTCATTAAAGATTCAGTTTGGTTTCATGGGAGAGTTAAATCGTGACGACATCAACGCAACATAAGCTAAGTCGTAGTTAAAGACGACACCTTTGTATATACGTAATATTGTAGCAGCCAACAACAACAACATGTTGTTGTGAAATAACTGCAACAATTTATGCACACTTTGAGTGCTAAACATTTAAAGTCCTTTTGTCGTGGATTGCCTTAGACTCAGACTCAGATACTCAGATACTCAGACTCTTCAGGCTCAGGCCACAACAGAGCTTAGCATAAGAAATGAGTTTGTCTTGTGGTTGTCGTGCGTTTTCTTCATGTCCACTTTTGGCACTTGAACACTTGTAAATGCCTTTAAATTTTGTACAAAGCACATACCAAGCTGAACATTACACACACCTACATAGACACAGACACAGACACATACGTATTTAAATCAACCTAATTGTTGTTATTTGTATTTTCGGTTTGTTGCCTTTGAATATTTTATGTTGATGGTCGACTTTGGTATTTTTTTTTTTCTTTTTGGGGTTTTCAATGTAAATGCGAATATTTCGAAATGGTTGAATAATTTCTCATAGCCGTAAAATGTCGCCTTCTATAGATTTACAATGTGTATCTGTATGTGTGTGTGCGTGTGTTCATTTGTTTGTATTTTAATTGTGCTGAAATTGTAAAATTCCTTGCCAAGCCGAGTAGTCTCTGCTGCAAGTGTAAAGATTACAATTTGTGTGCGAGTAAAGTCATTGATTGGTTTATTAAATATTTAAAGCGTAAGTGTCAAAGTCAAAGTAAAAGCAATAGCAAAAGCTAAAGTCACAGTCACAATCACAGTCGAAGGAAGCAGAGAGAAGAGTGAACCTGAAGCATGCCTGTTGCACAAAAGGGACATGCGTTGTAGATAAGACAGGACAAAGGCAACAACATGAATAAGCGACCTAAGCAGTAACAGTTTGGCATTTTTATTATTTATGTGCCTTCTTGTTGTCATGCTTATTGCTGTTGTTGTTGTTTTCGACATTGTTACGGAATTTTAATAAATCATTTAAATCAGAGGAAATTTTTCAAACGACAAACATAATCAAAATTAAAGTAGCAAACATTAGAAAGCTACGAAAATATCATGCTTATTTATTTCGCTTTTTTCATTTAAATGGGTTGTCATATAGACTTGTGTGCGTGTGCGTGTGTGTGATTGTGAATCAAAATTCTTTATAAGTCAGAAGCAACAAGCAAATTAATTTTTGTCAATGAATGGAAAAAAAAAGAAATATGTAAGAAGTGAAGGGCATAGAAAGTTGAAAGATATACCAAGCATGCTTGTCAAAGCAAGCAAATGAGTACGTGGGGGTTGTAAAGGAAAGGCGAATTTTAAATATGCAAATTTTGGGTATTCATTGTGAAATTTTCATTTTTCGATTTTATTTTCTATTGAAAAAAAATTTCATTTTGCTTTGCTTTGTAGTTGTTGCTATTGTTATGTCTGTATGTGTGTCCGTCTGCCTGTCTGTCTGTCCGTTTGTATGTTTGCCATTACCATTGTAAATTTATCATAAAAATCGTTACATATTTTATTGAGCCAATGAAGAGCACACAAACAAAAAAGAGACGTAGCGCGCAGTGAAGCGCAGTACTGCGCATTACATAATGTTTGAGTGAATGCATGATTATAATGCTAGCCTTTTATTTGCCTTTATGCCTCTCTTTTATTCACTCTTCCTCTGTGTGGGTATGTGTGTGTGAGTGTGTGCCATGGAGCACTTATCAAAGCGCATAAATCAGGCAAATCACGACGACGCAACAAATGTTCATGGACGACACATGCTCGTCGCTCAACATGCTTCATTCCATTTGCGCTTTTTTTTTTGAAAATGTTTTTATTGTTTTTTTTTTAAGTCGTTAGTTTTTGTATATTTTAGACATGATATATGCGTTTCATATGCATACACATGTACTTATTTATGTGTGTGTGTGTGTTTGTCTGATTACATTGATATGAACATTTGATTCGTTTCATTTCATAGGTCGACATCATTTGTCAGATGAATGGCAAATTTATACATTTTAGCGCTTCTGCCAATTGAAGCACATTTTTGTGCTATGTTGAATTAATGATGGGAAAAATGTCATTTGACATTTGAATGATTTTGAATTTTATTAAAATAGGTGAAGTAAAAATTTGCTTGCATACTTTTTGGAGTTTTGTTACTTAAAATGCACTTTGACGGCAATTCTAGATTTCTAAACGTTTTTAACATTATATACACCTGTAATACATTACGTCACATATGATATATTAAATTGAGCAAATTTCGTAATTAAGATTAAGTGCCAAATTGCCGTAAGTGCTATGTGACCCAATGCAACATTGGCGTATATAATTTTAGAAATGTTTTAAATGTGCGTTGGCATACTTACTTAACCAAGACAGCTAAGTGCAACAACATTTGTTCTAATTTTTTTTTTTCTGTATTTAAGTGCACCTAGAGCGCTGCTTTAGGCATAAATTGCAATTAGCGCAAAAAGTGGTTGACATTTGGTAAATGCAGCAAACGTTAAATGCACAAAACGATGAAGTAATATCATTTGCCCCACTGTGGCATGACCCGCTGCTGGCCGCTGGCCACAGTCAACAGTTTATTGTTGAATTTACAATTTACATTAACTTTGTCACATAATTCTAATTAACGTTTTTAATTACTTTATGAGTTTCAGGTTACCTAAAAACGCAAAATGTTAGCAATGCCGCAACATTTTCACCATGGCAACGTTTAAGCGTTAAATATGACGATGTCTTTACTCTCACTCAACACACACGCACACACTGAGTATCCTTTATGTACGCTTTGCCAGCTAAAATTATACCAGGACCCTGGTACATTGTTGCATTTGCCCCCCTTTGAAGCCCCTTTAACGTTGATGGTGGCATTTTCGCGCATAATTCGCACTGGACAAAGTCATTAAATGCGACGTAAATTAGATTTATTGTACGCTGCTGCACTTCAAGGTAAAGCAAATTGAAGTGCGGGCCGGTGCAAGATGAGGGGTCTTGCTGTGGAGTGGCATGCCATGCCATGCATTGCCATAAGGCTTGCCAAGCTCAAACGGGGGCTAAGAAGTTGCCAAGCGCAACTTTTGTGGCATAATTTTGCGCATATTTGCGCGCAAAGAAGGCGAAAAAAATACAAAAAAAAAAATACAAAAATAAACAAAGAAATGGAAAACAAAACAAAAAAGTAGAAGAAGCAGAGAGTGAAATGCTATGCAACTCAGTTGGCAACGGACGTTGGTCGCACATTTCGTGGCAAGTTGGCAGGCTGGCAGGAAGCACTGCAGCCGCCATAGTTTTTCTTTCTTTTTTCTGTGCGTTTAACAATAAATTTACATTAGCAAAATGTTACATATTTGCACAGTTGCGCCGCATTTAAACCCAGGTTGCATCTGCAACCACACACATACATACACACGCACAAACACACACATGCACATACTCGACATAGCGCGTTACTCGCGCTCACATGTGCTCTGCGTGTGTGTGTGTATGTGTTTGTGCGACAATGGTTGCGGTAAACGCATTCACCGTTAACTTGCAAAATGATATGCAAATAGGTATAAATTCGTCACTCACTCACTCATTCACTCGTTCACTCACTCACTCGTTCACTCACACATGCATTCACTCAGCGAAGCATTTTGGTGCGGTCGCAACCAACTGGCAACCTTTGTTTTTGCTGCTACCCAACTTCCGTCGCTGTCACGCTGTTGCATACTTTGCGGCGCAACATTTTCATTTTCTTATGTTGATTTTGTTTTTTTTTTTTTATGGTTGTTGCTTTCATTTTTATTTGTTTTTAATGCGAATTTCATTCTTTTGTTACTCGTATTGAATTAAGCAAATTTTGTTGTTGTTGTTGGCAGTGTGTATTGACTTTGTCGTATGCATCTAAAAGCATGCAATACATTATTTGACTTTAGACTATAAAAAGCATCTTTTGTTTAAAGAATTGTTTATAAAAACAATTTAAAACATAATTATTTCATATGCTTTGTCTGAATTTTTGGTCTTTGCGCTGTGTAGCCTTGGCAAATACTGTTTTGCTGCGCTTGGCAGATAAACGCCAAAAACCAATTTCATAACTCATGTCATTTAATTTTCGCAAATATCACGAATTGCCCAAAAGCCATTGAAAGCAACTGCTGCCAACGTGTCATGGCAAGGAATGTGAGGCGCTGCCGAAAAAAGCAAGAAGACAAAAAAAAATTAAAAATAAAATGAGTTCTAATGAAACAAGACAACAGCAACATCAACAACAACAACAACAAACAAAACAACAGAGCATTAAAAGGCGTAATGTGCGGAGTTGAAGATGCAACAGAGCTAAGCAGCAGCAGGTGCAGGACATGGCATTGCGAATAGTTAAAGTTGTTTGTGTGCAATGGCAAGGCAGCATAAACAAAGGCAAATATTGTGCACTTGTGCAATTTATATGGCAAAACAATTGTCATTAGAAAATGTTGCACGAACAAAAAGCAGCAACAGCAGCAGCAATGGCAATGACAAAAAGCGCACTGCAAACTGTTGTACGTTGCTTGTGACTGGTTGGTTGGCTTTTGTGGCAAGAAGGATAAGACTTGGCGAAAAAGCTACAACTGTCATATGTGAGTCCTTGACTGCCTAACAGCCTAACTCTGCTCGACTTGCCTTGCTTGGTGGCATTTTATGGCACAGCTTAAGTGCTTCAAAAATTCCACGTAATGCACTGCGCCGAAGTACAAAAACAGCATAAAAGAACAAACACAGCAAGCCAGCCCAAAAAAAAAAAAAGAAAACAAGAAATAAAAAAAAGAAGGTGCAAAGATAAAAAAAAGAAAGAAAAATTAAGCATCCGCTATGTGCTTATATCCTTTGCTGCGAATGGTACTAAGTTCGTCCATCTCCATTGCCGACACTGCAAAGTCGCATGACTCTTACAGCAAAACGCGGCGTAGCTTTGCTTTTTGTTTGTGTGTGTGTGTGTGTGTGTGAGTGTTCTGTCTAACATCGCTTTTTGTTGTGCACTTTGAGCTAAGCTAAGCTTTTGCTTGCTGCCCCCAAAAGTATGCTTGTCAGCTGCCGTTGCTTTTTCATCTACATGTGTACATGTGTGCGTGTATGTTTGTGAGTGTGTGTGTGTTTTTGTGCGCTTGTTTGCAAGGTTTACACACTTTTTGTTCATTAGTGGATAATGAACAATTGCAGCATTATGAAAGCAACACCATGGCTCACATTATCTTTGCTCACTTCGTATGCCCTCCGCCTTGCCCTTCTCATCCATGCGCTACGCTTCTTATTATTTGCTTAAATGCGTTGTTGTCATTCCAAATTCCAAAATACCAAATGCAGTCAGCAGTTGCACTCCTTATTGTACTCATGTTTTTTTGCTCGCTCTGTCGTTGTTGCGCAAGGATTTTTATTAAAATTCCTTGTGTGTATCATTAATTTTCGTTGTTGTCTCGTTTTTTATTACTGTGTGTTCTGTGCTCTGTGTGAGGTGCACAAGACATTTCTTTGTTTTGTTGTTTCATTTTTTGCTTTACTAATTCATTTTCATATTTACTTTTGTCCTTTGTGTGTTTTTGACAATTAATTTGAATTTATGTTTTATGATTAGCTCGATTTCTTGTCATTTGCTTGTGCGCTTTGTGCGCACATGGAAGTATTCTAATATCTTATATTTATTTTCAAACTCAAGACAGTTTTGTAAAGTTCAATAAATATTCATTGTGACCTTTTCTTGTTTTGATGAAACTTTATTTATTATTCATTTTTGCATTTGAAATGAATTGTGAAATTCGCTTTGATGCATCAGACAAGTTCTAATGAATTGAGTTGAGTAAGGATTTTGTTATAAGCACAAAACGACAATTAATTAAATATGTTTGTGCGTTTGACAAATGAAAAATGTTATTCTTTGCTTGCATAAACAAAACAAAAAAAATTTTGAATTCATTGTTTTTAGTACGAAAAATATCAACAAAAAAGGTTGTAAATATTCTTTTGTTATGTCAATATGAACTTCATTCATATTGATAATATTACAAACAAAAAAAAAATTGTTAAAAATCGCAAATATTTTGGATACTAAAACTTGTAACCAAAACTGACCTCGAGCCTGTTATTTCTTATCTAACAAAAAAAAAACTTTAAATGTCATTGCATTTTCTTAATTGGAAAATGCAGCACTTTTCTGATTTCCAACACAAAAAAAAAAAATTTTTAAAAAAACCTTTTCTTTTTTCAAAATTGACACATAAGTTCACATTTCGTTTTTGAGTTTGATATTAGACTGCCGAATGTAGTGTAAGGTACAATGTAACATAGGACTATATGGTATTTTTTTAGTGAATAGAGAGCCTGAAATTTTATATCACTCGCGATTCGAATTTCTTACATCTTTTGAAACATTCTTTATTAACTATCCGAAGATATATGCTCTCTGCATTAAGAGTCCACTTTGTAACTATTACAAATTGCCAACTTGTGCAAACTTCATGACAAAGTTAATGTACTCTCGTGCAAAGCGTATGAAAACAATCAAAACGTCAGACATAACTCATATTCAGATGCACCCAGGATACACGTGCAACTCATGCTGTGCGGTATTATGCCATGAGTGGCTATGCACCTGTGCGTTTATTTGGGCGTATCTGTGTGCATTAAACAATTTTTGTCATTGCATCATACGCAAATGCACAGAAGCAAACAAAGCACATGTACACGGCCTCCGATTTTCCTGTTTGGAAAGTTCTTTTACACATACACATACGCATACTAATACATTAAAAGCTTGTTGGCTCACTTTTTGGTGTAGTTCGGTTCGGTTCGGACTGGTCTGGTTTGTTTTGTGTGTTGTATGCTGGAGGCGATGGCAAGCCAAACTACTGAAATCAACTAACAACATTAACATGGCAACGCAATTTTAACGAATCCACGCAAAAAGCGTTAAAAGCAAAATTCGGCACAGTTCGGACAAAAAACACAGACGTGCAAATCACACACACACACACACACATATATATATAAACACAGACATGTATTAAATTGGTAGGAGAGGTGAAGCAAGCGAATCCTAAAGCGACTCGGTTGAGAGTTGAGAGGTACTCAAGCGTTAGTGTCAAAGCGTCTGCGGCTTTATGTGTGCAGTTCAAAGCTGTCTTAACACAACAGAGGCATGAGGGGCATAAGGGGCCTGGCAGTGTGCTGGGTTGCGCGTGGCAAGGCTTGTATCGAAAGTATAAACGAACGTTGTCACATATGCTGCTAACGATAATAGTTTTCTGCGTAATTTGTTCGCAATTTTAGAATGAAAGCTATGTGATAGTGCAATATCTCGATAGCACGATGCACGATGCATGATGTGTCTCTGTGTCTCTGTGTGTGTGTGTGTGTTAGTGCGTCTATATGTGTATGTAGTTTGGGTAGGATGTTCAGCGCATACCGCGTATAATTTAGTGCGCCGGAATATTTGGCCGGCATGTGAAAATACACTTACATGCAGGCGCATATAAGTGAAATACACTGCGCGACAGAGACAACTTGTATTCTGGTTGTGTTGTTGGTATACTACTAGCGCTGGCCATGGCGTAGTTTACTGTACGCGACACACGACATAGAGGCTCAATATGGTTTGGCATGGCAAGGCAAGGCAAGGCAAGGCATGGCTTGGAATGGAATGCAGCAGTCACTTTTATACTTTTCACTTTGACTCGTTAAAATTCATTTTAATTTTTCGCTCGTACTTACGCATAGTGTACAACAACAACAACAACAACTACAAACACTCAAAACAACAACAACAACAACAGCAGAATCATCAACTGCTTTTCGAGCATTATTCTTACCGCCAGCCCCTTAGCGTATGCTATGCTTTTTTGGCAGCGCTGCTTTTGCCTTGCTTTATAAACAATTTTGAATTTTGCGGTTGTACGAAAATTAATGGATGCCGTCGCTGATGCTGCTTTTGTGCGGTTATACTTTCATCGTGCTCGTTCGCGTTCACGTTGTTGTTGCTTTTGTTTTTGTCATATAGTTTGTACGGCCGCCATCTTGTTTCTGGCTTGGCTTTACGTGGCCTGGCATGTCGCTTGTGGCGTTTTAAGCTGAGCGCATCATTTGCTTTTAGTGCCGCTCATTTACGTATTTTGTCATTAGCGTTAGCTTTGAATGGTTTGCTGAATTTTCAATGTTGTTTTTGTTGTTGTTGTTGTTTTTATCCGGTTAAAGAATGAAAGAGTGTATAGTATCAAAACTATTGTGGACACGGTTGTCGCACAAGTTGTGTCATTGCAATGGCATGGCATGAGGTTAATGGCGAATTGCGGTCGTCGATACGCGACGTGTTTAATGCATTACACGTGACATTGCCATTGTTCACTATTTAAATAATAAACGTTTGCAATTGCATAAACAATTTACGCTTTTATTATATCATTTTGCTTATCAGTATTCATTTTTTTACAAAATGCCTTAAGTAATTGCAAAGCATTGCAAAAATTATCGCAGTAAGCGAAAGTCAGTTTTGCACAAGTGTTAAATAAACATAAAAATATTATTGCTGCAGTGAAACAAAGAAAAAAAGAAGAAACTTTTCTAACTGCAATGACATGAAATCATATTGCAAGTATAATGCATGCTCAACAACAAATGCGACAACAGCAATGCAAGACAACGAACTTCATCTTTAGTAAGAGTAAAACATGCGGCAACAAAGGCAGAGGCAATAGCAACGGCAACGACGATGAGCAAATGCTAAGCGAAGTAACTTGGCTAAAGTTACCTGCAATGACTTCAAAGATTATGCCATGTGGCAAGAAGATGTGCAGAACACACGGCAATTGCAGTCATTGCATGTGTAGGATAAAACTTCCGCCGCCTGAGCTGCCATTTTAGGTTTGCTATCGTAAGGACAATAAAACAGCCAAACACTCAAAGTTTCACTATAAAAATATTCTTTTGGTTTATACTTTTTGTTAAACATGCTTTGCTTATAGTGCGGTATGTATGCGTCTTTGTTGGTATGTGTTTGGTTTATGTGTGTTTGACTAAACAACTGCTAACGAAACAATATATAAAAAAAAAAGGAGAAAATAAAATAAACAAATTCGAATAAAAACTCTTTTTCAAGTGCCGCAAAATGAGCCAAATGCAGGATGCTTGTGCACAAATGAGCAAGAATTGTATGAAAGTGCCTTCTTGTGCTTCCTTTTTTCTCTCTCTTTCTCTCTTTTTTTTTCGATTTCAGTTATTTTTAAAAACTAGCATGTTGTTAGCATGAAGCGTAAAGTACATGTTTGAAGTGTATCAATTTTTTTAAAGGCGCTACAATATTTTTTTAACTACATTACACTTGCTTCTCTTTTCGTGCAGCCTTTTATTGTAGCACGTTAAAAAAAAGATGTATTGCGGCATGTTTCATGTTTGCTAATAAAAAAAATATCGAAAACCAAAAAAGAAAAAAATAGAAAAAACAAGTAAAGAAAAGCCGATTCCACGTGGAATATTTGCTGACATTGCATTTTGCCTTTTAGCTTATGCAATTGTTGTTTGTGAAAGCAGCCATTTTTGTTGTGTGCTTCATGTTGTTGCTGTTGTTGTTGTTTTTTTTTCATGCTTTCAACGCTAAACAGCGTTGAATATTAAACAGCGACAGCAAAGTGCAAAATGCAATAAACTATTGGAGAATTGCAGTTTCCGCTGCGCAATGCTGTCGTGTCAACAACAACAACAACAACAGCAACAATATCGAAATGAATTTGGTATAAAAATGCGGTACAATACAAGTGCTTGCAAAAGATAGGCGGTCATAGCAGCGACGTTGCCGTTTGTGCCCCTTTCATGCCTTAGTCAGCAACGGCATTGGACAGCAGCAATGACGTCGGCATCGGCATCGACATCAGCATCAGCATCGACATCAGGTTAAGTGCGCTGCGCTTTGATTTTACGTGACTGGCATGCATGGCCATAAATGAAATCTATAAAATTGGCATTGCGCTACTGCAGGTGCTCAGGCACAGGCACACAGCACATCAGAACAATTCAGTTCAGGCAAAAAGTACAAAAAACTAGCAACCAAAAAAAAAATAGCAGGAAAAGAATCAAAGTTAGTATGAAACCGGAAAAAGAGCGCATATGCGAAAAATAATAACGAGCGTCAGGCACGTTTAAATAAATAACCAGGCTAATGACAACTGCCGCATATATTTCACAATTAAAAGTTCGCGTCAACGTTGGCAAAGGACATGACCACAATGCTTGCTGCTCATTTGCCACAGGACGACAACGACAAAAGCGACAATGACAACAACAACAACAACGACGATGACGATGACGACGACGACAATAATAAAATCACGTGCTCACTTACTTTTTCCGCTTAATCGCAAGGAAATGAGGCAAATCGCTGTTTCGCTTATAGAGCTCATTTCCGTTGAGTGTCGTAGAGCAACGAAGCGATGCAAAATGGCTTGAGTCAAGCAAATGTACTTACTTTGTATTGGCGGTGGACGGGTTGTTGTTGTTGTTGTTGTTGTTGTTGTTGACGTTTGATGTTAACGTCAACTGAATAGTCACTCAAGGCAAACGCAACGTTTCTTTTTTTTTTTTTTTGTTATATTGTAAATAATAATACCATATACAAGTAAGAGTGCAATGAAGAAGAAGTCGTACAAAAAAAAGTTGTATTTCCGATTTGCGTCACGCAATTGCATGCGAGTAACGTTGACAGGCAGTGTGAGGGGGGTGGCAGTCGCAATTGAGTGCCACTGGCACCGATTGAGTCTGTTGTTAATGGCGGCGTGGCATGCGTCAATTGCAATCGTACTCATGCAACATCACATTTGACTTCATCTTACGTCTTTCACGCAATCGAAATGCTTTCACTGCTCTGCACACTTCTCTATTCACTTGCATATTGACGTCACGCGTTCACTTCGACTTTGGCGTTTGTCCGTTCAACTTTAATTGCAGTTGGGGCGTGTCGTTGTTTGAGCATTACAAATAGCATGGCATGCTTTTAGGCGCCACGGCAATTAATTCACATACATTACAGCGTTAAGTTGTCGTCATCGTGCATTTGTGCGCTGCACACTCATTTATTTTACAATTGTCGCAAGTGAGTTATTAGCATGAATGGTCGTATAGGCACTGAAATTCATGTAACGCGCGCGCGTCGGTAAACTAATTAAAAATTTGCCACAACCACGCCTCAAATTAACAAAACACACACACATGACTCGAAATGTGCTCGTCAGTGTACTTAATCAGCTTTATCAAAGCTAAGCAGCAAATTAATTGAATTGATTTAAATTATGCTGCTATTTTATCAACATGATAGACGTCGCAGTCATCCTTATTGCCACCACCGCACCCTTCTTCATCCGCGCCGCTGGCTTTGCCGCCGTTAAGGCAAATCAAACGCAACACAAAAGCAAAAAAAATTAACATTTTTGATTAACATTTTCCATTTTATTTGATTATTTCTCATCTATATTTCGGTTTGTATGTGTATGTGTGTTTGTGTCTTTGTATATGTGAGTGGCATGTGTATGATAATAATTTCTTTCTCTCTCTCGCGCTCACTCTAACACACACATTTGTGAGCGGAGGTTTTGCTTAACGCTTCTTTTGTTGTTATCATATTTATCATCATCATCATCATCAGCATAATTATTGTAAATGCAATTATGCCTATTTGTATAATCAATTACTTGTGTATGTGTGTCTGTGTGTGTGTGTATTTTTGCATATAAGATTTCACTTTTGATTGTGTGTCTGTGTTTGTTGGTTCACCGCTCTATTACATATGTTCATGTTTTTTGCTTAACATTTTTTGGTTTTTTGGTTTTTTGTTTTTGCTTGATATTTTTTTTTTACTTCGCTTTTTTATTTTTGTTATTTTTTTTTTCTTTGGTTTTTTTGTGTATGTTAGTTTTTTTACAATATTTTTTTTTTTTGTTTTATTTTATATATTTTTTTAAATTTAATTTTTTTGTTTTTCGGTTTCTTTTGCTCATTTATTAAGCATTTATTTAGTTGTTGTTTTCTGGTTTTTGTGTGTTTACTGTGTTGGTTTTTTGTTTTTGCTGTTGTTGTTTTAATGTTAATTTTACTATTCTTGATGCATGCTTTTCATAAATATATCCTTTTACTTATTACGCCTTTTTTTTATATTTTTTGTTTTTTGTTTCTGGTATATTCTCATATATATTTACATACACAACATTTAATCATTTTATGGCTTATATAACTAATTGTACATAATTAAATATAATTATGCTATATATATATACTTTTTTTTCTTGTGTTTTTTATTAACATATTTCAGCTACAGCTTTTTTTATGATTTTATTATGTTTCAAGTTAATGTTGCTTGTTTTTAATACATTAGCTATAAGATTATTTTCATCTTGTTTTTTTTTATGTGTGTTGCTTTATCATTTATTTTATAATTAAATATATAATTAGTGTTTGGTTTTTTTTTTAACATTTGAATAGTTTATATATTTATATATATATATATTTTTGTTTTTTATAATTATTTTTTATATTTTTTTTTCATAGAAATATTTTCATTGTTTTTTTTTTAGCAAATAAAAATCAGTTTTGTTTTTAAAGTGTCCGAGTAAAGAAGTCGTTTGCCAACATTTTTATTTTTTTGTTAATCTTTATTTTTTTTTTTTCCATAAATCACAACTTATCCAAATTAGTCGCATTTCGCACACACAAATTTCAATTTTCTAATTCAGTTTTGTATTTCGTTTTGCCTCTGCTTGTTTGCTTTTTACACTTTGTTTTTGTTTTTTTTTTAGAAATTTTGTAAAAAATAGTTTCATTTTTATTTGCTTTTTGTTTGTAAATAAATATTTCCTCGCATTTTTCACATATCCAACATTTTTCATAGACTGCTTGTAGGCGCAGTAGCCATATTTTTTTTAATGTATATTTTTTTTTTTTTTGCTAAGTTGTTTTTCATTATGATTTTTATGCCAAACATGTAAAAATTAGTAATTTTTTTATTTATTAATTTTTTTTTTTTGGTTTTAGTTTCACTTTAAAGAGTTGTTTTTGTGCATTTACACTCACTTAGGTCTAAGTGCAATTTTTCTAATATTATAAATATTATTATTTTGCTTATTTTTTTTATTAATATTTGTGTTTTTAGTATAAGTTTCTTTTTATTTTGTTTTTTTCTGCAATTTTGTCCATTTTGTTGCCATGTGTTCATCATCATGTGCTGAGCTGTTTAAAGTGTTGGTTTGTTTATGTGTAATCTCATTTCACAGATAGACAGAGAGACGGCCAATTATGCATGGAAATACTTCTTAGAATAGCTTGTTTTACTTTCAAAAAATGTTCACTTATTGACAACACATATTTCCCTATTTTAATGTTACAATAATTCATATATTTTTTATGTTTTTTATATTTTTATGCTTTTGTGTCTCATTTCATTAATGCTAATGCAGAAAAACTAATTCGCTAATTTCATATTACAGTTTGCAAGCCCACAAAAAATTACATTTACATGCACACACACAGTATCAGAAACATTATAGATTACAGATACAATAAAACATTTATGTATATCAATATCATTTTCATCATAATGCGCCTTAACCTTATCATCGACTAATAACTTCATTAGCAAGTTCAAAACACACAACATCATCGTCATCATTATCATTATCATCCTCGTCATCGTCATCACTATCATAATCATTATAATCGCGCCGTTCACTTAAGTCTAACACAGTTAGCATTTGATTAATTATCATTATCAGATACGTCTAAAATAGACACAAATTACATACATAATGATAATAATTATACATTTAATTATTCATTGATTTATTTATTTATTTATAATTTATAGCTAATTCATTAATAATTTCCTTTTACTTAAGATTTAAATTCAACAATTTGCTATTTTTTTTCTTCCATTTTTCATGCTCAAATGAGATATTTCTCTTTGCGCGCTGACTAATTATCCTTGCTAGATCTTTTGCTAATTTGTATTGCACATGCTTCCGACCCATTTTTTCTTATTTAGTTTTTGTTTTTTTTTTCCATTTATGCTATGTATATGTATGTATATATGTATATATAATATGCTGTTTACGCATGCTTATATGCTCTCTTAAACTATTTGCGTCACAAGCTCAATGACGAACTGACAAATTATTTTTTAATTTTTATTTTTGTTTTTATTTTCTGTTCAAAAAACTGCATTTTGAAATAATAATTTAGCTATGAAACACAATTTGCTGATTTTGTTGTTGTTGCTGTTGGTGTTGGTGTTGTTGATATTCATGCTGTTCTTTGTACAGTTCATAAACGCCATATTGTTGTTGCTGCTGTAGCCGTTGTTGTGCTTGCTGTTGTTGCTCGTTGTATGGTACCTGCTGTAGAATCCAATGATGTTGTTGCTGTTGTTGTTGTTGCTGATGTTGTTGTTGTTGCTGCTGTTGTTGCTGATGTTGATGCTGTTGCTGATGCACATGCGTTGGCTGCTGTGTTTGAAGCGCATATGTTGTCGCCTTTGGACAAGCACAGGGCAAAGTTGTTGTTGCTGCTGCCGTTGCTGATGTCGAAATAGATGTTGTTGTTGTTGCCGAGTGCGTTGTCAGCGTTCATGGCAGCTACACAAGCAAACTCGGCGCCAGCCATTCATCTTCCGTCAGCTGCTGTGCATAAATGTTGCATAAATTGTATTGTAAAAGAAGCGTCAAACAAGAAGTAGAAATGGAAAGTTTGCCGTAAAATGAGTGAGAGAAAGTGTGTTGTTTACTAACCTGTGGACTGACCTGAAACTGTTGCATTGGATAGGCGACAACGCCCGCCGTTTGAGGCAATGCACCGCCAACGCTTTGAGTGATCTGTGGCGCAGCAGCAGCGCTGGTCAGCTGCGGCTGCGGTGGCACGCTCTGCCAGGTGCCTGGTATCTGTACGCCCATGCTGCGCCAGCCATGAAATGGAATCAAAACAAAAACCAAACAAGAATGTCAGTTAAGATGTTTTGCGCATGTGTGTGTGTGTGTGTGCGTGTGTGTGTGCGTGTGTGTGTGTATGTGTGTGTGCAACTCACCCCATGTAGCCTTGTTGATAGCCCGCAAATTGACCGTAGGTGAAGCCTTGCATGCCCTGAAGGAACTGGCCGGCCGGCAGTGCGCTTGCTGGCGCCGCTGTCGGATATGTGGGTGCCGGTGGATACCAGTAGCCTGCCACCTGCTGGCCATAGGCAGCAGCAGCAGCGGCTGCAGCGGCCGCAGCGCTGCCAAAGGGAAAGCCTTGAGCAAGCGCTTGGCCAGCGATGGCGGACATGTGGTTCGGATCGCCGCTCTCCTTGCCCCACGCACACTTCACCGGCTGTTGATTGATCTCGGTGTTGTTGACGGCCACAATGGCATGTGTGGCGGCCTCCTTGGTTGAAAAACTATGTAATTAAATGCGTGAAAATTCATGAGTAATGCTGAATTGACAAATATATCAATTGGTTTGTCTTTGGTAAGTTTTCTAACTCTTGGCATCATGTTTGTGACCCAAGTACTTTCGGTAAATTTTCTAAAAAGCGTATGGCTTTGGGTCGGCAGATCACCAACAGTTCCCGCATCACTTTTGGTTCACCATTTAGTTGCATAAACTTAAACGTAGAATTTGCGTTTTAACCTTTTAACGCACCCTCCAACCCCCCGCGTTGGTTAAATAGCATTTTCCATTTGTGAATCGCGCATTTTCGTGATTTAAATTTCCATTAAGCCAATACGGGCATGGCAATCGCGTTGGCGTTGGTTGCTCTTGCAGCAAGTCAGCCAACAACAACAACAATAATGACAAGGACATCGACTATGGCATGGTCTAGCTACCTAAACAGCAACAATACGAAAATAGAGTTTGGCAACAGCGGCAGTTGGAAGTATAAAAGCGTAAAAGTGGTACAAGTGTCAATGGAATTGTTTTGCAGTTGCGTTGCAGGCAAATGTGCACAACGGACAGAGAAGAGGTTATAAATTGGTTGGTGATGGCGGTGAGGAAGAATATTGTGCGCTGCATTGGCAGTCAAAGTCGTTAACGTCAGAGCAGCAAACACTGTTCTTGTTGTTGTTGTTGTTGCTGCTATTGTAGAGAGGCCACTTGTAGTCCCCGAGCTCATTATGTTACAAAACACAAAACAATGCAACACGAGTCACAAGCGTGCAAGTTGCAACATTCAAGCGACTGCAACTTTTTCCAAAGCACAAAAGCATAAAGCGTTCGTTGTTGTTGTTGTTCTGGTTGTTGTTGGCTTCGGTGTATTGAAGTTCGAGTGGAAGATGTTTTGCAACACAAACGAGAGTCAAATTCATGTTGTGTGCGACGCTCATGTCTCTCGCTCATTTTGCTGCTTTGCGTATACATTCGCTCAATCGCTTGGCTGGGCAGGCAGAGAGATGGACGGTTGGAAAGCTGGTTGAATGGTGGGGTGTTTAGTGGTAGAAACCATTAAAACCCTATCAGCAGCCATGGCAGCTGTGTAACACACACTTTGCGTCGCCAACCCTTCGACCAACGACCAAAACACAACCAAATTGAGTACATTTAAAAAAGTGGAGATTTTTCATTTTGATTTTTTTTTTTGCTGCCAACCGTGTTGAATTTGTTTGCCGTTTGTGCTTTGTTAAAAGCATGTAAGCGTGCTACATATATATATATATATATTCATTTAAATGTGTGTGTGTGTGCTAGTACATATAATGGTGTTTCAATGGGGCTCGTGCAGGAGTTGTGGGCTTGGATGATGACTTTGGTTTTGGTTTTTACATTAAGCTGTTATTGCGGTTCTGTTGTTTGGTTCTTTACGCTGTCGTTCGATTTTGTTGTTCGAATTGTTGCTGTTGTTGTTGTTGCTGCTGCTGTGTAAAAATGTTGTTGATTTATTAACGACATACAACGATATGGCGTGCATTCAATTGCAACAAAAACAACAACAACGACAACAACAAAAATGTTTATAATATTTAAAACGTTCATAAGAACTTTTTCAAGCCTTTATTTACTGCATACCATTTGTTGTTATTGCTGTTCTTGTTGTTGTTGTTGTTTCCGCTGATTTGTTATGGTTTGCGTTTTGTACACTTTTTTTTTCTCTGTCATGTTTGTTGTTGTAATTATTGTGGCATTTCATGCACATTTCTTTTCTTTTTATTGTTGTTGTATACTTTTTAAATAATTTTTATCAATGAAAGCAAAACAACAATAACAAATACAAATACAAAAAAAAAAAAAAAAATAAAGCTCTTTCGTTGTTTGTGTCATTTGTGGCTTTCATTTCATGCTTAACGCGCTGCGCCTTTTTGTTTGTTGTAAATTATTAAATTGTTGTTGTTATTGTTGTTGTTGTTAGCATACTACTGAGTTACGCTTTTGTTGTTGTTGTTATCGATTAATACTTATGGCATGTTGCTTTGCCAAAGTGAAGTTAAAAAAAAAATATTAAGTATACGCGCTGTTTGGCAAACATTTTTAAAAAACGTACAAAATTTCACAAAATATTTTTTTTAATATAATACTTTTTGTTTTACTTTAATTAAGATAAGCAGCACAGCGATATTTTTTTTTTATTTTATTATTGAATTTTTGCGCGTTTGTGAGTCAATTAAATTTTTCGTTTACCCTTCTTTTAATAATATATTATAGCATAATAAGAAAATTCATTTCGTTTTTATATTAACTTCTTTTTTTGTGTGTGGTAAGTCGTTGTGATCGTTTTGCAACTTACCGCACGAATGCATATCCTTTGTCCTTGAATACTCTTATCTCTTGTATTGTGCCAAAGGGTGAAAATGTTTTCTGCAATATTTCCTCGTTTAGAAAACCGGAAAGGGCGCCATTGATGCCGCCACAATAAACGGTGCAATTTGTGGGACTGCTTTGGTTGTAGACTTCATCAAATGTCAAAGGTTTGGCATTCACTGCAAGGTCACACAAGGCAGGCGTTCGCATAAGAAAATGCACAAGTAGAAAAAGTGGGAGAAGAAGAAGTAGCAAAAAACACATATATGAAAATGACTTTTTAATAAAAGTGTGAAAAAAATATATAATATATTCTTTTTTTCAATTTAATTTAAATTTTGTTTTTTTTTTTCTGTTTATTCCCAGCTCAAGTGTTGCTTACCATCGGCTTTGGCGACGGGCGGTTTTCTTGTCGCCCAATTTGTGCGTATCGAACGCGAGCCAAGCCACTGGCCATTCATGGCCGTTATGGCGGTTTCCGCTTCCTGTAAACAAAATTTGCAAAATATTAAAAAAACTTTCAAAATAAAATGAATTAATTCATTAATTAAACAACAAACTCTTTACTTATTTGTATTTTATTGTATATTTTTTTAATTGAACAAAATTCATTAATGTTGAGTTTTTTCTTTTCGTTGTTCTGCCAACAATTAACTAAGAAAATAATTTGAAGTCTTTTTTTTTGTACTTTTTGTCTGTCTTGCAAATTATTTAAAAGCTGTCGTCTTTAATCTCTTTGCCTCACAGCACCGCACCGCACCACAATGGGAAGCACATGCCCCACATGCATTGCACGCTAAACTCATTCAGTTTGTGCACAAGTTTAGCTTTTATTTCAAGTTGGGCGCTTTGCTGCTGCCTCTGCTGTTGCTGCTGCTGCTGCTGCGTCGGGACGTTGCCATGTCCCAACTCAACACTTTAATGGCAAAAACTTAAATTGACTTTCCGATAATGTCAACCGAACTGTTTTCAGAAAGGCTTGCTGCGAGTGGCAGCGACAGTGTTGTTGTTGTTGGTGTTGTTGTGTGGCGTTGGTGTGTTGGTGTGTTGGTTTGTGCCGTGGGGCAAGTGACAGCGGCAGTAAAAACATAAACAAACAGTTTGACGAGCACTGAAACTCGCAAAAGGCAGCAACAACAACAGCAACAACAACAACAACGATAACGACAAGGACAACGACAACGAAAAAAGTGTTAAAAGTACAACAATAACAACAACAAAAAGCAAAAGCAAAAGAAAAAAGTAAAGCGAGCGAAACGAGCCAAAAACTTTATCCTTTTGTGTCAGGCAAGAAGAGTTGAGACGTTCAAGATATCGAAACGGTAGTTGAAAAGGACGAAGTCATCGAATGTGCAGGCTTGGGGGCGACTGTTGCGGGTGTTTCATGCAACACTCACATTCAAGTGTGTAAGTGTATGTGTGTTTGTGTATTCGTGTGAAAGCAACAATACAAAAAACACTTTTCGCTTTCAGCTTTCATTCAAGCCCTTCACTTCATTTCATTTCGTTTCGTTTCATTTCTTTAGCATTTCTTTTAGTGCCTTTCCCTATACACACATACACACACACACACACATACACAAAGAGGCAGCAGAATTGGTATCGAAGCTGACTGCACCGTGTTCGATTTATGCGCGTAATCGATGCACAGACCCAATTGCTTCTGTCTGGCACAATTGTTCACTCGATTCTTTTGAAGTTTTTAAATTGTTGCTTTCTGTTTGCCTTTCGCAGCAAAGTTTTATGCCATTTTGTTTTTTATTTTTCGTGTTGTTTTTTTCGATTGTTTTAGTTTGTTTTCTTGCGCACAATTTTACTTCATGTTCATTTTGGATTTTTTGTTTGCTTTTATGCATTTTAATCTTGCTACTTGTGTATTTATAAAGTGTTGCATGAAATAACTACAAGTTTGTTTAATTTGCAGTTGCAGTTTTTTGACACACACACACACATATACTCAGACATAAACGCAACGTTAGAAGGACAAATGCAAAATTATAATTTCAATTTCGCATAAAAGGCAATTCGTGCGAATCAAACGTGATGCATGCTGAAATGATTGCTGCGCATTCGTGAGTTGCTTGTGTGTGTCTTGAGTGCGCCGTCTGTGTATGTGTGTGTGTAGTGGGCGTGGCAACAGCAGCAATTTACTTGCGGCACACCAAAAGACACCAAGCAATGCAATAATGGCACACACACACACACACACTCATCTATATGCAAGCCATGGCCAACGTGCTGCGCTGAAATGCATTGCCATGTGGTAGGAAGACACATGGCTGCCTTTTGCTTGAGCAACTGCCTGGCATTGAATACGTTGCAACGATGCTGTCGGTGTCGTTGATGTGTACGTGTGTGCCTCGAAATCAGCTGCAATTGCATGCAAGACAGACAGACAGACGAGTGAGTACGTGGCCAAGTATGAAGAAAGTCAGACAAACGTCATTAGTCGTTGCTTTGGTTTGTAACAAATTAAATGCTCTTCTTTTAAATGGCAATTAAATGAAAATTCACTGAAAAGTTATTGTTTTAAAAACACATCAAGTATGAACATGGCAATTAACAAAATCAAAAGATTAGCTTAGCAGTTAAATGAATTGTTTTTTTACGCAGTCAAGTTTTTAGTAATGTGTTGAGTAAAGAAAGGTTTTATATGTCCGGTGTTAGGATATGATCGTTGCCAGATGGTCTTATCGCACAGCAAACTCAACGTAAATATGTTTCGAATAAAAAAACAACCGCTTTGAATGATTAGTACGACTCAAAAGGTTAATGCATTGAGTGCGCATGTAAGTATGCAACAAAATGTTTTTTTAAATGTTTTATAGTTAAAAGAACTTTAAACGTTATGCAATACAACATTTAATGTTACATTTTTTTACGCTTTACTACTCGTTTTGCACGCAAAAAAAAAAATGCGTCACACATTTGCATTTAAATGGCATAACAGTAAATGGGCGCATATACTGTGTGTGTGTGTTGTTGTTCTTCTGTATGCGTCTCAGGGCAGAGAGTGCAGCGTGCTTTGGTGACATGGCAATTGCGTTGCCAAACAAGACGAAGTTGAAGTGAACGAGTGAGTCGAATGAGTCGACTGAGTCGAATGAGTCGAGTGAGTCGAGCAAGAACATTGTATCAGCAGAGTTTGTCGTTCATCGTTCGCATTTGTTGTTCTTGTGCTTGTAACTTTATGATTACAGATGTCTTTGTATGTGTGTGTTGGCAAAAGTAGTAGCAGCGCAGTAGCAGAGGTAGCAACCGCAACGTTGCCGCTGCCGCTGCCATTGCCATTGCAACAAAAGTTTTACAACAAAAGTGGGGAGTAAAACGATATCCTTGTTATTTCAACTGTCATACAACTTTGGTAATAATTTTTCGTTCGGTTCGCAATGCACAAACACACGCACAGAGATACTTGCATTTTGTATGGTAAATGTGTGTGTGCGTGTTCATTTTTATTTCGAAGAGCATTTTTAATATTTGCATAAACTATAAATTTTACATTTTTGTTGTTGTGTTTTTTTTTTTTTTTTGCTTTTTCAACTGCCGCCGTTGCCATTGCTTTTCCAACCGATACGCATCGTTGATTACAAAAGGGCCGTGCTTGTATATGTATATGTATTTATATGCCTGATGAGAAGTATTGCCGCTGAGGGCGTGGTTGGTGAGGGGGCTGGTTACGCTGGCGCATTGCGGTGACAAAGCAAACAATGTTGCTTGCCTGCGAGGCATAAAATTCCATTTAAATAATTTATATTTGTATGATTCCTTTTTGCGTTTTTTTTTTTTTTATTTATTTATATTTTTTGTGATTCATTTTTTTTTTTCTTGCCACCATTTTGTTTTGGTTTATTACTATAAACTTTAAATACAAAAATCTTTAAAAGGCACAAATATTCTCAATAGCAAAACTTATAATGCCAAAATGCTAACATTAACTTGGCTTATTGCTAGTGACGTTCTCAGCTTTCAGCAAACGTACGTTCATTCGTATAGACAAGTTTACTACTTGGCTTGAGTCTGTCAAATGAAACGAAACGAAACGAAAAACAAAATGACAGTAGAAATTGTCAATAGAACGTTTGTCGCTCTTTATGCACATGTATATGTGTGTGTGTGTGTGTGTGTGTTTACTTTTGGCCACGTACGCGTTTTTATCTGTCAGCTTGCAGCAATGCCAACAACAACAACAACAACAACAACAACAACAACAACAACAACAGCAGGCACGACATGCAGTCTTTGCACATATGCCACAAATAGGCAACGGTTTTCTTCTGCTTCAGCATTTGTTTTTGCTTTTGCTTTGGCGTTTGTGTTGTCTTGTGTGGCAACCGAAAGTGTCGCAGGACATGCTGAGGCGTTATTTACTCAACAAAATGTCTTTGGCATTGAGCAAGTCAGAAAAGTTTATCAATCATTTAAAGAGTAAATTGCTTAGAAAACATGCTGAGCAAATGAAATGTTTGCTTTGTTGTTGTTGTTGGTGTTGGTGTTGTTGCTAACAGTTTTAAGACTGTGTGTGTGTGTGTGTGTGTTTAAGACACATTTATCTGTGGTCAGTTTGGCATAAGTTTTTCACGCAAACAGAAATATTATTTAAAAGTTTAATTGGATTTTTTGTGCCTTCGTTTATTTGTTTATTTCTTTGACTAAAAAGTATTTTTGAAATTTTAGCTTTGCTAAAAAATATTATTATTTAATTTGAGCACTTCTGAGTTGTATTTTGCCAAGCGCATACTATTTACTTTGATTGCCGTCTGCCGTCATATAACCACACGCATGCACTACAGCAATGTTAAAGAAGTCGTCGTAGACGTCATGTTTGACAAAGAATAAAAAGCGTAGCAAATAAATCTCTCTATAAAATTATGTCTCGGCAAAAATTTGCTCTTGCGTGAAATACTTTTTTTCCTGTGTGCAAAGGACTCCTTTTGATGATGAACGTGTGCGTGTGTGTGTGTATGTATGTGTGTGCAGTATGACCATGCGTCCGCTCCCGCCGTTGGTCATAAATGATTTACAGTCAACGAATTCGACTTAAAAGTCTTTGGGAAGTGTACAAAAAAAAAAAAAAAAATACGAAACGTTTGCCACACTTTAACTTGAATTTTTCTGTTGACTGATTTTCAGTTTGTTCGTACACTTAATGTTTGTTGTGCTTGTTGTTGTTGGTTTACTTACACAGCCGGACGTATTTCGATTGTGACGACAATGTTGGATGATGTCGGATGATGATGATGGCGATATGAGGCGAGGCATAACATTTCAAGTGTGTAACCGATTTGCCACTTGAGTTGTTTTATAAATATCGAAAATCATGCACTCGCACTATTTTCTACACTTTGTTGCTCGAACATTTGCCACTGTCTGTAAGTGTGTGTGTGCGTGTGTGTGTTTGTGTCGCTCTTTAAATTCAACTTAAATTTGACTTGAAGTCTTAAAGCTTTAAGCTTATCTAAATGGCAACGTTAATGAATGTAACCAATTCTTCGACCAAAGCATTAAGAAAATTATATATTTTTGCCTTCTTCTGCTGCTTCTGCTTCATCGTCGTCTACACTCCTGCCCACATGATGCTTTTAGCTAAACGCATACACTCATTTCCGGTTGCCATTTTTTCGTGTCTCTTGCGTAAATATTCGTACTTTGTCTACCTTCTTTTTTTTTCTTTTTTTTTTTGGTGCTTCTCGTTGCCCGTTGTATTTAACCAAATTGTAGTTTGAGTCTTGAGTTGCTGGCGGTTGTATGAAAAGGGCGCATTGCGTAAAACATAAAGCTGGGATTATCTGCTTTTTGTTTTTGCTTTGCGCACGTCTTATGTAGACAACATTCTTGATACAGTTTTTATGTGTGTTGTTGGCCTTTTTTTTTTGGTTGCCCTTTTTTTTTTTTTTTGCTCATCAGCTTTTTGTCAAACCTTTTGCCTTATTGTTTTAATAAACATTTTTGAATGTCTTGCTTTGCGCCAAAGTCTGTGCTGTTGTTAAGCGTCTGTAGGTTGAAGAAGTTTGTCGGTTGTTTGACAAAACCCTTTTTAAACCACTTAAAAATTCTGGCTCAAGTTACTTGGCCAACACATTCGCCTAATGAAGGTATTTACCTCAACATGGTAGGTATACAAAAATGTACAAAGCAAAAGAAAAGAAAAGTGAAAAGAAAAGAAAAGTATTTGAAAGAGAATAAAGTTTTCTTGGTTGGCTTTTATCTTAATTTGTGTCTTGGTGGCTGTAAAACTGTTCGCTGGGATTAACTGCCGCTTATCGTGGCCAAGGCGCAATCAATATTTGTTAAGGAGCGACAAAGTAGAAAACTTTGCCAACCGACAAAACAAAAAAAAAAAAAAACTTCTATATAAGTTGGTTGATTTGCTTAAATTTTGAAGAAAATATATTTAAGATTTTCGCTGAAAATCAAACCAAATTAATTAAACACGATTTTATATCAAACATAAGAACGTTGATGATTAAAAAAAGAAGAAGCAGCAGCAGTAACAAATATTCACTTTATTAATTTTAAAATAAAGCTATTGGTCAATCAGCAATCGCTTTGACAGTTAAGCTTGCTGTCTGCGCATATGACTGTCTCTCTGTCTGTCTGTCCGTCTTTCACTTTATGCTTATTAGAAATTTGTATGACTTTGTATGTATGAAAACTAATTAAGTACAAACCGAGCCAAAGACCGACGTCCGTCTGTGCGTCCGTCCCTCAGCTCTTGCTGCTTTAATGAATTTTTCGACTTCACAAACGAAATACGAAATTGTCAAGCGTGTGAAAGGCGACAAAGCAGCGATTAGCAGCAACATGGCAACATTGGTACTGACATGGTGTGAGTAAAAGATGTTGCTCGGTTGCTGGGTTACTAAAATGTAAGAAGAAGCTTTCATTTCGGACATTTGCAAGTGTGAGAAGATGTGTTGACAGCTTTGTTGTCATGCGAGCATCCGTTTTCTATTTTCTCTACATCTGTTTTTTTGGCTATCAACAATTAAATTTCTCACATGCACAAGTGACAAAGGCAAAAACACCACAAGATGAATTCGAAGAAGAAGAAGAAGAACAATAGGCGCAACAAAAATGTCCAAGTGCTGTGAATTGTTGCCTTGGGTAATGATTAAGCAAAAAATACAAAAAAGGTATGATATGATGATAATACAGGGATTGCAAAGATATAAGAATACTTTGGTTTTTAGGAGGTTTGTAACTTTTGATTTCCGAAAATTTCGAATTTATGTTGTTTTTTTTTTTTGTAAAATTCGCTTTATTTAATACATTATTATATAAGACCTCAAATCATAGATGGTAGAGTTTCATTCGTAGTTTATCTATGAGCTTAAAGTTGTACTGGCTTATGTGTTGGTTGGCATAGTGGAACATGAGACATTTATTTTTGCATTTCTGTTCTAAGTCTAAAGTGCTGTTTTTTATTGAGAGATCTTTGCGGGAAATGGCATAAAATTTAAAGTAGAACTAAAATCATTTGGTTTTGTGTTGTTTGCTATTGCTTATGTATTATAATGAATATGTTGGCTCTTAGATAATAAAACAGTTGACTCAAGTTTATACATGAGTAAAGTCTTAAAAGATCCATGGATAACTTTGCTGTATGAAATCATTTACCATTTGAGTACACGTCTCAATCAGTTGCAAAAAACCTTTGTCAATATGACAACTCATTTACAAAGTATCACATGACAAGCACAACCAACTCAAGTAACATAAAAGATTATTTTTATAAAATGTAACTAAAACCGTCTTTTTTGTTTATGTTGAACATAGCAACGTTTTAGTTTGCTCGCTGAACATATTGTCAATAATATAACTGTAAACATAACTAAATAGCATTAAATAAAAAAAAAGAAGCTGGCAACATTAACATTGACAAAGAGCGAACTCGGCAAAGCAACTTTTAAATAAATTTGAGCACATTATGCAGCAAAAAATATGTTAAAAAAATAATAAAAAACGCATAAAAAAGCATTAAAGAACATAAAAAAAAAACAAAAAAAAACAACAACAACACATATTTATGCACATTAAAAATAAAGCAAAACGCAAAGCAAGCAAAGCGCTTTAAATGCAATGCGAAGAGCGCAGCATACTTTGAGGCAACTTGCTCCTGTTGCTGATGCGGCGTTGGCAGCGACGGTGATGGTGACTGCAGCTGATGTTGATGAATGTACGCTTATAATTCATAACAAGCTGAAGAAGCAGCAGCAGCAGCGGTAGTAAAAGGACAAGGCACACACACACGCACACACACACGTACACACTCGGTTGACAGTAAAGCAGAGCATTAAAAGAGAAGAAAGCAACCCGCAGACAAGCACAAGAAGCAGACATTAAATGTCGTTACTCATACAACAAGGTATATCAACTCTAAGTGTATGTGTATGTGTGTGTGTGCGTTGTGTGATGTGTGTTGGTATTTGTGCTTGTGCATGACGCGCGAAAAGTAGCTACAATAATATGTTAATATCCGCTATGAGACAATGGCAACAATAACAAAGCTGTTGGTATGATGGCAAAGCCGCAAAGGGCGTAAGGCAGAATTTGATAATAGTAACAAACAACAACAACAACAACAACAATAGAGGCAACAACAAGCATTAGCATCTTTAAGCAGTCTCAGCAATAACCAAGCCGCTGTTGCTGCTGTTGTTGTTGTTGTTATTGTCAACGGATGTTTATTGCTTTAATGTGTGCGTGAATTTTCAGCGGAAATGCGTTAATGTCTACGCTTGTGTGCGGTTGTCTGACGCGACGTGCTTGCGTGCGTGCCTATGTCTGTGTCTGTGTCTCTCTGTGTTTGTGTGTGTGTGTGTTTATATGTTGATTTATGATGCTAATGACACGCCACAGCATGCATGAGCACCGGAAGTAGTCGTTGTTGTCAAGAAGAAGCAGCAGTTGAAGACGAAGAAGAAGTATAGCACAGACACATCAAATGCCGTTACCAAAGTACCCACTAGCCGTATTCATATATGCATAGGCGGGCGTGAGGCGGTGAGTCGGTGAGTCGCAGCTCGACACGTCGAAAAGTGCGCTCAGCTTGTGTTGATGGTTATTAAATTATGGCAATTTGTATGCGTCGCCAATGTTGACTTTTTCTGCGTCGTCGTCGCTTATATAAATTTTAAATTTTATTGTGTCATTGTTTGTTGTTGTTGTTTTTGGTTGTTGTTTCTTAAAAACATGTCACTTAACAATTTTAAAGCAAAGCCAACATTTTTGTGCACTCATACATGTCAAGTGTGCAAAACAAAACTGAGATTTACTTTGATTTCTTAAATTTTATTCTTCTACAAGCAAAAGTTTAACTTATTAAACACAAATCAAATGTTTTGGCAGGAAGAAAAAAAATTATTTGTTGCCTAAACGTAAATGATGTATTTTTTATTTCCGGCTTATGTAGTTTCCGCGCATTGCACACACAAACACACACACACAGAAATGGCAACATTTTCCATCTAAGTTTCATAGTCGTTCGCTCATTGTAAGCTATTCGAAAAATAACTTTTCAATTTCCGCAAAGCCACAGAAAATATATAAACTTTGCACAAAAATTTAATAAAACTTTTCGCATAAATAAAATTTGCATTAAATCAACTGCATACGGTTTAAGCAGCAATGATGCTGCGTTGGTTTTGCTCTGCTGTTGAAGGCAGTGGCAAGGCGGGGAGGCGTGTGGCAACTATGAGTTAAGTTAAGCAGCGCACGCTTCAATGCGCGAAGGCAGAGCACAAATGCACAACTGTTTGCCACATGCTTTGCACACTGCCCCCTCCTCCTCCACCGCGTAGACGCCATGCCACAAACAAAACTCAACGCTAGTTCAATTTCTAGTCAGTCAAAACACACACACACACATGCATGCATGCATGCTAGTGTGCGTGTGTGTGCCGTGGCAACTTCAAACGCATTCAGCAACTTAATTTAAAATATTTTTGGAATTTTTGGCAAATTTGTATTTTCTTTTCTTATTTTTCAAATTTGTGTATATTAGTGTTTTGTGTGTGTGTGTGTGTGTGTGTGAGCTTTCGCATGCTGTATGCTAAACATTTTCTTCAATTCCATAGAAGCGGCAATTGTTGCAAGTAAGCGTATGAATGTGTGCATAGCTGTTTGTGTGTGTGTGTGTGCGTGTGAGTTGGTGAGAAAACTAATCGAGAAACTTCGAAATTGCAAATGCATTTGAGACTTTTATTTTTTCAAAGCTCGTTCACTTTCAAATTTCAAATGAAAAATGGGAATTCAAACTGAGCTGCGCCGCTGCTTTGCACATGTGTGCCTTTGTGTGTGTATGTGCGTGTGTGTGTGAGTTAACTAGTTTTTGCACATTTATGGCAAATTTTCTGTATTTCTTTTTTTTTTTGCTTTTATGAATATTTTATGGCATAGAAAGTTTTTAAATGCGTTGCGTTGCATTGAGCGTGACAAATGTTGACACGCCGTGTCACGCATGTACATGCATATATATGCCAAATGAAAAGTTGACATGCCGCAAGGATTAGAAATCAAAGCTGCCAACGTTGCGACAACTGTCAAAAACGCAAAGACGACATTTTAAAGCTGATGTTATTAACAGCTAAGGAATTACACCCACACACGCTCGCACACACGCGCAAACACACGCGCAAACACACGCACACTGGGTCATACAAATGCCCCAAGTTGCGCTGTGAGGCGTGTTCGAGAAGCTAAAGTGTCAGGGATTATGTTGTATTTGCACACGCTCTGTTCGCACATGCCAAGTGTCACAGACGCCCAACCGAATGTGTTACTAACTAACACAAACACACACACACACCCAGATGCTCGTGTGACATGTGCGTATGAGCAGCTACGAAATCATGTTGAGCTTATATTTTACGCTTTGCTAATATTTAATTAATAATTATTGACTTTTGATTTAACTAAAAATTGACTTTAAGATTTATTCATTTGGTCTTCTCACACATTTTCACATTCGCTATGTCAAGTCTTCTTCTTTCCGGCTGTTGTTGTTTTTGTTTTTATTGTAATTGCAAATCAAGCGCATTTTTCTGCCTCACTGCTTGCGGCTCAGCTCATGTACCCTGTTAAGTCCTTTTGATGCTCTGCTTTGCGCTACTCTGCTCTGTTTGTGCATGTGTGTGTGTGTGTGTTTATTTGATATAAATCACAGCTTTGTCGAATTTTCTACCTATTAGGCACATGAAATTCAATCAGAGCAACGACAAATCACAAACGGCAACGCAGAGCAGAGCGGCGCGGCGCGGCGACCCACAAAATAAGATACAAGATATAGAAAATGTATCTTAAGCTGAACTTACACATTTACCCTTATCACTTGCGGTCGCCACACACATATTGAATATGATGTGTAAATGTTTACAGTTAGAAAACGAGCATCTCACAGACTCACCGTCTGATGGCTTGAAATTTCTTGCGTGCGTGCGTGAGTGCGTGCATGTTTATGTGTATACATACATATATGTATGTGGGCGTGAGATTTGTACATGTGCTGCATGCGTAAAACCAAAAGGAAATGCCAAAAAAAAAAAGACTTGTACAAAATAAAAATCAAAAAAAAAAGGCAAAAGACGTCTTTGAAATTTGAAGTTCGACGCTGCGTAAAAATGTTTTAAATCTTAAGAAAAAAAAAAAAAATGGAAAAAAAAACGAGTGCGTGCGCTTCGTTGAGCTTTTGCAGTTGCTTCAAGGTGCAGACTCGATTCGACCTGTGAGTTAAACTGAAGTTTCCTTTAGGTTTCTGTTGGTTTCATGCGGCTGACTGAGTGCAAATCTACAGGTTGGCTTTGATATATTGAAACGCTTGCGGCGGCATCTTCGTCGTCGTCGTCACTTTGTGTCAACTTAACCAAAGCGCAGCCACAAACAGAGTCTGAGCCGGAGCCTGAGCCTTTGCATGTATTGTCTTTTATTGTTTCTTGTTTTTTATGCTTGTTTGATAATGATTTATTTGAGTTACGTTTTAATTAAGATTTCAAAGGTACATAAAACCCCAGCAAAGTAATCGAAGTGATAAAAAACAAGCCCAAGCACACACACACACACAGATGATGATGATGGTGGCGCTTGTGTTGTGGTTAAGAACTTTAAAAACAGCAAAAAAAAAAAAAGTCTCAAAATTGATAAGAACTTTAAATTGTATACTTACCGATTTCTTGACGAAGGATACGAAGCCATAACCTTTCGATTTCAGCGTCTGTGGATCGCGCACAACTCTACAGTCTCTGTAAGTAGAAAAGAGTATGACATATATAAGAAAAATTTGTGATAACATTTACACGCCTATGCTGGCAACTCTTTTAGGCGTGCTTAATAGAAAAATTCTATTAAAAGTCATGTTAATAAAATTCTATTAAAAGTCATGTTAATAGAATTTCCATCGTTGTAAGTAAACTTAATTCTTTATGTTACAATAAGGTTCAACATAACGTAAGGAATTATAATTGTTTGGAACGTTGGAATTTTAATTTATTTTTTTATTAACAAAACTATTAAAAAGACTCTTAACATTTTTTAAATATATTTGTCAGAATAGCGCTTTAACAGCTAAAGAAGTAAAGGCACTTTTTAACGGCATAAAGGTCTTTTAAGTAATCAATGATTAAATTGGCGGATTTCTTACTTTCGCCATGAAATCCAAATGCATATCTTGTGCCAAAGAAATCCAAAAGAATTACATATGAAAAATATGAAGGTTGAGAAAATGTTCGCCAAAAGAATTCAAAAGTTAATGGTGGCTTGAAGTGAGGCGAAACTTCAGTGCTAAGCCAATATTGCCGCAAGCGTGTGCGTGACTCTGTGTGTGTGTGTGTGTGTGTGTGAAGCGCTAAGCCACGAAGAAATATTTTGCTGTTAAAAGTATATATAATATATATAGAGAGTAGGAAAGGCAGCTTGTAGAGAAATATGTTACACAAGAAATCAGGTCAGTGGTGGCAAGATGGCAGTTGGCGTTAAGTCATGTGTAGGCGTGGCAGCAACTTTCAAGCTTAACGTCTGCATAGGCAAACCGCAAGACGCAACCAATGGTGTTAGCGAAATGAACGACAACAACGGCGATGGTGATGATGATGATGGTGATGACGGCGTCGTTGACGACGAAGGCGAAGACGACGACGACAAGGACGACGATGACTATGACTATGGCAATGGCGGCATTGCTGGCATTTAAAAGGCCAATGAGATTGTAAATCACGATAAAAGTCAATTTTTAATATGAGTCTTAGGTTAACGTTGACTGCGCCACTGACGGTGCAAAAGGATGTTGCAAAGCAAAGCGTGCAAACGACCAAAAGAAATTATAGAAATTTTATGTTTGTTTTTTTTTTCGCTGCAAGGTTGCAATTTATGGGCATAAGCGAAATTGCATTGTGCAGGCTGTGCTGCTCATCGTTTTTTGTACGACTTGTAGTTGGTGGTCGTTGGTAATGATTGGAAGGCAAACCGCAATGGCCGAATTGAACCGAAATTGCGAGCAATCGATATGCACATAAATAAGCTCAGTCACAAAGCATATTTAATTAAACTTTTATATTTATTAGTTAGTCAAGGAATAATGTTTTCTGTTTGTCCGTGTTTGTGTGTGCGTGTGTTTGTATTGATTTGCTGTTAATAAAGCGTTGGCAAAGAATCTGTGTTGCACGCAAACCAAACATGGCACTCGGCATGCAAATAACAACAGACAAATAAATACGCTGATACGTACACACACACACATGCACACATACGCACGCATGCACACACGCACGCATATGCAGACATGCATAAAAGACAAATACAAGCAAATAATATTGGCTCAATGCTTATGCTAACAAATTAAAAGCAAAGAAGCGTTTACAAGCTTCCATACATATTACTTTGACTATGCACTCGTTTATATGCGTGTGTGTGTGCATGTGTGTGTGTGTGTGAATAAATGTCGAGGCCAATCATGTTCAACGGCAAGTCATTGTTTGATCTGCACTATCATATTTCACAATCGATAAACATCACTTTATATTTTCATAACTTTTTGGTATGCCATGCAAATCTGAATTGGAATCAACAGCAGCAACAACAACAACAACGACAACAAAGACAATAACGACAACAAAAATGCAGCATACGTGACAAGAAGCATAAAACGAACCTGGCTTTAACGACTATAAAATACGCTGCACATGCTTAACGACTTTTGTTTTAATAACACAAAAAAAAATTCTGTCTACTATAAAAAGTTGTTTATTGCAAAAATATTGTTTAAAAATTTAAAATTAAATAAAGCTTAAAACTTCAACTTACATTAAATTTAGGTATTGAAAAAGTAAATGTGAAAAACTTGTACAAATAGAAATAAACTAAAGCCATGAGATGCGCTCCAGTGATACTAACGCACGTCGAAAGTATTTGAGTTCATTGATGATGGTTTCTGGAAAAGTCTTCACAACGAAAGGGTATCGAAAATGTCGACAGCATGATGTGCTATGTGTAGAAAGGCAATGCATATGTGTATTGCTTGCAAATATTGTGCGTATTATTGCATGTGTGTGTGTGTGTGTGTGTGTGTGTGCCATACACTTGAGCTTGTGGTTGCTTCGTGTTGCAATAATATATTTGAACATTTAACATAGAGCAAATATAACCTTTGGCTTTGACTAAAAAGCACTCGATGGCTTTTTCTACACTGTTCTATAACAAATGCAACAAGCATGCACATACGCACATAGTATGTAAGCACATATATATGTGTGTATATTGAGCAAGAAAGATGAAGAAAAAGAAGAGGAAGAATACGACAATGCTGCCAAGAATGCTTCAATGGCTCTCAAAAGTTGCCATAGTTAACATGCATGCGCTCAGGCTGCTTGTATGCATGTGTGTGAGTTGGAAAACTAAAATTTGACTACGACTTGAGTACATTCACTCATGCACTCATACAAAGATACTATTTGAAAACGCGTCACACCCTAGAACGGCAAAAGTTTACTTTTGGTTTCGGTATAGGAGAGCAATTCGTTCGGTGTTGGGCGGTTTGAGCAGCTGCGCTCTTATGTTTGTTCAAAGAATTGCAACACGCAAGCGACCATGACGATGGCGATGAGGTTGACGATGAGCAAGTTGAAAGCGCAAAACAAAAAAACATCAAAAAGGGGTAACGAAAAACAAAAAAAAAGGCAACGATTCGGGCATGTTTTATTGAAAGGATAAATTTATGTGCATAAGCCAAGTCAGTGGATACGAGTTTATCTTGCTTTCTCACTCACTCGCACGCACACTGACTCACTTACTCAATTTAATCTTTCTCTGTCTCTTTATATTTCGCTCTGTCTATTATATTATATTTCCTGTTGTCTCTGTTCCGCTTCAGCATGTGCGCTCGCCTGCGTGTATGCTACAAAAACAAAAAAAAATGCGAACAAAATAAAGCATCAGCAGTGGCAGAGGCAGCAACGCATACGATTCTCGCTCAACCATGAAGCCCAATGGTTCGCCATCATGCCATCATGCCGCCAACAACTTAAACCAATCAATATCTTTTTTGTAAATATTGGCAAAGTTTTTCGCTTTTCGAAATAAATTTAAAAAATATTTTGTTTTCTTAAGTGCATAAAACTATAAACTTTAAACAAAATATTTCATACTCATGCGATTATTTATGTGCTCAATTCAGAAAAGCAACGACCAAAACCCAAGCCACACATAACCTTTACCACCACCGACCGACCGACCGACTGAACCGACAGAACCAACCCAAGCTCATCTCTTTTGCACAAGCAGAAGTAGCACGCTTGGCTTGCCATTGTCTCTCGTTTGCATTCGGTATGGCAACATTGAGGGGCTTGGCTGTTGTTTGAGGTCTTTGGCTTTGTTAAATTGGTTTATGCGCACAATACGCTTGAATTATCATGGGAATGTTCGAATTGGGTTGCATTCATATTTTATATGTGCTCTGCAGTTGTTTTTTGCTTGTTGAAAACTGAAACTGTGACGCACTTCTGTCGCGTTTCTGTTGCGAATTTAGCACAAATCAGACACGTTTCGTTTGTTGGTATTACAAATTTAGTAAAATATATATAAAAATATATATATCGAAATAAGAACTTCACTTGATACGCTTGACTTTATAAGGCTTGTTGGCGCTGCCGCTACAAAATGCCTTTGTTGTCTATGATTTTGTGCATTAGACGTTCAAATATGAATTACTCTGCATTGCAAAAAAATGAAAATTGATAACATCATTTGAACATGGCAACCAAAAAACAAAAATATAACCAAGAAGCACCAAATAAATGAGTGATTGATTGAATGAATGAATGAATGAATGCATGAATAAACGAATGAATGCGAATTTTTGTATACCAATCAGATTTCATTGCTTTTGCTTTTTGCTTTGGTTTCAAAGCATGAATCATGCAACACAATGCGAACGAAGTCATACATTTGCCCTCATCATCATCATCAATGTTGTTGTAATCATCATCATCATCATCAACATTATCATACTCATAGCGATCATTGTCGCACTGCTGGCCCGCATTTTCGTGTTTGAAATATTTGAATTTGTTGAATATTGAGTTTTACAACATGAATGAATATTTTTCAATCGTTTTTTTTTTTTTTTATGACTTTTTTGATTCGTGCAGACAATTTTCTTGATTTCATTTCGTTCTTTCTAAGTTGACTTTTGTCAGTTTTTATTATCGCTGTGAATATACTTATTCACTTATGTTCTTGTCGAGCGTTGCTGACAGAGCAGCTGCAAATTCAAATGAAATGCAGCCAACAACGTCATGTCTGAGGTTTGGTTTGGCTTTTGGCTTGCTCGTCGGTTGGATTGAATATCAAAATGACTGTGGACAAGGACATGGTTTAGCAAATATTTAAAGTGGCTTCATTTTCATCATGCACAGTTGAAGTATTCCTTTTTTTGCTTTTTATTTCTAAGTTATTACGCTGGGCATGTGTCTATTTGTGTTAGTTGGCAGTTGGCAGTTGGGCTGGGCGGCCGTTGTGGCTTAGCAATGTCAAAGGTCAGTCATGGTTTTGGTAATACGAAAATTAAGTAATAAATTTAAGTCCAAACGATAACTGTAAAATATGCAGCAATGTGCCTTTTTTTTCGCTGCCATTGCACTCAATAAAAATTGAAGGCAAATGCAAAGCAGTCAAGTGAAAAATGCAGTAAAACGACTTGAGGGCGTTAGGCGGCAACGGCAGCGTAAGCGAAACAAAAGCGAAAAGCGTATAATGGGGAGTTGAAAGTCGAATTGCTGTAAATTACAAATATAACTGCACTTTCAAGCAAGACGAGCCATGAGCCATGAGCAGCAAAGGCGCTGCAAGTCGATTTGCATGAAGTTGGTTGGTCTTACTTGCAAGAAAAGTGAGAGGCTGTTAAAGTTGGTCGTGTCGTGTCGTGATGTTGGCATGGCGTGTCTAGTGGGCGCACGGCACATTTATTTACACTAACATGCAAAATTCACATTGAGACAATTTCATGCTCATCTGCATAAAATCAATTCCATTTTGAGACAATTTGAAGATTGGAATACAAATTTCGAATTATCAACGAGGGAATCCATAAAAGTAGCAACGACGACGACGACGACAACGACGGTTTGTGGGCAGCAGCGTAAATATTGGCAAGAGCAACGCTGTTTAGCAGCGATCACAATCGAAACGAGTCGAAATGAAAATTAGGCGAATGCGTTGCGAAGCAAAGCGTGGCGACAACTTGAAAGCGTCAATGGCTGTGATACGAATCGAAACGAAACGAATCGAAACGACTTGACTTGACTTGACTCAATGCGCTGCAAGTGCGAGTTGAGTTCTTGTCACGCCTCAAAAACGCTTTAGTCTCGCATTGTACTAAGCTTTAAGCCCTTTTCGTTTCTTTTCTTTTTTTTTTTCAGAGCAGCTGCCATCGGTTTGTGCGGCACATGTCCATCGTTGGCATTTACTGCGCGGCAGCGACGTCTGCGCTGTTGGTCGGTGTTGACGGTGCCAGCTTATGCATACGTAATGCGCTTTGGGAGACGCTTCGACAGCTTTTCTAATTCACAACGTGTAGCAAGAAGAGCAGCAAGAGCACCAGCTGCAGCACTAGCGAGGGTGGGCGTGGCATGTGCGCTGCAGCGGCAAATTATGTGGTCTATGTGATTTTGACTCGGTTTGCAACGTTTTTCTTTCACTTCAACTCGTTTTTTTTTTTTTCGAAATGAAAAAGCATTTTTTGCTAAGGTTTTTTTTATTGGCTTTTTATTTTTTTTGCGTCAACTTTTGCTTCGCTGCCTGCAAGCACGTGCAGCACAGACACATATGAGTGAAAGGATAATGGCTGGCGCTGCTGCCGCTGCCCTTGTTTCAAGACAATCAAGCGTGCAAAATATTAGCGTGAAAAACGAAAAGGCAAAGCAAATACAAAAAAAACAATTGTTCAACGTATTTGCATGCAAGTTTGTCTAGCGTATGTGACCGCACACTGTACTACAAAAGTTAAGAACCAATGAAAATGAAAAAAAGGCCAACGATCGATTTTAGTACAAAAACCAGTCAACTTTGTTGTCTGTCCATCCGTGTGTCTGTCTTTTTTTGTGCCATGCCAAAGTTAATTTATTTAAGCAGCTTCACTCGCTGGCTTGATCGAAGTGAATGCTTTGTTAGTGAGCAGGAAAAAAAGAGTGGAAAGAATGGCATGGTTTATTGCATTTGGTTATATTTTGGTGAATAATAAACGATGTGAAAAAACCGCAACTTGGTCTATGCACAAACCTTTTGCACTCTTGCTGCCTTGCACAATTTTCTCTCATGGTTTTACACTTGTTTTTTTATTTATTTAAAATACTTTTTTTAATGCGCTTTTTTTTCCAACAATTTGTATAAAAAAAAGTTTGCATATGGCAACGCCGGCAACAGCATTGTTGGTTGTTGTTGTTGTTTGTGTTGGTGGCGAAATCAAGTTAAAATGGCGCACCATGGCGGCCACTTCCGGCACTGCAGCTTGTTTGCTGTTGTTGTTGTTGTTAGTTCTGTTATATTTTTCTTTCTTTGTTGCTTACTCAGTATTGCATAAATGGTCAACTAATGACTTGCGCAGTACGATTTACATTCCGTCTTTGTTGTTGTTCTTGTTGTTGTTGTTAGTGTTGCATGTATTTGACTTTCATTTCAGATTGCTTAATTTGTTTGCAATTAAAACAAGTCTGCAAGAAAACGCCTTAATTTACTTGCATAATCAATCTCTCACTCCTCTCTCTCTCTCTCTCTCTCTGTTTGCTTCGTTTGCGCTGCCAATCATTCAATCACTCACTCATTCACTCATTCACTCTTTTACTTGTTTATGCACCAATACAATGATGGCTTAAATGCTTCAAACTGTCCACGTATCAGTTGACTTGCATGCCTTTCGCCTTACGCCTTACGCCTTTCTCCTGTCTGCTTTCCCTGCTCCACGCCTTGCTGTGCATGCAGCGTGCAGCCTTTTTCGTGTTCGTCGTCGTCGGTCACAGCGTCGAATAAAAATATTCGCTTCAAACATGCAAATTGCTTGCGGTTCTTAGTTAGCTTTTTTTATTTTAATTTATTTGTGTGTATGTGTGTGTGTGTGTTTTTTTTTTCAACACAACTCGTTTATATTGCGTTCAGCTTAGTTGTTTTTTTTTTTTTTTTTATATGTATAGTATAGTTTCATGTTGCCCCTTGCAGTATGCAACAACAAAAATCCATTTAGATTAATTAGTTTTTAAGCGAAACTGGGACACGGCAGCGAAGCGACTGTTGCGACGTATGCCAAAGTTGCGGTGAGTTGAGGTTATCAGCGCACGTTTATTATTCAACGGCATTTAAGAGTTTAACGGCTTTTCGGGCATACACTTTGCTCTTAGCATAAGACCATGTTGCATACAAACTTGAATTTATATTTGTTGCTTTAAGTGAAAAGGTAAGACCATTTGGCTTAGTCTCCTATTTTTTATCCAGTGCCAATGCTGCAACTTTTTTTACTTGTTTTTTTTTTTGGACGAATGATGTTGCATATTTTCTGGGCGACTAAACTTCGTTTCAAGTTCGTACGCCAAAAAAAAAAAAAAAAAAAAACAAGCACTCAACTGGTAACTAAGTTAAGTCATAGCCTCTGAGTTTGAAGCCACGTAATCGCGCCTAATGATGCCAACGAAATGTCGTGTCAATGGATGCGTGTATCTTGTATCTGCACAGCTAACTAAGCGTGCAGTGTGCCATCAACTTTGAATTTATATTATGTATACTGACTTGACTCACTTAGCTGAAAAAGATGTTGTTAAGGTTGCCTTTTTTTGGTGTTTTTTTTGTTGGTATTTTTTGGGTGCACAAAATGCTAAAATAAAGTTTACACAAAAGTTTGTTTATTACACGAAACACGAAAAAGTGTGTAGCACTCATCGACTGCAGTTTATACAAAGTTGCTCAGCGGCAGCTGCCAGTCGACTGCCGACGCCTCTGTGCGCTGTACGCTGTTTGCTGTCCGTTGTCCTGCCATGGCCGGCTGGTTTTGTCGGCTCACTTTGTTTGTGCGCAGTTTTTCTTTGTGCATATAATTTTTTTTTTTTGTTGAAATTCATCATCATCATCATCGTCGTCTTTTTTTAACAGTTTATGCCCAGTTTACTGCCGCTTTTATACTTTTATATTCAACGAGCTCGTATTTCTTTTGCCTTTTCTTTTACTTGTTTTTTTTTTCGGCACGCTTTTTGTTTGCTTGTGTCGCTCAACTAAGACTTGTGGACTAACTGACAGACGACAAGAACTTTTAGCCTAAGCTTAGACCTGGTTGTAGTTGGCTTAAGTTTTCTTTGCTATGCTTTATTTTTTTTTTTGCACGTAGTCGATTTTTTTCTGCACAGTTGTTTTTGTTTTTGTTGTTGTTGTTGTTGTTGATTGTGTTTTTGCTTGGCCGCTGTTTGGAATACGCTTTGGTCTATTAAAAACTTGTAAACTGCTGAAGTTTTTCATAGTCTACTTTTCAGCGCAAGTCAAATTATGTTAAAGAAGGGCAGGCGCATGGTTTCCTTTTACTTTGTGTGCAACTTTCAATGAAGTTAGTTGAAAATGTCTTGGTAAAAGTTTCGTTGCCCTTTTACTGATACCTTTTTCTTTCTTGTTGCCTTTGTTATGCCATTAAATGCGCCTCATTGCGTATTGCGTATACGGCGCGTTGTCGATGTAACAATTAAGGCATGCTCCAAACTCAAAAAAAAAAAAAATAAAAGTCAAAGACAAATGTACAACGACGCTTGTTGCTGTTGTTGTTTTATTATTGTAGTAGTATTCGTACAAAAACAAATGTCAAACTTAAAGTAAACTGAAAGACATTTAACACCAACAGTCAAGTCAGTTACGGCGTTGTCAAGGTCTGCAACGGCGTCGTGTCCAGTTGCGCAAACATAAATTTTTCGTGTGTCCGTGCGCTAACAGTGCCGGTTTTAAGAACATTTTATAGCATCATTAAGGATAAGGATCAAGTTGACTTTGAATTTGTTGTTGGCTTACACAATGTAAAAGACTTCCGCGCAAGATAAGTTTCAATGAGTAGCGATAAGAGTCTGGCGAGGCGCAACAACAGAATGCAAAGGAAGTGCAAAGAAAAGGAATAAAAATGCTGCTGGCCAATTGCACAATGCAACACACAAAAAAAGCAAGAAAGAAACTAAATGTTGTAAGACAAGGAAGCAAACTTGCAACTGCAACAACAACAACAAAGTCCGAAAGTACTTCAACATTATACACAAAAGAATGCCATCACTTTTGTTAAAACAACTTAAAGCGTTTCTCGTTGTTGTTGTCGTTGTTGTTGTTGCTTTCATTCTTACATCGTGCATCGTTATTGTGACATGAAAAATGTGCTGAACAGTCAATGAACTGTTTTATTTGTAATTAAAAAAAAAATTTAAAAAAAAAATTTAAAAAAAAAATACAAAAAAAATATTACATGAAACATGAAGATCCTAAAGAATTTAGCTAAAGGTGGTATACTGGTTCTGAAGTCGAAATTTCTGAAGTCTAGTATGAAAAAAAAAAAGTAATAATAATAAATATCATGAAGTTATCATGTTTTGAAGTGGGCTTCTTTTTACTCTTCATGATTTTTTTTAAATAATAAAAAAAAAATGGTTTTTCAAAATTCCTAGTACCTGCCATAGAGGGGCCAAACTGGAGATATCATGTCAAATATAGAATCACGTATAAAGTTTCAGGTAAAAGTACTTTTCATCACAAAAATAGCTTATTACTCTGGAAAAAATCCGTATTTCGAAATATTATTTTAGGCGCATATTCTTAAAGACCTAAAAATATACTTTTAAAAAAAAAATTGTATTTTCGCAATTCTAAATCAGAATACCGCATTTAATGCTCAAGTTGCTCAAGTGAAAGTGGCTACATTTGTAGGTAAGTCAAGTCGTCGAAAAGAAAGCGCGACAGCAGCATTAGTAAAAATCCTTTAAAAACCTTAGAAATGTTTTATTAGCTTTCGTACGCTTGCATAAGCTAGCTTAGCGGAAGCTATCAGATTTTATGCTTCTGACTTTTGCAGTGCATCGAGCGAGCTGAGCTGAGTTGAGTTGAGGTGAATTGTGTGTGGTCGAATAGCGTTGAACAACAGCTGCTGCCGCTGCTGCATGTCGATTGTCTGCTTGTCTGCTTGTCTTTCGACTTGTAAGCTACTTTTTCCTATTGTTTCCTTTTTTTTTTTTAGCAACCAACACATGCATCAGACGCTTGGCTTCGTCTACATACGAGTATATATGCCTTGCAGTAGTCAAGCGCAAAACGCTTTTCATGCTTATCTATGTATGTCTGCGGCAGTGTGAGTTGTCTGCATTGTGGTTGAGTTGGTTGGCAACACCTTCATGAGCTCAGCAGGAATTTCGCTTAAATCTCGAGTGTAAGCAAGTAAAAAAAAAGGAAAATAAACCACGAAAGCAAAACAACGTTTGCAATGCTGTCGAATTCCAGTCGAGCGCTGAAACTCGTTAATTTACTGTAAATGATAACTGAAAACAGCAAGTCTAACAACAACAACGAGCAGCCATTTTGACTTCGAGTTACAAAGGTTGCCTGTGGCAAGGTGTGTGTGTGTGCGTGGCATGCAAGTGTGTGCAACATGTTGCAATTGTAGCTTAGCTCAGCTCAACACGTCTTCATTTTGCTAAAGCTAATTTTTTTTTTTGCGCTATCTTTCTTTTATAAGCTTTGATTTCACTTTGAAATGAAATGTAATGAAATTCCAAATGTCAACAAAAGCATTACTGCGGTTGCAAGACGCTTCATTTTCATTTGTGCTAATGTTATAATATATTGTAAAGATTACAAAAACCAACAAATAAATGCCATAACTCAACAAAGTTCAATTGCAAATGCCAAAGCAACATATAGAATACAATTTTTGTTTCATTGAGTGCAACTATGAGATTTGGCTTTGAAAAATATTATGGCAACAAAATATTTATTTTATTTGTAGTTGTTGTTGTTGTACAATTCACTCTCATGCCTCTTAACAGCTGCAATGGTATTTTTCATATTTTGTATTAAGGAATTTGCGCGCTCAACTCTGCTCAGCTCAGCTCATTTTACTTCTCATACGAACGATCCGATTCGATGTGATTCGATGCGATGCGATTCGCATGCAACGTCAACACAACAACTGAATGAGCACTGTGTGCCGTTGTAAGACGTAACAAGGGTTAGCGTAGGTGTTTGTGTGTGTGTGTGTGTGTGTGTGTGTGTGTGCCGAAACCACAGTCACAGCTTTTCTCTGTTATGAACAACATATGCTAGAAATATATACAAATAAATATGTATATATATATATAAAGATATAACTGCATAGATATGTTATAAATTCAATAGCAGCAACAACAACAACAACAACTACAACAATAACGTTGAAAATATTGAAAATTTTTTTATTGAAGCACGATATATGAATTTGTTGAAGAACTGCTCGTGCAGAGTAAAAATAAAATAGAATATATGAGCAAACGAGTGTGTGTGCGCGGTGTTTATGAACTAGTATGTGTGTGTGTGTGTGTCTCGACAACAAAGACAAAATACAAAATCACATTCCAAAGCTGCTGCTGCTGCTGCTATGCATCGATGTTATGCCACTCGTTGGTACTTTTATTGTAGATAACGCTTACGTTACAACTCTATATATAGCTACAGATACAGATACAGCTACAGTTATAGCTGTACATAGATTGCGCAATGTATGGCTTGGCTTTGCTATGCCATACTTTGTTTCGTTTCGTGTTGCTTTGCTTTTATAAAGACATATTTTAGAATTTCAACAGATGTTCGTACGTAAACAGATTTTTAGAAATTGTCTCTTACGTTGATTTACATAATTCGCAATTGGCTGCGTTGCGACGTGAGCTCTGTTCTGTTGTGTTGTGTTGTGTTGTGTTGAGCTGAGTAAAAAAGCCAAACGAGCTTATTGGCAGCCATGTGGTTGACGAGTTATTGGCGCCGTCAATGTATGCAATATGTCTAAGGTTGTAAAAAAAACTGTGCTTGGATTAAGAAATTTACGAGTCTCTTTTTTTTTGTGCAAAACAAAAGAAAAGCAATGAATTTTTTGCCTGAAGTGAATGCATTGAGTGATACATACATATGTATGTACATATATGCAATATAAGCTTAATCTAAATCATACAGAAAATCGAACAAAAGTGAGATGCTTCTTTTGTATTAATATGTAAAAAGCCCCAAAGCACACGTATCGTTAAAACAACAACAATATGTGTGCATATCAATATTTATACTATTATGAAAACCAAATAAAGATACAAGATACACAACACACACACACACAGACACACGAACACACGCGCAGGCAGATTCGAAGAAAAAGCAACTTCCGGTGGCCATAATTGATGATATGCTGCAGACAGATGCGTTATATATAAATTTTGTAGCCAAGTGTGAGCTTATGAGTGTAGGCAAGTGTGAGTGTGTGAGTGTGAGAGTGAGTGAGTGAGCGCCATGTTAAGTTGTATGCGAGCAGTAGACAGGAAGCACTCAACTGCAGATACGTTTGCTTGCTAATAACGTACCAACGAATAAATCGAACGATTCCAATGAACTCAAACCAAACAATGAAATATCGAAAACTTCCGGCCTTGCTTAGTGTAGCAACGAGGCGACAGCGGTGGCAGTAGAGGTAGCAGAGGCAGCAGCAGCACAGGAAGAAGCAACATCTACTTGAACATATTTATAAATTAAACGTCATCGATATACAAGTGTGTGTGTGTTTGTGTGTGTGTGTGCGTGTCTGTCTGAGTTTATGTATGTATCTTTATAGCCATATCTATAACTGTATTTGTTTACTTTGTCTGCAACGAAACGTTGTCGAAACAACAACAGCAACAACAACAAAAATCTATAAAAATAAAATATTTATTATCTCGTTTGGCGCGTGAGCCATTTGGGATTGACATTGGCGTGGCATGGGATGGCAAGACATGGTGTAGCATAACTTGCCAGCTGAGGCGTGGCAAACGTAAACGTTAAACGTGGCACATACAGAGATACAACATCTTCATGCCAAATTTGTCATCATTTTGTCATTTGTTGGCATATCGTTTCATGTGCGGGAACTTGTGGCATCGCACGATCGTTGCGGGCCATGCGTTCGGCCATGTTTGTCGCAGGAAGTGTCAGATTTGTTATTTCTTGAAGCGCTTTGCTTAATTTCTATTTTAGGTTTTTATTTTTGATTGTCATCAATAATCTATGACAGCGCGCATTGTTTCAACATTTTTCTTTGTCATCTTCTGCTGTTTCATTGCCTTCTGCTTTGCCATTTCTTCAGTTTTCTTCACGCCCACTGCTTATTGTAGTATTGTCGCGTGTAGCATAACTTAAGGCGCACGTGTGTGTGTGTGTGTGTGCGTGGCATATTAATTTGACATAAACAAAGCGTATTAATTGAAATTTTGTTGAAGTGAAATAAAGCAAAGGAAAAAGAAAAAATAATACAAATCAAAGTGTTTTTTGTTTTTTAAATCAATTTTGAAAAAAGGCAAAGAATACAAAAAACAATAAAAATGGAGAAACTATAAAAAATTGAAAATGTGAAAAACTTTAGTGAGGCAACACAAACACACACACAAACACACTTATTCCAGTGAAATGTTTTACAAACATGTTATATGCTTGATACATAAACACGCGTGTGCTGACTTTGTGCGTTCTGTGCATGTGTGTGTGTATGTGTGTCTTTGTTAGTTTCAACAACATCATTCACTATGCTGAACTGAGCGTTGGTCTAAGGTGTCTGCCACCTGCGACGCTTTCTCGACTTCTCGTGCAATGTTCGTTGATTGCTGTTGTTGTAACGATTGTTGTTGCTATTGTTGTTGTTGTTATTTGCCGGTATGTAGTTGACATCATTGATTGATTTAGCTGTCAATTGCATAATCACTCAAGCGTTATTGTTGAAGTCGTTGTCCTCACAAACTGACTGACTGCCTCACTGACCGACTGACTAACTAACTGACTGCCTTACTGACGGACTGACAGACAGACAGACAGACTGTCGGGTAGATTGAGTGAGTGAGTGAGTGAGTGAGTAAGTGGCCGGCGTCTGTCAATGCTTGGGCTAGCTGCTGGCTGCCTGATGTGGCCATCATGTTGTTGTGCGCCCACGTGAGTTGAAATATAACAGTACAAATTGTCAGCATGCCGCATACAACATCAGTTTGCCACACTCCTATTTGCTTGACTTGTTTTAATAGCTGTTGCTGTTGTTGTTGTTGCTGCTGTTGTTGTTGTTGTTGCAACTGTAAACCACAACAGCGACATCTGTCGGTAACGTTGTACATGCGTCGTTCTTGTCATCATCAGTAGCATTCTATTTGCATGCTGCATGTTTGTGTGTCTGTGTCTGTGTGTGTGTATCAATATTGGTAACAATTGATGTGTGGCAACAAATTAACATGCCACAAATGGAAATAATGGCCAAGTGTTAATTGGTGCTGCAACATGCGCGCATTTACAATGACAACGTTGAGTTGCATGCATAATTTTACTTAATACATTAATTAATAATAATAATTTACTAATGCTGATGAGCTTAATTGTTTGCATATGTCTGTAGTCAATCAACAATGAAGATGTCTTTTGTACAAAGAAAGCAAAAAGGAATGAAAGAAATAACAACAAAATTGAACCCCGGCAAATGGCAGAGAATTGACAAGGGGACAGTTTCGCTTTTGTTGTTGATTCTTTATTTTTTTTTTTTTTTGGTGATAGTTAAGAAATGAAGTTAAAACGACAAAGAAATAATAAATCACCTAAAGGGCATGTTTGTTGTTGCGCTGTTGCTGTTGCTATTGCTATTGCTGTTGAACTCTCGTTTGAAAGGCAGCATAAGTCAACGAGCCACGACTGTAAGAAGAAACAGTTGTGTTGTGCAAAAGGACGAAAGCAAATAAGAAAAATGCTTATGTCAATGTCCGTGTATGTCAACAAGATAACAGGAAAATGTTGTCGCAACGTGGCATTGCTCAGGCATAAGAAAGCCAGACAACGATTGAGCGAAGGCATGAGTGAGTGAGATGTAAGCATGAATGAACAATGACACAAAGCCAAACAGAATTTTGTTGTTTGCCAAAAATTCGCAATCTTCAATCCTCACTCACGTTGCTGCAAACTTGACTAAGCCAAAGTCCAACCGGGCTCACCGAAATGTTTGTTGCAATGCCAATTTTTGTTGCACAACCAATTTTCGGACTGACGCCTTTGTTGCGCTTTTTTTGCAGCGACAAAAATTGTCAAAAAAAAAAAAACACAAACAAAATACAAACAAATCGCAAAAAAGGTAAAAGAAAAACGGCTTTGCTGCAAAAATCAATTCCCCAAAAAAGTCGCTTGCACTAAAAATAGAAGTCTTAAAAAGCACAAAATGTACGGACGACGGCCAGCGTAAAAGCGTAGCGAGCCAATTCGGGCATCAGGACTTGCACTTGGTGTCATGGCGGATATCCGGTGAAGTTGAAAGTGCAACATGAGCGCTATAAATTCAGACACAAAAACACACATACACACACACATATACAAATACAGATACAGCAATACACATGCAATTGCGGCGCTGTTGCAACGTGCTATCAACGCGCCTTGCTTGCTATCACTGCGACTACGCTCAGCCCCTTGCCTCCACTATAATAGCGAGTTAACTTGACTGCCTTAAATGTGTCGCTTGCAAAAGTCAAAATTGCAGTGTCATAAAAGTTTTAGCTTTCATTTCTCTTCTCGTTTACGTTTATTTTTTTTTTTCCTATTTTTTTGAATATATTTTTTTTTTATTATCTTTTTTTTTATTTTTTGGGTTGTTTGTATTTTTCGTTGCAATTTTCGAGTTTTCAAGGCTGCAGGCAACTATTTGTATATATGTGTTTGTGTTTGCAAGCGGAAGCGCCTAAGTAGCTCGTATTTATTTGCTTGCAATTTGGTGTAACATTTTTTACGTTGTCGACGTTACTTTTTTTTTTGCTTCACTTGATTTTCTTACTGCCAAATGCAAAACAACTTGCACAAATTCGTTGTGGAAACAGCAACAACAGCAACAACAGCAACAACAACGACTTGTATGAAAGCTTGTTGCACACACTATCAACAATAGCAGCAACAACAACAACAACAACAACTTGAGTTGCACGTCAGCGACGTGTTTGCACTTGACAATTCATTTCATTGTTTGTTTATTGCATTTGCAGCGCCACTCAACCCTCAACTTTATTACGTCGGCACAGCGCAATAATAAACTTCGCCCCGTTAAGTTCCCGGTTCTTGCACAACTGCAAATACTTTCTTTCGCTTGCTTGTTGTTGCTGTTGTTGGTGCAGCAATTCATTGCAGAAATTGCTAAAAATTGCATTCGCACGCGATTCTTGCACCTTGCGGCTGCAATTTGTACAAGTCCTTGCCAATGTTGTCCTTTTGTTAGCTTTACTTAGATTTTGTTTTGCTTACTTTTTCTATTTTTTTTATTATTTTCGTCTGTTTACTTTTATTTCGTTGCTTTTTGTGTGAGTTTTTTTGTTGTAAGCGCAATTTTCTTGGCATTTTTCGGCAGTGCGCCGTGCGGTCAACAGGTTATCCTTTTATCCTGCGCTTGGCTTGGCTTGGCTCGGCTGTGGCATGTGGCGTACGTTCTGTGCTGTCCTTACATTTTGGCCTGTGTGCATGCTCATTTCCGCTTTAGTTCCTTGCTATTGCATTGTCTCACTCACTCATTCACTCACTCACTCTTGCCCGCCCACTGTCTTTTGTGTCTTCTGCTGCTTCTTTTTGCTTTTGTGTGTGTGTGTGTGTGGCAAAAGTTTTCTTTTACTTTATTTTCATACATTTTATGGTTTTTCTACTATGCAACAAAATGTTGCTTGTTTTGTTGCACTTGATTAGTTGCCTCGATTGTTTTAGTTGTTTTTGTGCTGCAGGAAATGGCTTCAATTGCAGTTCAAGCGCTTTAAACTCTTAACAAAAGTTAATCAGAATTTTGCGCATAGTTTAATATTGTTTTTTATTTTTTTATTTAATTTTTCGCTATAATTCATTGTTGCTTAACTCATGTTAAAAAGGTTGAAAATGTGCTAAGCTGCGCTCAAAAGTCTGAGCTTGGCTTCTGCTTACACAAAGCAAGTACACTTTAACATTTCACTCGTTTTTCATAGATTTTTGCGTTTGGTTTCAAATAACTTGAAAACACTTTTGGCACTTTTCGGAATGAACTTTTTTGATGATTCTTACGTTGCCAAAGTAACACGTTGACTGAAAAGTATCCTTGGCGGCAACAAAAGACGCAACTTGCATTTTTCACTTTAACACACACACACCGAGAGATATTCACACAGTCGCACAGTCTGTCTTGCTGCCTGCATTGTTGTTGTTGTAGTGCCGATGAAGTCTGACTGATTGTCTAAAGTTTTTCGCATTAACTTGTTTCCTGACTTGCCCGCCTTCGCGCACTGCACTTCATTTCACACAGCACTTCTACAGTCTGTCCCCCTCCTCCTCCCCCACAGCACTTGCTCAGCCACTTGGCGCTTGCGTTGACGTTGAATACGATTTGCTGCATGCCGCAACGCATTTGAATGCGTTTTGATTTGTCATTCGCGACAAAAGACGCCTACTTAGCGACAACGCAATGACAACCGCCGCCACACCCCACAACAACCAAGGTTTAACCAAATTGTTAAGGGGTAGTGGGAGGGGGTTGGTTGGTGTAAAAAAAGCGACGCTTCTAAGTAAAGACTTGCAAACTTTTTTAGTTTCCGGTTTTACTTTGCCATTCCTTGGCGTCTGTCTGTCTGTCGTCTGCTTGCCTGCTGCCTGCCTGCCTGCTGCCGCCTTCTGCATTGTCAGCAAGTTGGCATTTGTGTCGTTCGTGTCGTTGATCATTGGTTTCCGTTTCGCTTCGATGTTGTTACTACTTCGTTTGTGCTCGTTTCATTTGCGCCCTTATTCGTCGCTGCTTTGCGTCGCTGTCAGCAGACGTGCTTAAGCGAAATTTTTGAAGTTTATGAAACAAGCGCGACGAAAAAGCAAAAAAGTGAAAAGCGAACTTTTGAATAGATTAAGTTCAAAGTTTTTCTCATTTTCAGCATTGAAGCATATAGTTTTGTACAATTCTAACCATGGCAGCACACACTTCACTTCGTGTTCATACTTATTGAAATGCTGCATTGCTGTTTTATTGCTTTACTACTCACACACACACACACAACACAGACAGCGCTTTTGATAGTGTTGGTTAAGCGTAAAGTAGTATAAGAAAAATCATCGTAATGATGTAAAAAAAACTTTTCAAGTGTCATTAAAAGTAACCAAAAGAACTTTCAATACCTGCCTGCACTTGCCACGCCCACTTTCTTTAGCGCAGTTGCTACTTTAGTTTTCTTTTCTTTTCGCTCGTTGCCAAAAAGTTACTTCACTGAGATTTTAGCTTATTTGTGTCTTTTGCAATTTCAATTTCAATGTGCGAAATTGTTTATTGAAATAATATTGCATACTTTTAGTTGCTATCATTAAATCATGTTAGTAAAAGGAAAAAAAAAATAAACTCTCGCACATATAATAAATAGAAGAGCTTAGATTATTAGCACACACACACACACACACACACACACACAAGTGCTTCGCTTTCCGGTTTGCATTTGTTTTGTTGTTGTTGTTGTTGCTCTTGTTGTTGTTATTAGCTCAAGGACCACACATTAATCACATGGCCAGCGCATGGCTCGTAAGTCGTGCGTGTGTTTTGTGTTGGCGCTTCATTGCTGCCATTACAAATGGCCGACTCAACGTGCTAATCAATTTCATTCTTTTTGCTTCTTATTTATGTTGTTGCTTCTGTTCTGCTTCTCACTTGTTTTGTGCCCAAAATTGGCTTTGCGTGCTCATTTAGGATGTATGAGCTGGTAGGTCATGTAGTTAGAGTTGGTGAGTTCAATGAAATGAAGAGCAGCGCGTTTGTTTTTAAGTATATGCGTGTGCTCATTGTGGACATTATTAGCAGATGTGTGCGTGCGTGTGTATGTGTACTTATGCACGTATTGCTTTGCAGCTAATTAATTAGTCAATACAATTGTTTTCATATAATTATAGATGCTATTGAAAGCTTAGTTATAAGCACATTGAACATCAAAGCATTCAAAAGAATCTTTAGTATTTCAATATCAATAGTCTTATTGATGACAAGCCATACCATATATAATAGAGACGATATCAAAGTCACCATGTTTTGCCATGCCAGGCGCAGCAAAGAGCGTATATTAATTAAAAGAATCCAATGATTGCATTTATATGTATTACTATTTTTTTTTTTATTATCAAACGTATGATGATGTGCAATTGCTTAGAACTGTTTTTGTTGTTGTTGCGTTTCATTGCTAATTGAATTTATTTTGTTTGACTTTGCGTAGACAAAGTGAATTCTGTTGAAAACATTTATGTATATATATATATATATATATATATATATATATATAAATGTATGTGTCTATGCACATGTACATATGTATAAAAGTACGTATATTTGCGTGTACTTTGTCAAAATAGTGACGAACCGATTAATTGCGTTAGATTAACGCACAAACACAGGCGTGTGTATAATAGAAATACAAGCGCTGTGTAGGCGGTGGTCGTGGCTGACATACTCAACGTATACTTAATAAACGTATTTGTGCTTTGTGTTGAATTAATTTCATTTATTTGTCATCGTCATCGTCGTCGGCGTCGTCAGCGTCATTCCGCCACACACAAAGACACATACAGGCACACTCACTCACACACCTCATAGTCGTTAAGCTTGTTGGTGTTGGTGTTGTTGCTGTTGTTGTGGTTGATGTTACTGTCGCACGAACGACATGCGCTTGAATTATAATTGAGCAGGCAAACTCAAGCATACACCCACGCCTACACACACACGCACACACACACAGACGCACTGATACAAACGTGTATATATCTAATATCTGTATTTAAACAGGCAGGAGTACATGAGTTTGGGCACGGTCGTAATTATACACATGCAAGTGGTCCAGTTAATAATCAACTTAGCAAGGCACACACCCACACAACTACACACATGTAGCCATGTATGTATATATGTACATGCATTTCATTTATCTAAGCATTTGTAGCCTGCTTTTGTGCGCGTTGACAATGCTAATTCGTTTTTTCATTATACTTTGTTTTTGTTTTTTATAATAAGTTTGCTATTGCATTTGTTGTTGTGTGCATGTGTCTAAGGATTGTCAATGCTCTGCTTCTTACACGTGTGTATATGCATGATTATATCAAAATAGTTAAGACACAATTATAATAACAACAACAAAATTAAATTAAAATATACAAAAACAAAAAGCAATTCTAAGAAAAGAGAAAATTTATTTTTGTTGTTTTTTTTTTTGAAACGTTTTCATTTAATTAAATTATTTCTGTTTTATTAGCACAAAAATACAACTCAACTCAACTCAGCTCGAAATAGCAAATATGATAACTTGATTTTATTTCTGTCTGAATATTTTATAACAAATGTCCTACTCAGACGTTCGAGTTATTTTTCTTCTGCTGCCACTGCTTCGTCGACAATTGTTATCTCGTTTGCGCAAAGCAATGGCATTCAATTTGCACAAACGGAAATTATGGAAACGACAGGTGTTTAAAGTTTGCTGCAATTGCATGCCAACCAGTGCAACCAATAAGCAAGAGAGATACTAAGATAGAAAAGGACATGAAATTGAATATATATATTGAGACGCAAGTTAGCCTCAAGCAAAAGTGAACGGCAACAAAAACAAGTAGCTGCATTTACAATATGATGCATGATGAATGCTTGATTTATGGCAAATGGCAGCAAAAGCAGTTACAACAACAACAACAGGATATCAGTTACACCTACGCACATTTATATATATATAAATAAATCACAAGACTTGCTTTTGCTTTTGCTTTAGACTCAGCATCGGCATCAGCATCAGTCTTAACAACATCAGCAGCAGTTTGAATGCCACTGGCAGCGTCAACGTCAACGTCAGCGTCGGCGTTGGCATCAAGAGTCTGTGTCAAGAAATTGTAAAATGGCGTGAAATTTATTTAAGTCGAGTTCATTGGCATTCAGGTAACATCTGCTCACGGCACTTATAGAAAGCTGCCGGCGTTACTTAACACGCATTTCGTATTGCGGAAGTTTACTTGCCGTCATACATCATCATCATCAGCATCATCATCATCGCTGTTGAGGTTATTGCGCTCTGGAGAGTTTTGTTATTTTTGTTTTGTGTGTTGTGCGTTTTGCTTTCAGCTTAATCGATGTGCTGAACTCAATTTAAAATTTGCTTTTTTTTTTTCTTTTTTTGACAAATGCCACAAAACAAAAAGTGCACCCCAATGAATTGTGAACATTTTAAGGCACTTAATTTAGGCCAAAATGTAATGAATATTGTGTGCACTGACAACTATGCTCTTCGACCCAAATCATTGGCCTAATCAGTGGACAACAGCAACAGCAACAGCATTTTGTTAAATATTTAATGTGTCATGTGTTGGCAAAAGGAAGGAAAGCGGAAGCGGAAATAGAAATACAAATATATTATTTTATCTTTGAGTCAATTTGCATTGCTCGAAATTGAATTCCCAATTGAATTAATAACCAACCAACTTTTGTGCGAGAAATTTTTAGGTAATAAAAGCACGTGGCACATTAGCCACGCCCACAAGACGCGCCTTTTGAGAACAAGTTAACGTGAATTTCATGGACAATTTTAAGCGCATAAATTCATTTAATTTACTTGACTTTTTTGTTGCGCAGTTGAATCTTTTGAAAGTGTCTAAACAACTTTGCACATAAAATTCACATTAATTCATTAAAATTGACAAAAGGACGCGGCAGCAAAACCACAAAGCCACAAATGCTATGGCAAAAAAAAAAAGGAGACAGGGAGCCACGAAAGTAAGTGTGAGAGGGTCTTTAGTAGTTGGTAAAGAAAAGGCGGCCGTTGATTATTTGCTGTCACACACACATTTTTCGTGCAAATGAGTTGGCCGCTGTGTGTGTGTGTATGCGTGCGTGCGTGACTCAGTGACTGGCTAACTGACTGACGTTGTCACTGGCAAAGTGCTCTGCCAAAAATGCAAGCCAAGTCGAGCGTACACTTGGCAAGCTTTTCAATTTGCACTTAAAAAAATAGAAGAGCAAAAAGACAAAAAAGAGGACAAAATACGACGCTCCACAACATGGACTATGGAACACTTCCGCACAATTGGACTTGCCTACGCGCCTTAATGAAACCCAAACCAAAGCAGAGCGAAGTGAATGAATGAAACGAGGTCGCCATTGGCATTGCTTGCTTGTGTGCGAGTTGTCGCCTTTTAAAATTAAATCAACAAAAATAAAGGACATCAGCAGCGCACACACACACACACACAGACACACACACATAGACTGCAATACAAAAGGCAACGCGCGCAAAAAGTGAAGTTTTCCTTTTCTGCTTTTATCACTCAAACATTTTGGCATTACAAGGCACAAAGTAAATGAAACATACGACGGGCTGCAAAATTTACGTTTCTGCCGCAATGAAGTGCCAGACAACGCAACCCAAGTGTTCGTACACTTGGCGAAATTGCCGTCGACTTAAAACACAACTTAGCCGAGCCCGGAACTTCAGTGACTTGGCTCATTTGATTCAATCGTGCGCTTCGTGTGTTGACAATTTTTGGCCGCTTTTGTATTAAAATGGCATAACTGCCCGCCCCACCACCAATGCCCGCCCTGCACGGTATAAGTGGCGCGCTGTCATTTGCAGTGAGTGGCAAAGAAAATGTTTAAGTGAAAAATCCAAGAGATATGAAAACAAAAAGGGGGCACAGCAAAAACTTTGCAAACAAAATTGAATTTAACTGCACTTTTAATGTACTTCCAAGTGTTGAAAAATTATTAACTAAAAGAAGAAGATGATGACGATGAAGAAGAAGAAGAAGTGGCAGCATTTTTGAGTTTGCCAAGCATATGCGTTGAGTTTATGACTTGTGTAGAAGTAGATAGAAGTCGCCTTTGTCTCAGCAACGTGTCAAGTTGCGCTGAGTGAGGTCGTGCACTGCGACCGACTTGTTCGGCCATTTGTGCGCTGATTTATTGTCAATAAATTTACTGACAGCGTGTCTTTATTTGTGCCCTTCGACAAATACTAATACAAATACAAAAACACATAACAGCAGAGTCAACTAAATCAAATGAACAAATCCCAAAATAATTTGACACAATGACTCACAAGGCAACGCAGCAGCCGTCTGAAGATTTGTTGGTGTGTGTGTGTGTATGTGTGTGCAAAATCGCAGCCGCAGGTGCAATTTCGACACGGAAATGTAATTTTAAAGCACTCGGAAAACATAAAAGAAGAAGTAAATAAAAAAAAAAAACAAAAGGAAAACACGAATAAATTGAAGATGCTGAAAAGCGAGCGAACAGAAGTTGTAGCGTATAATATAATCATGAACCAATAAAGCTAACTGAACCAAGCCAAACCAAACAAGTACAAAACGATGGCATTTCGTAAGTTGGTTCAGCGTCGAGTGTCGCCATGAAGTGCCCGTTGAGTGACACTCAGCGGGCAGCTGAAGTACAGAAAGACAGAAAGACAGACAGACAGGCAGACCAACTGAAAGACAGAATAGCGCAAAGCAGTGTCGTTTCGAGTGGCGGTGTGTCGTGAGTGGTTGTGTGTGTCGTGGCGTAAAGCAGGACAGGACAGCGCATAAGGACAAACAAGAAAAATCTAATCAAACCTAATCCAACAAAGTAAATCGCGACACGGACGACGCGTTCTTTTGTTCCACAAATGCGACATTGCTGCCTAAGCAGAGCGTTACCAACATGTTTAGCCAGCTAGGCAGCAGCGTGGCAGCAGCTGAGTGCGAAGCGGAAAAATTCATTTAAAAAAAAAAAGAGAGAAAAAAAACGTAACAACAACACAAAGCCATTAAATGAGCTGCCAGTGACTGCTGTTGTCCTTGCGCAGGATATGAGAGCGTCATGTAATTTTACGTTACACGTTGGTGATGGCAAAATTAAATGAATTTGATTTACGTTTTTAAAGCCAAATAAACGCCTTTCAATTAAGTCGCGTCGAAGTGTGTCTGTGTCTGTCTCTGTATGTGTGTATGTGTGTGTGTGTGTGTTGAGCCTGAGTGTGCTTTTGTATTGACATGACCATGGCCGCAGTTGAATTGACAGTGGCAAAGCGCTTAAAAACCGCCGCAAACACCTGACGACCACTCGGTTTCAGGCAGACTCGCTATTGCCGCCGCCATTACCAGACTCCGACACAGACTCAGACAACGGTAACACGGACACGGACACGGCATGTCGACAGTCCACCATTGTGTATGTGTGAGTTTGTCAGTAATTTGCTTCAAATCTCACTCATTGCCTTATTTTCTCATTTCAGTCATTCAGTCATTCATTCTGGGCGTTCGCTCATTCTTTATTTTGTGCTCCGTGCTGTTTGCTCAATCATTCGTTCGTTCGTTCGTTGGTTGGTGGGTTGGTTCAGCTTTTTGTTCTGTTCACTGATTTCACTTGCAAATTAATGAGAAATTAGAGACATCGTGTCGTTAAAGTCGTAAAATGGACATTTGTGCTAATTTAAAAAAACAAAAAAATGGCAGCAAAACCGAAAGGTGAGCAAACAACAGTCAGTCAAATTTAGACAGGACTTCATTAAATCCTGATGACTGTGCGATTGATTGAATTGGTTTTATTTTTGGGTGTGCTTTGTTTGCGTTGCTCAAATGTCGCCGCTTGTTTGCCTTAGCGGCTGAACTGTTGCATACTTTTGTGCAGCTTATATAAATGATTATTTAATAGCATTAGTTATTTGTATGATTTAAAAATAATTACGAAATGTTATAACATTTCTTTTTTAGTTTATTTATTTTACTTATTTTTACCGCTATCAAAAACCGATTTTCTACAAGCATTGAAGTGAAAGTTTTTTGCCTTTGGTACGCTATGACAGCCGTTGTGCATAAACTGTGAGTTAATTAAAAAAGAAAACACAAACAAGCAAGCAAGCAAGAAATATACATAAAAAAAAAACCATGTCTTATATAAATTTCGCTTTTCATGCGCGACTAAATGAAAAATATCTACCCATGAGTGTTGTTAACCTGATGGAAAGTAGGTAAACGACAACAAAGCGCCTGAGGTGAAAAGGCATTGGGCCTGATGGCGCGAAGTGGGACGTAGCGGGGCATGGCAATGTACGCTGCGCGTCAAATGGGAGGCAAACAGCACATTTGCGATTATTTCCCACGCGGGTACTCAAAACATAAAAAGCAATAAATTAAAAGTAAAGCCAAAGTGTTTTCTTTTGCATTGCGTTGCGTTGCGTTACGTTACGTTACGTTGTGAAAGTCGATGGTTGGTAATATGTACGACAAGGACGTGTACAAAGAAGGCGTCAGTCGGTGGCGTAAACATGGAAAACTGTGCTGCTGAAAGGCAAATAAGCAGTTGGCAGTTGAAATCGGACAATGTTTTTTAAGGCCCTAAGTCAGCGATACATTTGCCTATCTGCTTAACTGCTGCCACTCGAAGCGGTCCAAGACGAAGCGCACTTCAGGTGCAAATGAAAAATGTAATTATTTCCAAGATTTCTGCTAAGAAAAAAAAAAACAAAAAAAAAAACTTCAAAATAAAGAAATAAATAAAAATAAAAGAGAAAAAAAAAAAAAATCAAGCCAAACCAAGTCAAGTCGAGCACGTAAAGTGCCTTTAAAAATGAGAAATTTTCTTTAACTATTTTCTAAGTAGCAACAAACTGAAGTCGTCGTAGGCAAAGCACTCAAAAAGTGCTAGCCTCCCCTCAACACAGCTAACCCCACGCCCAATAGTCAAATGCTAATGAGCATGGTAAGCTCAAATTGAAAGCAATGCGCAAAATTGAAGGCTTTGAAAAAAGAAATGGGAAAAAAGAAAGAAAAAGAAAAATAAATAAAAACGTTGCGCCGCGAAATACAAAATTGAGAAAAATTAAAACAAAATAAATACAGAATTTAACATAAAAAGGCAAATTCAAATTTAGTTGTATGAAATGTTAAATAAATAGCAAGAAAAACGAAATGGAACGAAGCGAAATGCGCCGCCAAGTTGTGTTTAGTTGAGTCGCGTTGCGTTGAGTTGAGTTGAACTTATAGAAAAAGGTGAGTGGCGACGGCAGCGAGTAAAGTGAATCGAAAGAAAGGAAAAGCATAAAAAAAGCTAGAGCAAGAAATTAGCGCAAATAAGTTGAGTGGCATGTGAAGCAAGGGTTGTATGAGTTTGGGTTGATTCTAAGCATTGAAAGCAACATAGGCCAGCAAATGCGCATTAATTAAGAAAACCGTGTGAACGAACCGAACTGAACCGAACCGACGCGAAGCGAACATTGCAAATGCAACAAGAATTCGTTAAGGATACACGGGTTGGCCTGTTCTATTTGTCCTACAACTGACTGACTGACTGTATGACTTGTGCCTGACTGCATAAATGAGCCAATGAACGGCTAAGTGATGACAACATGATTGCGTTGAGTTGGCCATAGAAGGCAGCACGTTGCACGAGCACACAACTGTAGTTGTGCATGAATGAATGCATGAATGTATGAATGAGTTATTTGCTTTCATTTGTTCTGCTCTAATATTTTTCTGCCTCTCTTTTTGTGTTTTTTTTTTTTTGGGTTGTGTATATTTGATTAAACTTTACTTCATCACACTACAAATTTAACACAATTTAAGTGAACATAACTTAACTGGAGTCGACGCTCCTTTTGCTTTGCTGTGCTTTGCTCTGCTCAGCTGAACGCAATTCAGTCGAGCGCTAAGCAAAAAGTACAAAATTAAATTATTAATTTATGACTTTGTCGAATGTAACAAAACTTTTTGGTTGCCTGAGCGACGAGTAGGGCAAAGTTGCGGTAAAGGCAAAAAAAAAAAGAAAGAATTTGTTGTGTGGCTTTTGGTACTTTTGTTTGCTCGCCGCTGCTGACCAATTTCTGTGCATCACTAATTATTCATGAATTAAGAAAATATTTTTCTTATGTGTGTAAAGGCCAAAAATTTCCTTTATTTATGCATGCTTTTCTGCCTCTGCCCCTAACTCTCATTTCCTCTCTGCCTGACGCACTGTTTTATTATGTGTAGATTGTTTATTAACTTATTTTTTTTTTTTTTTTGTATGCGCAAATGTTGTAAAACGTTTTTTGATTAAAGTTAATGTTTTCGGTTGGAGTGTGGAGTGTGGTTGGGCAACATGGTGTTCATAAGATAATTAAGAGGCGTAACAGCTTTCAGTTGAAATTATCAGAGGTTGGCAGCAAAGTCGTTGAACTCAGTTGTGAAATTAATAAGAAGTTATGCACGAATGCATTAAAGAAGTTAAATAATTATGCTTGAAGTCGAAAAAATCTGCCAATGGAAAATATAAATAAATATACGCCTATGTTGCACAGCGCTACATAGCACATACGTCAATTTAGCATAAAATTATAGTTGTTAAGTATTTTAAATAGTGAATATATTTGTTGTTAACTTACGATATTTCTCCAAAGGGCGTGAATGCGTCTTTCAGCTGTTGAGTCTCGATTTCGGCGCTCAGATCGCCCACGAAAATATGAAACTGTTCTGTAAGCAAAATAAGACAAGAAAATAGAAAACGTGAGTAAATGTGTGCAAAAGTTTGACAAATTTAATTGAGACTATCATTCAAGCGCAAGCAGAAGCACGAGCACAAGCACAACGAACAGATCGTACCACAGATTGGTGCTCGAACTTGGTTGGATGTCATGCACTCAGCCAAATGTAACTCTGAAACTTGTACAAGTGCCGGCGAAATGGCAACGTGCAATTTTGGTAGACATTATCAAATACGGTCAGTGTCAGGCCCAGGAGCAACGGCATCAGCAGCAGCAGCAGTCAAAACAACACCGAAAGCGACGTTATCGTCGTCGCAATCATTGTCAGTGTGTGCGTGCGCAAGGATGTGCCAATTGTTGGGGCGTTCGTTCGTCGTTTGGTGTTCACTTCCACTGTGACGTGCCCATCAGCGCTCAGATGCGATGCTCAGGTGCAGTCGACGTCTGGTCACGAGTGCAACATGTCACTGAGTAAGTGAATGAGTGAGTGAAAGAGCAATTCACACACACATGCACACACACACATACACACAGACACGTTGACGTTGTTTTGCTGCTGCCATGTGGGCAACGTGACGTATGAGCGACGAGTCACTTTGTACGGCTTTGGGTGTAGCTCAGCTCAAAAATGGAAACGTTTCGCATTACAAGGAAATTGCACTTGAATGTGTCATACAGAGACAGTAATGCCAACACCAACACACACACATGAACGCCACTCAGACAAGACAGTCGTTGCATCGGTGCTGATGTGCTGTTGTCCTCTACGGCAGGATGGCTCTGCTCTGCTGTGCTGTGTGCTGTTGTGTTGACAAATAGAATGCCAAGAGAATGTGTTCGAGGCACAGTCAGTCTATGACAGTGACCGGCAATGGCGACCGGAAGTTGTGCTAAGCGCCATTGCCGTTTATTTGAGTGATTGCAATTGAGCTGTGTTGCTTTATTGTTTCATTTATTTGCGCTGTTTATATTTTTTATAGCATACTCTTCGGCGCAATTTAAGCACTTTATGCTTAGACTTGTAATAAAAACGTTAAAATTTTAAGTTTAAAATATTACACATTAACAGTTGAACAAACAAGTATTAGCAAACGCGTCAATGCGTGCCAAAATGCACGTTTCTGCGCAGCGCTGCGTTGCGTTGAGTATTTCATTTAGAGCGCTAAACTTCACTTTAATTGCATAAACGTTCAAAATGTGATTTGCGCTCGTAATCCTCGCACTTTGTGCATATGTATGCGTGGTTATATGTGTGTGTGTGTGTCCATTTGAATTTGACTGCTTTCATGTCCTTTTTGGTTTTGCGTATGTGCACTCAAATTGTGCAACAACAAGTTTATGATCAATCATTTGAAATTGCTTTTGCATGCGTCAACGACAAAATCATATTAATTTGCCGCATTCAATTTTATACGTTGCGCTTTCAATTTGAGTGTTTTTCGTGAGAGATTTGTAGTATATTTATTTTTTAATTTGTGCGCTTCAGCGGATTTAAGCTTAAAATAGATATATGTATGCATATACAAATACATGGTGAATGTTCATACAAATCAAAATTCATTTGAGGCTTTTGGCGTGGCCAATTAATTTACAGTTCATAAAATTTGCATCAAAGCGAAGCCAAATCAAATGCAGGCCAATGAACCACGACATTTGCCTGCGCTTAATTAAGACATTTTCAACGCGATTTCAGTGCTGATAAGCGAACAATAAAAACACCAAAAAACATTACTGCCTTTTTGTTGTAATCGTGTGTCTGCGCCAAAGTTGAAGGAAAGCAGTAAATAAATAAAAACCAAAAACAAAAAGAAACAGAAAATATAAAAAAATAAACGCACAATTAAAAGCCATAAAAAAGTCAAAGATACTTCAAAACAAGCATAAAGCAAAGCGTAACAGCAATGGCAAGGACATGGACATGATGTACATGGCCGGCAACGTGAAGCACTCTCAGCGCTGACGAATGTAATTCAACATAAAAATATCGTAAATCTTAAATTAGAAATTTCGCACATTAAAAACTTGGAAATTGCATTTGGACCACGTTAAAAACAAAAACAACAACAAAAACAAAAACAATAAGAGAAGCACAAAAATAAAGCGCAAAACGCGTCAAAATCCTGACAGCGCCAAAGCAGCAAAATGTGTCCAGCGGCTTGGGTCGTTGGACATTGCTCGATGGTGTGTTGGTGTGTTGGTGTGTGTGCCCTGGACCGCTTTGTTGTCATGAACGTTGGCGCACATTTTTAATGAGTTGCACATAAAAAAAAAAACAAGAAAAGTTTCCATTTTTTTTTCATCCTCTTTCACCGTTAAGCTTTTGAAGTGTGGCTTTGGTGGCGCATTTTAATTTCGCTTTTGCTGCTTAGACTGTAAGTTTTTTTGTTGTTGTGGCTGTCTTCTGCTGTTGTTCATGCCCAGTTGTTTTTATTACATAATCGTGAGTCAATTTAAACTGCTTGGCGGTCTTCATCAATGAATATTTACAACAACTTACAACAAGAACCCAAAATAACGTAACTTAACTTAAACTTCTTTGCTGTGCAGGATATTTGTAAGTGGCATATTTTTGCGGCATATTTTATGCTCTTGCCATATTCAAGCATCAAATCACGCATACGCCATGTGTGTGTCATTGAACTAATACATTTTATGTTTGACCATAATAGCATGTCATTAAAGTCATCAATGTGTGATTTGTCGTCATTGTTATCAACACTAACACTATCATCATCATTAGCTGTGCACATGCATGCATATGCAATAAAGGTTGCACTTGCCCTGCATTATAGTCACCTTTGCTATTATTGTTAATGACAGTGTGTTGGTGCTACACATGACTACGTGTGTGTGTGTGTGTATGAGTAAATGTCATTGAATAATAATTTCATATAATTTTATGACATTATCGTTCAAACATGCGCGTGCAACATAAGCAAAGTGAAGAAAAAACCACTGAGTTATATTTTTGCGCTTGCATTTGTGACATTTTGGCTAATGTTGCCATCAACTTTGCCATTATCATCAAAAGAACATACAATGCTTTGCGCATACAAATTGCCTTGTTTGGCTTGTTGGTTGGTTGGTTGCTGCATTAGGCTCAGTCAACGGAAATGCTCAAAGTAATTGCGAATTGCATATTTGCGAAATTATTTTCAAATGGCAAAAGCAAAAAAAAAAAGAAACAAAAATTATCATTTTCGCATTTGTTGATTTTGTGTTGGAAATTTTGGCCCAACAACTGCTCAAGTTAAACTAATCGGAAGGACAAGCAAACGGCATGCATCCTGTGCGGTTGTATACCTGCCCGATCTGATCATGCCTCACGTGCCAACATAGTGCATGCCACCTACACACATCATGTCTTATGTCCTTTAGACGACGGCCGACGCCAACGCCGTGGCCGATGCCATTTAGACCATTCAGTCTGGCCAATGTTGACTGTAGGACGCTTATTGTGAGTGCGCCTGTTGAATATTACATGGCCGAAGTAGCATAACAAGCTGCATGCCAACTTGTCTGGTCATGTCTAGTGTATATCCTTTTGCAGGTTGCTCTGTCTGTCTCTTGGTCTTTTTGGCTTGCTTTTACGCTGTATGAAATGTTTGTGTGTGTGTGTGGGTGTGTGGGTGTGTTTTAAAAAATGCACAGAAATAACTTTCCAAAAAGGCAGAAAAATCCAACGTAAAATTGTTGAATTTTGTTTACAACGAATTATTCGTTGTTGTTATATTTTGTTGTTGTTGCTGTTGTTGCTGTTGTTGTTTGCCTGCATGTTATCATGACGCTCATAAAGTAAGTATCTATCACTTGTATCCTCGCCAACTCTCGCTCAGCCATTGTGTATTTTACGCTTGAGTTAGTTGCTGCTGCTGCAGCCGTTGTTGCTTGTTGTTGATTTAATTCAAGTGGCAATGCAATGCATTTCACGGTCGAGTCGAGCGCAAGTCCTGCAATGCCACTTATGCTGCTATACTGCTTTTTTTCATTACTCATTTTTCGGTTGCGTTACCAAAGCAGTTGTAGTTACAGCAAGCACTTCACTCAACACAAAACAAACAAAAAACAAGCAGCAAGAAAAATGAGCAAAGCTATCATATAATTTCCGCTGAAATTCATCAAAAATGTTTGTATGCTGTACATTTTTTGGGCCATGAGTTGTGTGAGTGTGTGTGTGTGTGCGTGTAAGTGTGTGTCATTTACTGCGGTTAGTTAACATCTGTGTTTGTGTTTGTATTTGCATTTGTAGCTACACGTGTCCTGCCGCCTTTGCCGCACACCGCGCGCCGCTTTTTGCTCATGCTTTGTACTCACTCACTCATTCATTCATTCATTCACTCAGATTTCTATTTTTTGTTTTACCATATTTGTTTATTTTTTGTTTTGTTTTTTTGTAAATGTTTTTTATACATTTTTGTGCTGTTTTTTTGTTATTCGTATTTTGTGAGCGCCGACGTCCATTTTGCATGGCACATTTATGTTTGTTCAGCTACTTTTGCGGTTTGCCGCTTTTCGCGTACATTTCAGTCGTACATGGCAGCCGTGTTGTCCTGTCCTGTGCTATCCTGTGCTATTGCTGTCCTTGTCTTTATTGGACATATGCCAAAAAATGACTTCCTTGTACCTTTTTTTCTTCGTTGGCGCACTAAAGCACTAAAAGTACTTCAACTTTAACAAGGACTTGAGTTAATTCAACAACAACAACTACAAAAACAACAACAACTTCTTTGTGTGTTCTATGCATTATTTCTTACGAGGTAAACATTTGAAGTCACTTATGACAGGTGTTGTTTTTTTTTGAGCTTTGCTTTGCTTTATGAAAATCGCCTACTTGTTGTTTGTTTGTCACGCCTTTGCCTAAAGCAAGTAACTGTCAATGTGCCGTTAAAATAATCAGCATTTTACTCATTCAATTAAGTGTTGGCACACACCATCCCCCTGCCGCACTTTCGCACTTCCTCATGCTCTGCAACAAAAATGCAAATTTGCATCGATTTTGCATTTAGTCGACTTGATGTCGCTTGGCATCCTTCGTTATTTACGCCATTGTTGCACTATTGACAAACAACAACAACAATACGCAACAACAACAACAATATAACCACAATAACGCGCTGTCGTTGCTTGTCAATTAATGTCGTCTGTTTGTCATCATCAGAGCTGTCAACTTGACACAAACTCACACCATGCGGCGCCCTATGCTATGCAATGATTTTTTTTTTTTTTATTACAAAACTCTTCTATTTCCTTTTTGTTATTTTTTTTTTGTTTTGTATGTTTTGTCCCTTGTTTCGTTGCAAAACGCCATTTTCGCATAACGCAATCATTAATAATTTTCTTGTTTTCCCTACGACATGTTTGAGTAACGCGCTTTGCTTTGCAATGCGGCATGGTTTGGCGCTTTTATGGTGGTGGTGAGTGTGTGCGGTGTGTGTGTGTGTGTGTGTTGGTGTGTTGACATGCGCTTGTGCCGCAAATAAATTGTTTGCGCTTTGATTCTTTTGCCTTGTTTCGCCTTAATGCAAATCACTGTCAAACAAGCTTTGCAAATGTTTTTAGTTGGCATTAAAATGAGGCGAGAAAAGTTGACAGGCGCCGTAAAGCGGCTCAGCGCATACAACAATAATAATAAAATAAAAAAAAAAAACAATACTAAGCGTTGGCATAAAAAAATAGAACAAAAAAAAAAAAACGAAGAAAGAAAATATAAAAGGCTTAAATCGCGCGACCTCAAAGCGCATTATTTGTTTAAAAGGATTTCAGACACACAAGCAAACACACACCATACACACACATTGATACATTGAAAACCTAATAAGCTTTTATGCAATTGTATGCATTGAACAAGCCACACTGCCGCGCCCCACACCACGGTCCGCCCGCCATAACAGCATGAGCAGCTCACACATATGTGTGCGCAAAAACGTATAAATAATAAAAAGAAAATGTTGAAATAACAAAAAGAAGTAAGGACATTTAAGGTGCGACGGCAAAGCGCGGCAATGGTGGCAAAAGTATGCAAACGTTGATGGTGATGTGTGTAACAATGCTAAAAAAGGATTTTCACACCGCAAAAGCATTCAGCAGAAGTAAACATTTCACCCGCAGCTGTTGCAGTGCCGGGGAGCAAAAAAAAAAAATAAAAAACCGATCCTTTTGGCTTTGCTGCGCTGGTTGGCGGCAGCGCAGACGTTTGAGTCGTGGTCGTGATGGCGTCGCCGAGTGCGGTGAGCAGAGGCGTGGCTATGCTGTGCCAGCTGTGCAAATGCATTAACGCACGCGCCAATAAGTATGCAATGCGCTGTGACATTTTTAACGTTACAACAACGTAGGATGAGTATGAGGCTGACAAAGCCGGCACTGGTTGACGTTGACAACGTTGGCTAACTGCAGCAACGCCGAAAGGCATATGCAATAGTTGTAGTGTGTAACAACAACAACAACAACCACAACAACAACAACAACAACAAGTAATACATAACAAAATCAACAAAAGCAACAAAGTGAGCCAAAAGCATTTTGTGCTTCTTTTCCCCTCATGCTGCCCTTTGTTGTTGTTGTTGGCTGCTGATGACACTCTCTGCATATTGCATACAGGAAATCACGTTTACATACACAACACACACACACACGCACGCACACAAGCGAAACATTGCGAAATGTAAGACAAAATTAGATTTAAATATTCGTTTGAAACTTGAGCGCGTAACGCAAACAGACACTAACATTATACTCACGCACACACACACACACATATGCATGCATAGTGCACACACACACATACACACACACACACCCCCGGAGTGCAGATAAAATGTCATGCTGAACGCAACGCGAATGTCCTGTTGATGAAAATGAGTTGACGACGTTGTTAAACTCAAGTCGATATGCCACATAAAAAGGCGTCAAAGTGTTGCGTCATGTCGTCCTTTTGCGTCCTTTTGCGTCGCTGCATGTGTCCTTAATATCATATTCTTGTTGTTGTTGTTGTTGTTGCTGGTTGTTGGTTGTTGGTTTTATTAGCGTTAAAAGCGTATATAAAAATAAAAGGCGCTGCAGGATATACACTTAAGCGCGTCAAGTGCACTTTGTAGACACACCAACACACACACACACACATTACGTTGCCTGATTTGTATGCATTTGCTGTCAATCATACCCCGCAGGGTTAATGAGTGCTCATTATACTTGTCGCCGCTCAACGTTCGTGTTTGTCTCTCTTGTCTCGCAAAAGCTTTTCAAAACTGACACATGCTTAAAAACGCACAAAACTTTCACACTTATATTTTTTTTTATAAGTACATGTTTTTGTTTTTGTGTATGCTTTCAAGTGGCAATAAATTATTTGCAATACATTTTTTTTCACACATATCAATAATGCTCAAAGTCATAAATCTCATGATGATTTCGCATATTTGCTTCAAAGAGCAGAAAGAAAAAAAAAGAAAAGAAGCAAAATGAGCAACTCAAATCAATTCAATTTAAATTTTTATACATTTATGCGAAAAGTTTTTGCGCAATAAGAATTTGCTCTGTTACGCATATCCTGGCATATCCTGCCATTTGCAGCAATGAGTTTCATCATCACGATGATGCTGCTGCTGATGCTGATGATGTTGGATGATGATGATGATGTTGATGCGCAATGAAAACGATTTACAATAATTTTAACACTTTTCATGCGCATTTGTTTTGTGTTTTCTGTTTTGTTGTTGTTTCGGGTTTGTTCGCCTTATTTTGCTTCGCTGCTTTCACATTTTGTCTTCTGTTATTTTCTTTATGCGAATTTGCAAACATAAAATGAAGACTTTGTCGCAAACTTTTTTGCACAACTTGACGTTATCCTTGTTGTCATTTTCGTCGTCGCTGTTGTTGTTGTTGTTTGTGTATTTTCCTTTGTTTGTGCTTGTTATTGTGGCGAGAAATTTTTGTCGTTAAACGTTGCAAAAAAAAAAAGGAATAAACATGAAAATGAAGAAGCTCAAATGTGGCAAACTGAAGATGGCTTAAATGACAACGTTGACAAGCGGCAACATTGATGAAAACGTGCTGCTGCTGCTGCTGTTGACGATGTTCTGCTCATAACGCGCATACGCCGTGTTGTGCTGCTTTTGTATGCCATCAATGACGATTACAAAATACGCGACAAACGCAACATTTGCCATGCTTTTCTTATTGTTGTTCTTGTTGCTGTTGTCAAATACTTATATTGAATGACTTCAGTTTGCAGTACGAACAAGCATTGTATGCATGACATTAACCTTTATTGCTGCTTATCCTTGCTTGTCACAAAAGTTTGCGCTTATTGCTGACACGCACACTGACGCTAAGCGGCAATTATGTAATAACATGCGCGCTCATTCATAAATTTTGCCATCGAAATCAAAAGTTATTTCGCATAATATTTCCCATGAATTTATAGAATTTTTAAGTTCACAAAACTGGTGTTTTTCGTTCCTGAGTTCGTGGCTTTTTGTCACTGACCACTGTGCATGTCCTTTGAACACGCTTGACTTCATTTTGTTGAGGGTTATTTTTCTTTTTCTATTTGCCCCACTGCTGCCATAACATTGACAATAGCAAGAAGAAGCTGCTGGGTGAAAAAAATCAACAGCATAAAAGTTTCTCATTTCCCCGCGGAAGAATTTTGAAAAATTTCATTTCTTTTGCAAAACTTTTTACCAAAGACGTCGTTGAAAATAGTTGAAAGTATAGAAAAACTACTCAAGTAGCGGCTAATGGCCCAGGGGCAGCGGTGCGGCGGGGCGTTGCGCGTTGCCGAGCAGAGCGTCAAAAGTCTGTAAAGGAGCAACTCAACGGCAAAATAAAGTATTCAAATAAAATATGCTAAAATCGACGACGACGACGATGAAGATGGTGTGTGTGTGTGTGTGCGTTGTGTGTGTGTGTAAGCGAAAAAAAGTGCGACAAAACTTTTTTATTTGTATTTTTTTTTCTTCTTCGTTTGTTGTAAAAAGTAAAAATGGCAAAGCATGGAAATAAAACGACTAAGCCGATTGTAGAGCAGGGGCTGGTAGGGTGTGAGGATCCAGGAAGCCAAGTTGTATAATCATAATATGAAAGGCACTTGTTTTCGGTTTAGCCGAACATAATATGCTCTTGTAAAAATTATATAATAGCTCGAGCTTGTTTAAATACGATCAAACTTCTTCATACAATCTTCTATTATCCTTTCTTACTTCTTTGACTTATCAAGATTTTGCATGTTTATATTCAAGCACAAGAAGTAAGTCGATCGTTCCGATGGTCCCTACATGATATAGTTGCTCAAACTACACTTATCTTGAGCTTCTCCCATTGAAACAGCCAGACAGAGAGCCAAACAATCGACTTAATCAACTCGATGGAATATTCGATGGAATATCGAGCTGATCAAGAATATATATCTCATATTTTATATAGGCGAAGATGTCTCCTACCGTGCGTTGCAAGCTTCATTACAATGTAAATATACTATAGAAAATGCCAGTAAGCGGAAGAAGTATAAAAAGAAGAAGCAGCAGAGGAAAAGTAAATATCGTTTATGTTGTCATAACACTCGTTTCACTCAAGTGGCATTGTGGGCGTTGAGTTGAGTTGAGTTTCTTCCAGAGCTCGTTTTCTTTTCGTTTTTTGCCTTATCATTTGAATTTTTGACGTGTTTGCACGACAAACGACAAACAAAGATGCTGCGATAGTGGCAGAAGCACGCGAGGATGGAACGTTGAAGACGATGAGACGCTGCGCTGCTGAATGTGCAAATGCCAAACGGATGAAGACAATTTTTGTACAAGTTTTGACCGAATTGTGACTTTTTGTTCAGTTTGTTTGTCGTTGTCATTGTCGACGTCGTCGTTGTCGTCCTCTTTGTCGTTTGCTCAGGGCCTTTTTGGCATTTGAAGTTGGTTTTCGGCAATTGGCAATTTGTGTAAATTATTGGTTCAAGTTGCCGGTTGCCGGCTGTCATTCCCTCCGTCTGTCTGTCTGTCTGTCTGTGTGTGTTTGTGTGTGTGCAAAGTTGCAACAAATTAATATAATCAAAGTTCATTACTTTGATTTGTGGCATGACACAATTGTGACATTGAACGAACGAACCTTAATTTGCTGTTGAGTGCGAAGAAGAAGCGGAAGGTTAACCACAAATAAAATGTTGCTATTGCATATTGTGAGCGTACAATTTATACTTTTACATTTTAAAAAAACATAACTCAGCTATGTTCTTCATGCTGTTGCTGTTACTGCTGTTGTTGTTGTTGTTGGTCTTGCAACATGCGAAATTAAAAAAGTTTACTTTTTTAACTTTTGCGAAAAATGTTTACACTTCAAATTACAAAAGTGCGAAAACCGTATGCTCGGATTTGCGTTAAGCAACGTTGGTGTGTTTGCTTGACTTCCACACTCGCTCACTCACTCACCGCCGTCGCTCAGACAAGTTCTACTTAAACAAAACTAACTAAAAGCATATGTGTTGAAGCGCTGCTTCGGCAATGTTGCAAATTGTATACTCTTTACAAACTTTAAAATAAAATATTATAAGCCAAAATGTGTGTTAAGCTGCTCAGCATGATTTTTTTTTTGCTGCTTAAGCTATAATTCGATATACTTTAAAAAGATCATGGTGAATATTTCACACGTTTTTTAGAGCTTGTTAGATCGAGCGGACGAAAATTAAAACTTTCGTAAGCCAAAACGAAAGTTCTGAAACTTTTTATCAGTTGTCGAATATTTCCTAAAAATAAAATAAGCAAAGCAACACAACGCAGACCAAGTTTAAAATGCAACAAACTCAATTAAGTGTGTGAAAGATGTATAAGTGAAAGACGATCGGTGTGAATGATGCTTAGTCCTGGTTGGCGAAACTTGTGCAACAACAACAACAACAACTGTTAAGTGAGTGATGGCAAGCATGTCAAAGCGAAAAACGTATTAAAAATGCATATTTGCCTAAAATTGTTTGCACAGTCAAGCGAAAGCGCAGCAGGATCATTGAATGTGTGTGCGTGTGTGTGTGTGTGAAAAAGCGTACGAAAGCATTTCACAGCTGTTAGATTTAATTTTACTACAAATAATAAGCAAGCCAAGCATGCTGTGTCTGTGTCTGTGTGTTTGTGTGTGCGTGTGACCATGTGTGCTTGTGTGTGTTCGCCTAACCATTGTTGGCTTTGGCTGTCAAACTCAAATATGAACATTGCCCCAGCAAATTCACAATGCACAATTTGCCTTGACTCTTGCTCTGCACCTTGCCCCTTTGACGCACAATGTAACAACATCAGCAGCCGCTGCTGCCTAAAATTATGTATGCAAAATTATATATGAAAATTTGTGGCACAACCGAAATTGTCAACCAGCAACAACAACAACAACAAAAATTACAACAATGACGTATTAGTGTCGAAATAAAACACGCCCGCACACTTTTTAAATGTTTCCCCCTTCCCCGCTGACAGCTTCATCAAATAGTAAAACACGAAGAACGTACGTTGATTGTTTGCATACCGATGAATCTTACATATATGTATTTATGCAGCATACTTTTCGGCATAAAATATTTCCTTTATTACAATAATTCAAGCACAAAAGTTGTCATGCCATATTATTTAACAGTAATTTTGTGTGAATTATTTTCGTTTTGCTTAAATTTTTTTTTTATATTTTATTTTCTTTTTTTTTTGCAAATTTATTTTCATTACTTTTATTATTTTTTAATTTTTTGTATGTCTTTGTCGTTTTCATTGTTGTTACATAACACGCCAACGGCAACAACACCAACAACATCAACAACACCAACAACAACAGCGCAGTAAATGCTGTCAGTTATACAAACAGACGCCAAGCCCCCCTTTGATTGTCGTTGTCCTCGTCGTCGCCGACGCCGTCGCCGTCACTGACTGCGTTACAACGAATCGTCAGTTGTCTCATTTGTTCGCTGTCTGCTTGCAGCTTTTTTCATGCTTCCCCCGCGGCCTTTGTCCACATTTTTTCGTTGCTTTCGACACATTTCCGGCGCGCAAAATTTTTGCTTTTGTTTAATTTTCATTGTTTGCTGCACATTGATTACACTTAATTGTGGGCGTGACTGCATGTATTTATGCATGAGCGTGTGTGTGTGTGTGTGTGTATGCGTGTTTGCATTTGGTTGTGTTTGTTTTTCAGTTGTTATGTCGCAAAAGTCGCTTCACAATGCCGCAAATGTACGAAATGTATTGAAAAATTTTGTTCATAAATTCATGGCATAGTTTTGTGCGCATGAGTTTAAAAGCATTTTGCGGTTAATAGGTGCGAACATATTATTGTTGTTTGGTTACTTCAAAAATAATGTTTAAAGTTGAATGTTGTTGGTTTTTTTTTCTGTTGTTGTTGTTATTATTTTTTTTTTGGTACAACAAAAGCCAATCGAAGGTTGACATTCGATACTATTGCGCAATGTTGCTTGCATTCGGTGCGCTTATCCTTGTGGTCAACTGCAGCTGGTGTTCCTGCTGCTGTTGTTGTTGTTGTTGTTGCTGTTGCCGTACCTGCTGAACATGCAAACATTTGCAAGTATGCTTGTTGGTTGTTGGTTTGAACATTTGCTTGTATGTGTGCATAACATTTCAGCTCTTCAACACACAAACGCACATACACATATTGAGTGACAGGCCGACAGACAGGCATGCCATGTACACAGAAGTACATGTTTGTATGTGTGTGTGTGTGTGTTTGCGTAGCCACTTTGCGCTTTGATTGTTGACAATTTAAACGTGGCTATCGCATCAAGTTCTGCTCTAGCATTTTTTTCCCACTCTGATGTTAGTATGGCATTTTGTTGTTGTTGTTGTTGGTATGACTAAAGTGTGTTGGCATGTGTGTGCGTGTGTGTGTGTGTGTGCATTGCTTTGGTGTTTGTGATATTGATGCATGCAAAATGTTCTGTTGAAATTTTTGCAAATAACGCATGTTGTTTTCGTTATCCTTGTTGTTGTTGTTGTCGTTGTTAACTCCACACTCGCTGTGTTGTACATTACAACACACACACACACACACACACATACATACAGGCAAAAAGACTCGCACATTGCATGTTGTTCGCCTGCAATTGCTCTTGTTGTTGTTTCAGTTTTTTTTTTTCTGCTCCGTTTCTGTTTTTGGTGCCAATCTCGTCAGATTGTCATATCGAATTTTCGCAGACGAACAAGCCGCGTTGATTTTTGCACACCACGTTCAATGTTCATCACAGTTAGTTGGCCTGTGGGCGGTCGGGTGTGCACTCGCAATTGGCTTTGGTGTATGCCATGATGGCCATTGTACACGTTTATTGCCCGGCAATCGTTGCAATAACGTTCAATTTGCGTGTTCAATGATAGCAAAAAGGAATGTACAAATGAACGAACCAACGAACGAACAAATGAACGAACGAACGAACGTTTGCACGTTGGGGGGTGTGCTTGCGGCCAGCGTTAGTATAAGGCAAAAAGCAAACAAGTTGGCAAGCACTTCTCGGCAATTAGACCGTTAAGATTGCGAAAACCAATAAAAATCAACGTTGTTTGTGGAGTATGTTAAAATGAGTGAGAAAGAGTGAGAAAAAATACAATGCGAGCGAGCAAGAAAAATCGTTTCGTTACAATGAAACAAAAGTAAGCACATGGCGTATACGCAATATTTGCTTTGTTACTTTTTATTAAAAACTTCATTCTTTTTTTTTGAGAAACATTTCAATTCTTCGACGCAGACTTTTGTGCAACTTTTGTTGTTGTTGCACATATCGTATGTGCTTGCGGTTAACCCTTCAACAGCCCATGGCACAATTTGGTTTTACTTCTATTGGCGTATTTACTAACATGTTCCTTCGTTCATGTTACGGAGCACAAACAATATTGAAATTCTTTTTCGTCATTTACTTGCAATTCTTGCGAAACTTTCATTTCAATGCAACGCACTTGTGCAACATTTCTTAAGCGTCACCATAGCGAGAACATATTGGCAGATTGTACAAAGCCATTGAATGGCACATTTATTGATGTCTCAATTTACCTTGCGAAATCACCATTTACAAAACGACTGAGCACGTGTATTTGTTGCTGCTGTTGTTGTTGCTTATTGGCTGTTACGTTGTAGTTGTAATAGAAGATGTAAGAGTAGAAAAAATGGCTGAGACTTTCCAAAGTAAAAATTACCCTTCACTTTGTAATGGCGCACAATTTGTTTGACGGCAGTAAAAATGCAGAAACGTGTTTGTTAAATCTTTGTTCGAAATTGCGCACTTGTAGATAAAACATGCTACAAGAACAATAGCAATTCGCTGCTAAAGTTTTGCAGAAAGGAAGGCAACAAAAGGACGGAGCTGAGCATGAAGCTGAGGCTGAGTTGTGATTGGCAACATTCGAATATTTATGGTTGCATTGCCAAGTTGATTTGAGTTGAGTTGAGTAATCTATAAATTTACAATGCCGGTATGAGAACAGCACAGTTTGTGCTTGAATCAACAATATACCAAATGAAGTTGTAATTGGTCTCAAATGCTCTCGAAATAATTAAGATTTGTACTTAATTTCAAAATCAACACCAAAATAGATTTATAATATAAATAATTAACATTCTATTTTTAAAAATGCTTAAAAATATGAAACGCTTATTTCTTATACATTTTTTTTCTCATACTTCCTTAAACAAAAATTTTCAAATAAATACATTTTATCAATGATCAAAGATCTCTTGCTGTGGCTCACATTTCAGTGTGTTGGTTTTTGACATGATGACATGATATTTTTATGTCTTTAGATAATCACGAATATAATTATAAAAATTATAAAATTAATGTTTATTAAATTAAAAATTATATAATATAAAATTAAAAAAAGTGATAATTACAAAACAAGAATTCCAGAAACAATGGGTCTTGATTAAAGTGCATGATAAACTTATCTCAAGAACAAAGTGATCTCGGTAAAAAACTTGATTTTATATACTTACGAATACTTTATTTAAATTGGCAAACATCAAGCACGAGTTGGTGTTTCAAGAACGAATTATGTCGATTTAAGTACAATGCTTAATGTTAATGATCCTTTGCATTGTGAACAAACATCATCAGTTTTCTAATGACATTTCTCTTTTGAACATGCACAAATTGCATGTTAATAATTGTTAGTTTTGCATGAATTTCATTTTAAAAGTTTTCTTTTGAAGTTTTGCTAACGCATTTTTTATTATTAACAAGTTGCAAGGAAAAAAAAATAAACGCGAAAAATAAGAAATGTAAATGAAATGTAAGTATGAAAAGTGCCAACAATGCGCAAATGGAAAACTAACAAAACTGTCGACGCCAACAATAACAACAACAACAACAGCACAACAGTTGTTGTAAGACGCAGCATAACTTTCATTAAGCTGCCACGCCTGCAGCTGCAACAGCAACGACAACGACAACTAGTGTAACGAGCCATGCCTACAAGGCTTGAGTGTGAGGTGAGGCAAAGTGCACCTTAAGTAATTTGCCACAAATTTCAATCAAAACGCTGAAGGAACAAACGAACGAACGAACGAACTAACGAAAACTATCAAAGCCCACGTTGCGGTTGCAGTTGATGAAAGCTGCAAGGGCGGCAGGTGCGCGGCAGTTGAGGTTGATGACGGTCGCTCGTGTTTGTGGCTAAAAGTATCAGTTGAGTAAAACAAGAACACAAAACAGGTATTTTTCTGTGGCTAAGAGAGCGCAACAAACTTTTGCATTAAGACATTAGTGAAACTTTTGTCGTTTTCATTTTGCGTTTTCTTTTTCTTGTTGCCTTCATTTTCTTCTATTTTTTTTTTATTTTTTCCATGCATTTGTGCTTTGTTGTTGTTGCTATAAGTTGTAAGCGCTCATGCAGCGCGTAAAAAGTTTGCGTTGCAAGCTGCTAAAACACAACACAACAGAAGAGCCGAGCCGAACAGAATAGAACACAAGCCGTAAAGCTCACAATTCGTTGAGCGCATGTCCTTAGTCCTTCAACAGTTTTCAACTTTTATTTTAACTTGGCTTGCCAACAACAACAACATAGACAACGCACATCAACAACATTAACCAACAACATGGATTTTTTCGCATTTTCTTTTGATGAAGAAAAAGTGCTCCAAAAAACCGCCAAAAAACTTTTGTTGCTTCTTCTTTGTTGTTTATTTTTTAATTGGACAAATGCTGCAACATGTAATATGCAACATTTGGCGAGCGATTCACGCATGCGCAGCACTTTCTAACAATTGAGGTGTCTGTGTGTTGACTGTAATTAATTTTGTCACTGAATGAAGCGAACATGTTGGCAAGTGACAAAAGCGGCTGAGCAACAAAAGGCAAAACTTCAAATTTATTGTTTAATGCCATGTCTGATTTTTGTTACTTCTGTAACTTTAAAGCTTTGTTTATCAGTGTTGTTGCTGCTGTTGTTGTTGGTTGATTGTTAATGGCATCAGCAACGCCAACATTATATATGAGCAACTTGCAACCAGACAACATTTACAGTTACTTGCTTTTATCTCTGCCAAAGCCAACACACAACTCTCCTTCCTCTTCACACCATCGCTAATGTTCTTTTACTATTTGCTTGTTGCCACTTTGGCGCAAACAAACCGTTAACACTTTGCCAGCGTTGCCACACGTTGGCAGCAGTTGGTCCCGCCATGCCAAGTCATGCATCTTGCTGCCGTTTGCACTTTATTTCTTTCTCGCCTTCTTTTTGTTGTTGTTGTTTCATTTTTTTTCATGTTTCTTGTGCTTCAAGCCGCACTCAGGTAGTAAATTTCCATTAAATGCGCATTTTTGTACAAGTTTTTGAATTAAACTTTTCGCTTTGCTTGCCACAGCAGCAGCGGAAACCGTGGCTATAACAGCTGAGAGTCTTTCACACAGGCATGCTGTCCTCGACGTGGCATGTCCTGCAGCCAGGACACGTCGCGTAGTCGTCGTCGACTGCTGCTGCTGCTGCTGCAACGGACATGCGCTTGTTCTTTTACTCGTTTACCTTTGGTTTCTTTGCTTTGCGTTGCTTATAATTTTGCAATCTTGTCTAACTACTAAAGTTAAAAGTTTACAATTTGTGGCGAGAAAAATAGCAAAAGCGTTGCAACAACAACAACAACAACGACAAAGTGGCAAAAATAGAAAAAGTGCGCGGCAAAAAAAATAATGTAAAGAAAAGTGTATCTAAAATAGATAAAAATGGCAACGCAGCACGCAACGAGCGAGAAAATTAAAAACAACAACAACAAACTAAAACAAAATAAAAACCAAGCCAAGCCAACAACAACAACAACTATGAGCGGTTTGGTTAGCGCAGCTAAAATTGATGACACTTCATGCTTTGCTGCGACGCCAAGGACGCACACTTTCACGCCATGTCCTTGCTTTGTGACCATAGAAGAGGTGTTAACAAAGCAAACGTTGCGCTTTCCTTACCAAGCAGCAATGAAAAAAAAAAAGCTTTGCCAATTCAATGCAACACAAAAAAATGAGAGCGAATAATCTTTGAAGATTTAATCGCTTTGCATATTCAACTTTTTAGTTGCAGTTGCACATTAAAATGTTGAATTTAAATCTGTCGCAGTGTGTAAATTTTTTTGTGCAGAATATGCAAACCAACCAACCAACCAAGCAAGCGACTGAGCAACTAAAGTAGTCGCAGTCATTGCACTGCCACCAAAATCCACTTGTGCGCTCCATTTTTCTAATATTTTTATCTTCTACTACTTTCTGCTGCTGCTGCTACTGCTTCTTCTTGATTTGTCCTGCGTTGCGTTTATATTTTTTTTTTCAATATTTGCGCTTTTGTCATAAATTTGCGCCAACACAAAAGACAATTTACATACTCAACCACAAGCGGCGCTCAACTGACGCCGGTGGGCGGCGTTTGGGGGGTGTGGCTTTAAAAAATCCACTCACAGCAGCTTTTTTCGCTTTAGTTGGCACTTTCAGCAGCAGCAGCGGCAACAGTTGGGGGTGGGGGCGGGCACGAAGCTGAAGCTTAAAGGAAGTTGTAAAAAATTTAGATTCTTTTTAAGAAGTACAGAAGCGTGCAAAGTGAAAGATGTTGTAGTGGAAGGGTGAGCGGTGTGGAGGAGTGATGTGGGGGGCAGTTGCAGTTGCCACATAATTTTCAAGTGTTGTACACAAGGTTGGGCATTGGCACGACTCGCCTCGCCACGATTCGTTTCCATTCGGTTCGGCGAGCATTTTGTATTGGACGCGCGCCCCGAACTGAAGGCAAAGCGTGCGCAGCTCATATTTTTAAAGCAGAAGACATGCAAGTGTCTGACAATGCAAAGCGAGACTTGCAAGGGAGGGTGGGCAGCAACTGAATAGTGTCAAATAGCAGAAGTGCCGGTGGAAGGAAAGGAAAGTTGCTTCGGTGCTGCTGCGGCTGCTGCTCCTGTAAGTGAAGCATTTCTGTTGCTATTATTTTTAGAATATGACCAAAACATGCAAAGGAACACATTTTTTTCGCCTCTACACTTAAATGAAACAAAGCACGGCGAACGGCAGTAGGTGGGTGGGTGTGTATGTGTGAAAGAGTAGCGACGGCGAGCCAAAGCGGTCGACGTCATTGAGTTGACATTGAAAAATGTGAAAATTATGCAGAAAACATTAAAGAAACTATGCGATTTGGTAACGAGCAAGCCAAGTTTGCCAAAGCACGCAGCATGGCGAGGCGGCAGGGCGTGGCACATTGCACACTACAAAGCGTCGTTGGCCTCGTTTGCGTATTTTAAACTTTGGCAACGCTTTTGTTTCCTTCTATTCTTATACATATATATATTTTTTTTTTGTATCTTCATATTCTATGCTTTTCAGCTGCTTTGCTGTGCCTCTATTGCACTATCAAATTTTATTAGTTCAACTTTTTATTGTACGTGCGCCACACACACACACACACACACTAGTGCACATTGGCGTCTCTGCAGCCTCGCTTTCATTTGCATACAAGTTTGTCTTGCGCCTTAATGACTTTAATTAAATGAGTCGCTCGGCTGTCATGCATGAAATTCATTAGGTTGCTGCCGTTGGCTTCCTGATTTCATGCTTTTTGGCGTATATTCAGTGCAAATTTTTTTCTGCACCGCTGTTGTTGCTGTTGTTGTTGTTGTCGCAGCAACATTGCAAGTTAAGTTTCATTTGCACTTTGCCTAAGAAAAACTTTTCGTTGAACTCAACTCAACTCAACTAAAACCAAACTTGACATAGTTTTGACAAAATTGCAGCACAAAACTTGCTTAATTTCAGACAACTTTTTACTTCGCCACGCTCTCACCCTCTTACTTTTTGATAGACAAACACGTGCGCTCATGTAATACTTACACACTTGTCTTGACACTTCACTTTCGTAAGGCAAATATGAGGCAGTCATCGTCATCGTCATCGTCTAAGACGCGAACTGCTGACTGCCGACCAACGACTGATGGCTGATGGCTGAGTTGATGACAACTGTGACTCACTTTGACACGATTTCTACAGGCGAATAAATATGCTTTTGAAGTCTCTATGCATGCTGCTTGTTAGCTGACTCGGTGTTATATGAGGCTCCTCGACTGCTCGACTGCTCGGCTGCTCTTGCTTTTTATTTATCTTTAACACTTGCTAATTTTGCGTATGCTGTTGAAAATATACAGCAAAGTGCCAACTTCTTAAGTTGTTTAGTAACCAAACAAGCAAACAAACGACGGCACAAACTGAAAAACAAGTTGCCATGGTCTTTTCATTTGCAGAGATCGTGTAAAATATGAGCACTTTTGCTAAACGTATCAAAGTAGTCAAGTGTTGGCAATCAAGCATTTTAATTGACAAATTAATGCACAAGTGACTTTAATTGCCGAAAGTTTTTTTCATAAGCTCTGCTCAACTGTTACGTTACTCACAAATGTATTAAAACATTTTATATCTTCATACTTTTTTTTTCTTTTTTTTTACACTGCGGTCAGTTTAAAATTTAAATAAAAATGAGTTTATAACTTTACGGCGGCTTTTAGTGAAATCTGACAAGCCACAAATGCATTACAGCGCCGCCAACTGATTGCAATCATGCCAAACGCAGACGCAGACACACTTAAGCACACACACACACACACATTTACTAACAGAGCGACCGACAACTGGCGCTTGTCCGTGTGACATAAATGTAAATGTTGTGTTCATGCTGTCGCGGCATACGCGTACTTTAATTGACGCACAAACGTTTTCATTGCAGACACTAAAGGATAACGTATAAAAAAAGCGGCAAAACAAACAAAAAAAAAGGCACAGCAGAAAAAAAACATGTCATGTCGTGATTGTTGCGTATAATTAACCGAATATCATTTAAGTACGTATACGCACCGTTATGCCATGTCGACGTTGCCGACCGCATGTACAAATTACGACGAAAAAAAAAAACAGTGCACGCCCACCACATACATGTGTGTGCTAGAGTAGTGTTGGCTGATCAACTGCGAGTCACTTCATCGGCTATTGCCATGTTTACTTTGACATTAAATAAAGTTGTTTGTTGTCTGCGAAGCGTTTTTTAATTTCTGTCTGCGTTATTTTCAAGCCGTCTTTGCACAACATGCACGAACCAACGAATGGCCATGGTTGACTTTAACACATTTGCTTTGCACGCATAAATAACAAATAAATCATTTATGGTTGCAACAACACAACGCACAAAAGACCAAAAAATAAAAAAAAAACAGTATTTGCTGAGGTCTTATGCTATTAAAATAAATTAATTAAAAGTTGTGCTCAACTCAAAAAAAGCGACAAAAAACAAATAAAAGTTGCAACGAAAAATCGAAACTTTTTCTTCATTGTATTTTTTGTTTTTGTTTTTGTTTTATTTGAAATCGCACAAGGCGTATACGTAATCAAGTTGCATGTTGTTGTTGCTGTTGCTGTTGCTGTTGTCGCCGTGTTGTCGCGCAACGCATCAATTCGAGTCATTTCACTTGCCTTCGCCGGATAATTGATATGTGCACTGGTAATGCCTTGTTGCCAGCGGGGGGGGCGTGGCGCGACGCGACGCGCTGTAAGGCATTGTCCTTGCAACTAAAAGCAAACCAAATGCAAGTTGCAAGTCAATGGAAGCGGAAATGTCGAAATTGCAGACTTGCGCGGAAGGCTTTCGCTTTCTTGCCTTCACATAAATGTCAAATTAGGGCCAAGCTGTAATCTGCGAGAAAGTTGCAATTTTCTTAAAACCAAAGCGAACCAAAACGAACCAAAACGAAACGAACCGAACCGAAATCAAGTCGAGTTGCGAACAATGCGCCGAAATGACTTACAGAGGCTCTTTTGCATCAGCGGCAACAATCTTTGCCATATGTTTGCCACTGCAGTTGCTGTTGGCTGGTGAGGCCTGTGGCATGCGGCTCAGTGACAACTTTACAGACATGTTTATTTAATGCGCTCGTATTTATCAAAGTCAAGCATTACAAGCAAAACTTGTTGGTGTCGTTGCTGTTAAAACAAATTGCTTTCGCATTATTTCCAAGCGACATTAACTACAACAACAATAACAGCAAAAACAATAACAATAACAATTATAACAATAATATTCATGCTTTTTATTTTTATTTTTTTTATAATATTATATTTTTTGTTTAATTTTTTTAATATATTCTAAGCATTTTGCTTGCAAATTTAATTGCACTAACACACGGTGTAAACACACAAATGCATACTCGTACATTTACAAATCAACACACAGTCACTAAAAGAAGGCTGAGCTTGCATAAAGTGAAGTGCTTCCACAGTTTTGAAGAAGTCATCAAGACGTGTGATCATTAACTGCTTGCGGACTGCCCTGAGCAATGCTCATTGAAATCATGAACGATATCTTCTTTTCATTTAGACATAATGGTTTTGGAAATATCTTTAAGCTCGAAACTTAAGACTTGGCTAACGAATAGTAAATGAGAATGGGGAAGCCAAGGAACCAAGATGAACTTTCATACCGTGGCTCACGTTAATCATGAAATTGTTTGCTATTTCAACAATCGGAAAAGATTTCCTGAACTTGCAACTTTTCAAACCACACACGTTTTGCGTCAAGGTTATTGTGCGCGCACACTTTGCTCACATCTTGTTGCACATTTCAATTTCTTATTAACATGTCAATGCATCGTTAAGCAAAATACTTGTGAAAAATTGCTAAGAGCATTTCGTAGAATTGACATTGAGAAAAAGTTGCTAAGCGCAGAAAAAATAAACAATAAACATAAATAAATAAATAATAATGTAAAGAAAACAACAAAAATTAATTAAAAAATGTAAAAAAGAACGAGAGTAAACTTGAAAACACTTTTAACAATTAAATAATTTGTAATTTTAATGCATTAAATTATGCAAAAGCAAACAATCAACAGCAACAACATCAACAACAACAGAAACAGCAACATCAATTGCGACGTCCTTGTAAGAGTGATGAGAAATGCTGTCTGTGTGTGTGTAGGGACTTTACTTGCCAGAACTTTTGACGTTTCATGTGAGTTACGAGTTGCCTCACTGTGAGATACTCTTTCAGTCTCTCAGCCTGCCTTACTGCCTGATTGCCAGATGCTTATCAATAATTTATTTATAAGCTTCACCTCAAAACACATGTTGGGGTGTTTGTGTGTGCCTGTGCCTGTGTGTGTGTGTGTGTGTGTGATGTCGTTGATTGCTGCTTTTGTTGCTTATAAGTTGTTTGTTTTTAGTTTTGATAGTTGCTTTTGGCTTCTTTTCTACTCTGTCGCACTTGTTTCTCTTCAACTTACTTTGTTGCTATTTTGTGTTTGTACATTTTATGCTGTTGTTGTTGTAACAAGTTTTGCATAATTTATTATTTCAAAATGTGTTCATTTAGTTTTGCAAATTGTTGACATAAACAATCATTAAGCGTAGCAGAGATTTTTGTTGTTGTTGCTTTTTTTTCTTTCTTGTGTTTTCATTGCATTGAAGCATTAAATGAGCGCCGCCGGAAGTTGCCTAAGTTCACGTGCCGGAAGTAAATGGAAAAACTTTAATATATTTTTTTCTTCTACAATTTATTGTTGTTCCATTAAATTTCAACTTATAAGATTTAAAAGAAATTTACTATCAATTTGGAAAAAAAAATAAAGTCAAGTTAAAAATACATTTGCAAAATGGTTAATTAAATTTGCGCGGCTTTATTAAAGAAATTAACCAATTTTCAATGAGACCGTGTGTTGGCCATCAATATAATAACATCAGCAACAACAATGACAACGACAACATCAACAGCGACACAAAATGAAATTAATAATATATGAAAAACAAAAAAAAACGGAAATTACGGAATTTTATTTTTATAATTTTCCATATTTTTTTTTGCAATTTTCAGTCCTTTATTTTAAAAAAATTATTTTTGCTGTTGATTATTGTTTCATTACGATATTCTTGGTCTCATAACTTTAACATAAATGTGCGTTAATGTATTATAGACATTGTTGCATACTTTCGTGCGCTTGCTCAAAATATAAGCAATACAACATTTGTACATAAATCACGCATGAGCGACGCATAAAATCGCAGCAAAGTGAGACGAACTAAAGTTTATTTCTGATTTGTGGCCTGACAGTTTAAACCAAACAAAAAAATAACAAAAAAAATAAAAAAAAAAATAGATTAAAGAGCGTAAAGAAGAAGAGCGCAGGCGTGTTGAGATATGCATGTAAATTTATTTGTTGCAATCGTTATTATTGTTGGTGTCGTTGGCTGGCGCTTACATATGTCAAAATATTTAATTTATATGGCGCACAATACAACTAAAAATGACTGCTGCAATGACACAAACACACATACAGACACACACTGTCATACATATACATATATATGTATAAATGTATCTGCATGCATGGACAGATGGCGTACATTTTGATGTGAATTGTTGCTGTTGGTCATAACTGTTGGATGCAAATGCATTTCATCTGTCATTCAGACACTCATTCGTTTCAATCCTCGGTCTCCTCGTCAGTCACTTTGTTTGCTGCACTTGGTCATTTCAATACGATTTATTTTTTATATCTTTCATTTATTGTATTTTGTTATGCTTTGTGTTCTGTGTGTATTGCGCTCAAATGGGCGTGGCAACGTGTATTGCACAAAATGACAGATTTTCCTTCATTTTTTTTTGTTGCATACTTTCGTGCTGGTGTGTCATTTAAAAGCGCTTTAAGCTGACACCGCCATTCGAAAATCTTATACGCTCAGGAGCATCTGACAAATGAGCTTAACACACCAAAAAAGAGAACAACAAAATGACATAGACTGGCATTGCTTTGGCATTATCCTTGTCGCCTTGTTTCGCTTCGCTTCGTTTCAGTTCGCATTGAACGCAAAGAAATGCGCATAAAATATGCAATTCCGCCTGAGCAGTTCAAGTTGCATTTGGATTTATTTTGTTTTTTCTATTATTTTTTTTATAAAAAATAATGCCGCCAAGCCGACACGCCGAACAACAACAACAACAATAAAAATAGAACGTGTAAAGAAGTAAAAGTAATCAAAAAAGAAAAAAATCAAATAAAAACAAAAAAAAAATAAAACCAACTTAAAATAAAAATCCCTGTTTGGCATTGAAAGTGCAATATAAACAGCAACAAAAAAAAAAAATATAAAAAAAAACTAATATAATGTTGCATATTTTGTGGCGCTTTGTGCGCGTCTTACTGGACGTGCTGTTTTTTATATTGCAATATTACTTTTTTATGTACTCTTGTACTTTTTATGCATTTTTACATTATTAATAAAAAAAAGAAGAAGAAAAAATAAGAAGAAGAAACGAATCTGCTTCACTAAAATGGCATAAGTTTATTTAGCATTGTTTGCCTTTGCTTTTGCACATTTCTTGTACAACTTCTAATGTTACCTACGCATGCCCCATGCCCCACACTGCATACGCCAGCCCAGCACCTTTGTTTATTTTTCATAGCTTTGCGCATTTACTTTCCTTACACAAATTTTTTTTCTATTTTTTTTATAACATTTTTTTATGCGCTCTGTTTATTTTTTTTTTTGAGTTTGCTACAAAATGCAACAGTTTCCTTGCCTGGCATTTCATGCTGGCATATCCTGCGCAATATCTTTTATGTAAAACATATTTCTTAAATAATTTAGTTTTTCGTTTCTTGTTTTTTTTTTTGCTTTTTTTTCTGCGCTTTATTTGCTGCCGTCGCTTGAACAGCGAAAATGAAGCTTTTATTGAGTTCAGGTGTGCTGCACAACGTTATCCTTGCTGCTTGCTTTACACACCCACGTTCGTGCGCAATTTGTGGCCACATTAACCTTATAAAAATATGAATTTTTTTTCGCGCGCACAAAAATTATTTGGTGTGTCGGCAATGCATTGCACAACATGCTCATCCCTGTGTTACACCTCACGGTGTTCGCCGCAGGATGCGCTATCCTTGTAACGTGACTTATTATGTTAGCGAATGTGTCTGCTTTTATATTGTGAAAATATTAGCACAATTCCGGGTTTGCTTTGCTTACTCTTACAGGTGTCCTGCGTTAGATTATTGCTTGTGCTTTATCAAAATAGTTTTATACATGCGCGACGCAACTTATCAATTTATGTGTTTTGGCAAATATGTCAACTTGACAAACTTATCTCGATCGACACGCGCAGGACATAAGCATTTGGCCGTGTGTTTTCTTTGCTTGCTTTGCCTACCTTGGGCACATTGACATTTGTTTACAATGCAAACAAAACAACAAACAAACGAAGGTACGAACGAGCATCAAGAGCGCTTAGTTTGCTTAGGACGTTAATAATAATTCAGTGTCCTTTGACAGGACAACGCTTTATAAATGACATAAAATTCACAAGCGCACATTTTCAATAAGTCTCAACTTCATAATGTTTACCACTTTAGCGTACAACCGCCAATTGAAATGACATGCCGGCGCGCTTCTACTTGTCTTCGCTCTTCGCTGATGAGCAAATGAATTTTGTTTGTATGCGCACGAAATTTATGCAAATTGCGTCACGTGCACGAATGATTTTTTTTGTTGTCGTGCGCTTGGGCCGCGGTTGAAGGCAAACCTGATGCGTCGACAAAGTGTATCATTATTTAATTTAATGTAAAATAATTAGCATTGAGCGGTTGCCTTGACTTCACTTCACTTCACCACACTTCACTTGTCACGGTTATTTTTTCGTGAGTCTGACGTTGATAAATTTGTGTCACGTCATTGTGGCGCAGCCTTTGGGCTTAGGCGCGCATTGTCGTCAAAGATAAATTTCCGCAAATAAGTAACAAATGAAATTGCATAGACACACACACAGACTCATGTAGTTTGTTAGCTACAAAGATACAAAATGGTTTGCTCATAGTTGTGCGCAACTTCTTAGCTCGGCTGCTGTTGGCATTATTATGATTATATAAGTTCTGTCATATCAGTTTTGTTTGTTGTCGTTAAACAACCCCAAGTTGACATATCCTGCTGCCATTTCGATGATGATGTATCGCATTTTGGCCACAATTGAAACTCTCGAGTGGTCAATGTCCTTCTCTATCGACTTTTGTTTGTGCGTTGCGCTCAAATAATAATCTTTTGTATATATGTATATATATGTATGTATGTATAAATAAGGCAAAGCTAAAACGCAAAAACTTTTTTGCTGTTAACATAATTTTCGTACATGTCCTTCAAGTGTGGCCACACGCTACACTTGAGCAGGAGTCGCAGCAGCAACAACAACAACTACAACAGCAAAAGCCATTTGATTGATTTACTCGGCGGGGGCATATGTCGGCGCCATTTTGAGACAAGTTGCCGCAAGGGAGCACAAGAGCGAGTGTGAGACAGACAGACAGACAGACTGACTGATCTGCTGCTTAGACAAATTGTGCTTTAATGTAATTTTATTGCAAAACTTTTCAATTTACATATTAGAAAAATTGCAAAAGCACAAAACGCACAATAAAATTTTCATAAGCGACAACCCAAGCAGAACAGCGCCATGTTGAAGTTGAAGTTGAGTGCGCAAACAAAGAAAAAAACAAAAAAAAAGGTTAAGGTTATTTTATGGCTACAACAAGCAAATTTATCGAAAATTAATGTAAAAAAGTTAACCGTAAGGTTATCGTTTACAATTGCTTAACAAAGCTTCGATTTTATTTCATTCGTTGCATACTTTTAAGAGCAGCAGCTGCCACGGCGCAAGTAAACTTTTATAGCAACAATTTGTGTTGATTGATAAGCAATAACTTTGCTTTGGGTTGAATTTATAAATTCATTGAGTTGTTGGGCCAAGTGGACGTCAACATGTATCCTTTCTGAGCACGTAGCAAACATGCGTGTGTGCGTGTGTGTGTGTGAGTAGTGGCACTAAATGTATTTCACTAATTAAATACACATCTACGTGCTTTATGTGTATGTGTACTTAATCGCTGATAATTTTGTTCATTGCTTAATGTTGTTGTTGTTGTTGTTGTTGTTGTTGTTGCTGTTGTTGCTTTACTACTTAAATTTGCACGCTGCCATGAACGCATCGCTGAATTCATTTGTTCTCGCTTTGAACGCAGCTTTTCCATTAATTCGTTGCGTTCTTGTTATTGTTGTTGGTTCACTCGTTCGCTCATTCATTAATTCATTCGCTCGCTCGCTCGCTCGCACGTTCGACATTTGTGTATAATAATTATACAAAACGTGTGTGTATTGCAAGTATTGTTGTGTGTGTGTGTGTGCTTGTGTGTTTGTATATGTGTGCAAAGTGTTTTGTTGTACAGCAACAATTACGCACACTTTGGCAATATGAACTTGTCTAAGCGCTCAGCCCAAATGTGTAACGCTAAATGAGTGCCTATCTTTGTATTTGTATCTACATGTGTGTGTGTGTGTGTGTGTGTGTGTGTATTTGCAGTTGTATTTCGGTAATAGACATTTTCATAAATTGTTAACAATTGTTTTGTTCTTGCACATACATACATGTATGTATGTATGTTTGTATGTACAACGAGTCTGCACTTAGGACTGATTAAATTAAATTTACAATTCATACGAGAAGTCGACAACACACATTTAGATCGTACAGCATTGCCGCAGTCTATGTAACTGCTTGTGTGTGTGTGTGTGGTGCACTTATTTGCTTGCCATACTAGCAGCAACACTTCAGACATTAGCTGCATTAATTGTTAGCTCCAAGTGGAATCAAATATGGCAAACAGACAATGAATTTTAGCTTGGCACTTGTGTTTAATTAGAAGCCGCAACTCTTATTGAAATATGTTTGTAACTCTAAGCATGAGATTAATTGATCATATATACATATATATATATTTTACCAACTTACTATTAAATCTTTAATAAAAGTTAACGATTTATTGCAACAAGCAGGCAATACAACAACAAAGTCCAAGTTGTGGCTGATGCAAATTAATATCAGACAAGCACACATTGTATGTGTCGGTGTTGGTATGTCATACATGCTCGACCACAGCACTGACAATAATTACATTTGCGTTAAAACGCAAGCAAACAATTCACTTAAAGTGTAAATAAGTAGTTGGCAACTGCTTACGAATGTGGCAAAGTTGCCAAGCCAAAACCAAAATGGCCAAAATGACAAACGTAGACAACGGAAGTCAATCAGATGGCTAACAATGGCAACAACAACAACGAGCGTGTGCCACAGTATGTGTCACAACAGACGTACGGACAGAAGGTTCGCTCCTTCGAACTTAGCATAGACAAAGCAACGAGTCAAGCATTTCAAATAGTCAAAATGGGGCGTGTCAATGGGGCGGCTCATACGTACGGTCAGGCGTTATGTGACAGACCGACAGACAGACAAGACATATTTGAGATAAGATATCGTCAACTTCAGTCATGCTGTATATGTGCTTGTGTGTGTGTGTGTGTGTGTGAATGAGCTGACATGAGCGTGTGACAGTGCGACAAACGCTCTTTAAGTTAATTCAATAATCGTTGGCAATCGATTGGCAAGCGAAGCGTTGGCAGCAATTTCAGCACCAACTGACACGATTTGTGCAAATAGAGAAATTATAACAAAGCATTTTGCGGGCTGTGCGGTGACCGACCATGTGCCAAACAACACAACCGCACAAGAATATGCTGGAAAGTGTGAATATGAAGGCATGAGTTGTAAAGCGGAGTGTGTTTGTGTGTGTGTGAGTGTTAGTGTTGAGTTTATATGCAAACAGGATTAAGTGGCTCAAAGTCATGCAAATCGATTTGGCATTAGCAGCTGCTCCTGCTACCGCTGTTCCCGCTCCTGCTCCTGCTGCTGTTGCTCTTACAGTCGCTGCTTTACGAGTGGCGACTGATTGGTTAGCAGCAATTATTGCCAACTTCAAGTAAGTAAGATCTCTCTCTCTCTCTCTATGTGTGTGTGTGTGCGTGTGTCAAAACATGATAACTGAAATTGCTAAGCAGCTGCTTGAAGGCATTTCGACTTGACTCGACTCGATTCGTCTTGACTTGACTTGACTTGACTTGCTGCAAAGTGCACTTGAAAAATCGTGACATTTGTGGCAATTGTATTTACATGTTTTCAGGCATGTCCTTTTGCTACATGTGTATATGCTATAATATATGATTAAAAATTAATGTTTAAATTGTTATCATTGTTGTTGTTGTTGGGTTGATTGCATAATTGCAAGCATGTGCAGGACATTGGACCACAAAATTAAATTCAAATTGAATTAACGGTTAATTACAGCAAAGAAACAAAGCGGCAGCAGCAATATGAGTGCTACAAGACAACGACAACAACAACAACAGCAACAACAACAACGTGGCATGTTGAAATGCAAGACAACAGGACAATGACAATAAGGATAACGAGTGAGCTTTTGTCATTGAGTCTTGTCGCTTATACTTATATACAATACAATATACACAATACAAAATGGCGACAGCTGCAGCAGTGACGTGACATACACGAAATTTCAACAATCAGTAGAACCTTCATTTTGCCATGCTTTGAAGCTTTTACCATATGAGGTTAATCCCGGCAGTTTGCAGTTGAAGTACGAAGAGCTTAGCAGCGCTTCAATTCAAGGCAGGTGTATGTCTTCGACTTTGCTTGCGTTCTTTTGTCTTGCACGAACAGCATGCCACACACACACGGCTGCTAGTGATGTGTGCCTGACGTGCGTGAATACATGGAAACTGTGTAACGTGCAAGCTCAATCTTTATTTCACGTTAATTCAAGTATTTCACAATAATTTCCAATTAGTTCCTGAGTCTCTTCGCTTAGCTTGACTTGGAAAAATCTTGAGTGACACAAGTTTCTGCAGAACTCAAATCTATTTCAATGCACATGCGTAGGAGGTTTTTTTCTACTTTTCAAAAGAGGCGTTTGATCATTATAAATAATAAGTCTACAAGACTTAAGCATTTTATATATGCCGCGTGATCATGTTTGTAAAATTTTACACACACATACACACCACTAGTGCACACACACAGTGAGAGCGAAGCATTTAGTCAGCTATGCTGCAAAGCAAAAATTTGTACATGAAGTGTTCAAGCGGAAGTCGTTGATGACGCCATTGTGTTATAGTTAAGTGTGTGTTGCCCCTCAAACACTTCTTCTTCTTCTTCAACGACTTCTTCTTCGTCTGTCATATTGTCATTGCCACAACGGCAACGTTTTTGGCTTTTATTTGTATTACAATTTATATGAATGTGCGCTTGTGTGTGTGTGCCTTTATTATTACAACAATTACACAACGTATATTTGTGGCTTAAATGCTTTAATGCTTGCCGCTTACTGCTTTTGTGCTATTATTACTGTTGTTGTTGTGTTGTTGTTGCTTCTCTGAATTTGTACAAATTCCGTATGTAATTAAAATAATAGCAGTGAAAGCCAAAGCCGATGTCGATGTTGATGCCAAAGCCTACGCTTTTTATTAATGATACAACCACGCGTGCTCATAAATAAGTCAACGCCCACAAATTTGTCTAATAAGAATTCAATACATTTAAGTAGCATATTATTATTTGTGTTTGTTGTTGTTATTGTTATTGTTTTTTTTTTATTTTGCTATAACATAAATACTTTTAATGCCAATTAATTACATAATATTTAATATTTACACATGTAACTTTTATACCTTTTAATATGCTACTGTTGTTGTTTGGCTTGGTTTTGTTGTTGTTGTTGTTGTTGCTGCTGTCATTAATTTATGCATGAGTTGTTGATTATTAGCGTAAATTTATTATAACTATTGTAATAATTTTTTATCACTTTGCATTAGTCAAAACATTATAGGCAAAAGCGTATTGTCCTTGATGCTCCTTCGTTTGTTCGTTCGTTCGTTCATTCGCATTGAATTTGTTTGTTTGTTTGCTTGTTTGTTTAATGTTTATTTGTTGTTTGGCAACTTTAAATTTCCGCTTTAAGCATAATAAAATTGCGTATTTCGCATAAAAAATGATTTTGTGCCGGCAACTGACAGCAAACATCACCGCAAAGATTGCATGAGCGCAAAAAAAAAAGTCAATTTTTATATTGTAAACACAGCAAAAAATTCGGCAAAAAAGGACAACAAGCAATATCAGACATGAAAAATCTGAAAGTGAACGCTTTTGGCAGAAAGAGAGGCAACCAAAAAAAAAAAACAAAAAAAGAGAAAAAAAAATCATGTCATGTCATTTTCGGCATCGTAAAAATGTTATCAGCCATAATAACGAGCCTCGATTTTTGGGCTCTTTGGTGCGTTATAGGACACTGTGTAGTGCCACGCCCAGGCACAGGCGCAGGCAAAGCGTTGGACGGTGCGGTGCTGATGTTGTTAACAAGCGTCGCCAGCGCTAATGGTGCGCAGCTAATGACTGAGCGAGCGAGCGACTGACGTCGATGACGATGACGACGATGAGGACGACAGCAACGACAGCAATGCCAAGTGAAGCATTCACGCGCAAACGACGAAAGAGCAGTGAGCCAAAAGACGAAGCGGTTGGGGCGGTTTTATAAAAAAATCCGAAACCGAAAAAAAGAAAACACTTAAAAAATGGCATTTTATTATAGCAACAAGCGTTGAGCACTGATTCAGAATTGTTCCAAAAAGAAAAAAAAAATACAACAAATGAAAAGCCTAAAAACTTCAAATTGAGCTCAGCTGCAATCGTAGAAAAATATTAAATGAAAAATCGCGCAGGACACGCGTCCAAATGACGACAGCCGATGAGCCAAGACGAGTCGAATCAAGTCAACTCAAGGCGGTCGGTTGGTCGGTTGGTTGGTTGGTCGGTCGACCCGAATTGAGTTGTGGTGCGGTGAGGAGAGGAGAGAGTGAGAGCAACGCGTGTGCCAACTACACTTAATGGTAATAAAAAGTAAATCAAATCAGTGTCCTTAATCCCTGAATTGATGTCGGCTTTTTTTTTTCTCTCTTTGTATATAAGTATGTGTGTGTATGTGCGCTGTGTTTACTTCCTTCTATGCTATTTTCTATGTACATATATTTTTTCTTGCCACTTTTTTTTCTTGTTATTTGCGTTCGACATCGTCAGACAAGGAATTTCTTTACTTGCCTTTGATTTTACTCATGCTTTTTTTTTTCTGTTAAATCTTTGAATTGAATTCAGTTTGGCGCGTTTCGGTTTGCTTCGCTTGCTTGTGCGCTCAACACAAGTTGGCTGCTTCGCATACGCTTGACTATTGTGCCACAAGTTGTTGTTGTTGTTGTCATTGCTATTGTCATGTGTCCTTGCTACGTTGTCTGCGCCACCGGCTGAGCTGCGTAAGACAACAAAAACAAAACAAAACAAAAATTGGTCGTCTGTCATTTTTATGCCGACATCGAATCGTCGTCATTTTTGTCGCCATTGTTGTTGTTGTTGCTGTTGTTGTTGTTGCTCTGATTGTCGTGCCAAACAAATGCATTCAATAACTAAGCCCGCGCTGAAAGCCACAAATCAAGCAAAGTGAAAGGAAAAGCAACGAGCTCAGCACGAATGAAATCAACCAATATGCGACTTGGCTGAGACATGTTTGAGACATGTTTGAGACTTCGGCTTCCGGCGCGATTGAATGCCTTTAAAGCTTGCCACGCTTTATGACTTATTTATTTTATATATTAATTTCTACGCTTTCTCTTCTTTTTATTATTTTTGGGTGTTTCTTATGTCATTCTTTGGTGCCGACAAAATTGTTTTTTATACTTATGACAGACATTTTAATAATCAAAGCAAAATGAAATGAAATATCAGACGAAGAAAAATGAAAAAAAAAAAACGGAACGCGGACATTTGCCTTGCTTTGCTTATGCTTCATAAATGTAATAAGGCATACAAATATACGCTCATAAGCATATAAGCGTGCGTGCTTATGGGCGTGACACACTAACTTCTTGCTTAGCACATACATACATGTATATGTGTGTGTGTGTTTGTTTGTTGGTATATGTGCGTTGTTGGAGGCTGCGTTGAAGTCCTGACGTATACTTAATTTTTGTACAGTGTGTGCGCCCAACGGCGCTTAGCCAACGCGCCTGCTGCCGCCTCCTTCCCACCAACCTTAGCTCAGTACAGCGCGCTGGCAACCACAAGTTAGGTAGGCAAAGTCCTTGGCCTGCCATGGTTTTTCTTTTTGTATGTTTTTTGTCGGCAGTTTGGTGGTGGTAACTTTTCATAATTTTTGACACGAGCGCCGAAATGCGCGCGTTTTTCGCATTCGAACATTTTATGTGCGTCCTAAAAACGCCGCGAGATGAACTCGTCATGCGAATGCGAAAGAGTGTCTTATGCGCGCGGCGATTGGGCGGCGGCAGCATAAAGTATGTGTAGTTGCTGAGAAACACTTACGCAGCATGCCTAAATGTATGCTTTAGTTTTTGCATGCTTTAAACTTGTACAAACGCACAGACGACAAACCAAACCGAAACGCGCTCAGCCGAAATTTGCCTTTAGCGTTTCACGTCTTGTCTTCAGCGTCTGTGTGTGCGTCTGTGTATGTGTATGTGTGAGTGTGTGTGTGTGTGTGTTTCAAGGCAGCGTATGTCCTTTTAATTAATTTTCTTCTTATGTCATAACTTTTTGAACTTTTACGCTGTCTTTATCTTTATCTTTATTATATCAACTTGCTGAAGCCACAAGCGTCGCCTCATACGCCTTCCCACTCCTCCGCCTTCAATGGCTGCCACACGCTATGCTACTTGTATCAACAACTTTTCATTGGTTAGTTTTTTCATAGTCAAAACTATGCGCTGTGTTGCTACTGTTGTTGTTGCTGTTGCTGCGGTTGCCCCCCAAACCCAACGCTTTGCTAATGTTGTTGCCGTTGTTGTTGTTCGTAAGTAACTAAGAACTTTTGTTTGTTCACTCGAATGCGAATGCTTTCAGCACAACTCGTTTATTTATTGCTTGAATTTGCTGCTGCAATAAGCGTTAATCGAATCTTATGTAATCATGTTTGTACGTGTAACGTGTAAGCGACTTAAAGCATGTTTCGAGTATCTGCAAAGCTAACAAAACTATGAAATGTTGAAAATTTACACTGGCACTTTAAACGAATGCAAATGGAAAATGTGAAATTACGCTCTTTGCCTAAAAGTATGCAATGCGCGCTTTTGTTTACTTAATGCATTAAAAAAAAATTGCATATTTTTACATACGCGCGTGTTAAGTGAATCTTCCAAGTCTTGTGGGGCTTAGCGTACCCCTCAAAAGGGCTTTCAACCTTTTCGGCACATTTTCCATTTTCCACTTTTGATGTTGTTGTTGTTGTTGTTCTTTTGCTTTTGCTTCCCTATGCCATTTACATTTTTTTGGTTAGGTAAATAAATGTGCACTTGCAACATTTTTTTGCGTGGTTTAAGGTCACACAGATACACACACACACATACACAAATGCAGACTTAAGCAACGTCATAAATAAATATGCGCGAAAGTCTTGTTGTTTTATTTGTTGGTTTTGCATATGTGTGCGCGCAAAAACTATGGTTGTTACTTCAGTTTATAAAAATGGGCGTTTGGAAATGAAAATTATACTTTGCTGCTCTGGAAAATTGTACAAGTTTCGTACTAAATAAGTGAAATTGCACACAACTAAAAAAAAGCAAAAATCTTCAACAAAGAAAATAAAAACCTTCGCCATTTAAATGCGGAAAAAAACGAGCTGAAGAAAAATAAGCAGCGGCAGGCACAGTGGCAGCAGCCGAGGGCACCGAAGCCTCGTAATTGGCTACATGCATTTAAAAATAGCAAAGTCATAAAACAACAACAACAACAACAAGCACGAGCATGAGCACGAGCACAAGCGCAAAAAAAAACCCGAACAAGGCGTGGCATGTTGGCCCACGATGAACTCATTTGCCATTCGGCAAGTCGTCTAAAAAATCCGGTGAGTTTATTTTAATTTGATTCGTTTTGCTTGAAACTACTTACCGCTTACGACTTGCACCTCACCGTGCCCCTCAGCCGACCAAAAACGCTTTTCTTTTTAATTTTTGAGTGTTATAACGTCAGCAGCTAATTAGAGCGGCAGAAGTTTTTCGCATGTGCGAACCAAAAAAAAAGAAAAGTGAAAATGTATAAAAAGTAGAAAAGTTTTTTGGGTTTAGATTTGAGCTTGACTTGCTTTGATGTTGCCATTTGAGGTTGAAGAGTTTCTAAAGGCTTTGCATATGTATTTGTGTGTGTGTGTGTGTTTGTCTAAGAATTGGTCGAAAAGTTTTGCAGTTTTTTTTTTGGGATTTCCAAAAGCACAGAACACATGCATATAACATTTGTATATTTGCATTTAATATTTTAACGAATTAGAGCAGAAATACATTTTGAAAATTTCTCCTTTAAGTGTTGAATATTCTTTTTAAATTTCTTTTTTTTTTTAGATTTTTTCTTTGCCATTTCACTTTGCTCGGCAATGCTTTATTATATTAAGTTCCTAACGGCATAAATTACAACTTCCTGTTTCCGCTTACCCGCCATTTTTTCATTAATTGCCAAATGAGAAATGCGGGCAACAAAAATATGGCGTAAGAGAGAAAGCGTAGAAAAAAAAAAAATGAAGTCGTTTGGGTAAAAAAGTTATATGAGCGCTTTGTAAAAGGTTTAAATGTCATTAGCGTAAATATCATAAGCGAAACTTTTCTTTTTTTTTAAGATTAAACGAAAGGCAAACAAAATGCAAGACGCATAAATAAAATGCTTATTTCCTATAATGAAGATTTCATTTCGTTTGGCGACATTAAGATTTTTGCTTAAGTTTATCCAACATTCATGTGCCGTTTGATCTTCAATTTGTAATTAAGCACTTTTCTTTTCTTGAGACAAAAATGCTTTGTTGCTTTAAAATATGCTTTCAACTTGTGCCGAAACATTTAATAGAAAAGTTTTTAATATTATGCAACACAAAAGCCAACCGAAGAAAATGTGACAGAGCTTTGTTGATGACCAAGAGAGTGAAGCAGAAGTGCACAAACAGAATATGACAACGAGTCGAACGTTTTCGTTATATTCTTCTATTTTGATCAAGTTAATGGCGAATAATAATAATAATAATAAATAAGCAAGCAGCAACGATGACTTGTACACTGTGGGAAAGAGGATGAGAAATCTACGCGTTCCTTTTTGTTTTTGCATTCTATCATATATTCACTTTGGCGCTTTTCTTTGTTTTATGAACAAAATGCTAAAAATATTTAAATTTCATTCATTCGTTCGTTGCTGCAGCGATGGCAGCACTTAAATGAACTGAGACAGTACCATGGCTACGTTCATGTACAGCAGGTCCGTACAGCACGCAGGACATTGGCAAGAAACGTTGTGACTATCAACTATCAACGCCTGCAGTTACCCTTGGTGTGCACAGCATGCTTTTAGGCGCTCGTTTCAACGCATTTTGGCTCGTTGTCATTCTTATGTGTCGTGTACTTATTTCGTTGGCAGCTTTGACTTGTTTCGGACTCGACTTGAGTGGAGTTGAGTTTGAGCGTTGCGTTGAGCTGAGGCACTTTCAGTGCGCCATGGTGTTGCCAATGTCCTTGCGCCTTTTGTCAGCTTCATCGTTGTCGTCGTTGTCGTTGTTGTTGTCGAGTGATTTTTTGGCATTGCAAAGCCCGTGTCACTCAGGCGACACAAGTAGCCGACAAGCCAAGTCTACGACTCGTGACTTTGTGCCTCTTGTTCATCTCAACCGGAACAGCAATGTATCCTTGCTGTATCCTGTCGGTCGGTCGGTTGCTGGCTGGCTCTGTTAGCCGGTCGGTCTGTCTTTTGGTCGTTTGGTCATTTGGTCGTCTGCTTTTGTCTGCCATGTTGTAATAAACTTGATTGCGTATCTTATGTTTTTTAAATAAAAATTTTTATGAAATTTTTGGCAATTGAACTCAAGTTTTAATGGAACGCCATAAATTAGTTGCGTTGCTCGCATACTCGCCATATCTCTTATATAGTATATGTCGTCCTTTCTCATACCAATACCAGACTCTTCACACACACACACACATACATTGCTCATTGCTCATCGCTGCTGTCGCTTTAGTCGCCACTTGAGCTCGCTGCTGAAATTGGATACATGCGCTTAATAAAACACTCGAGCACAGCAGAACTCAGCTCAGTAGAGTCGAGTCGAGTTGAGTCAACGCGTGTGGGGTTCCAACTGAGATGGCAAGTAGCTTTGTCGGCCTTTATAGTCAGTCGGCCTGTTTGTTTGGTGCCCACTTGGCAACGACATCATCAATTTATTTCTCTGCGCAATTAGATTGTTCTTCTTCTTGCTCTTTTTTTTTGTCATTTTTTTTGTAAGTTGTTGTTGTGGTTTTTTTTGTACATGCTGTGCCACAAAACTTTTGGTACATTCATTTTTTATACCCTGTACATACTGTACCAGGGTATATTGTGTTTGTTTGGCCGAAATGTATGTAACGCAGAGAAGGAGGGGAGGGGGACCCTATAAAGTATATATATTCTTGATCAGGACGACAAGACAAATTGATTAAGCCATGTCCGTCCGTCTGTCCGTCTGTCCGTCTGTCCGTCCGTCCGTCCGTCCGTCCTCACCAATGGTTCTCGGAAACTATAAAAGATAGAGACTTGAAATTTGGAGGATAGACTCGTGATGCTCGGCAGCAGATCAAGTTTGAACGGTTTTGAGCCACGCCCACTCCTTCCCGCCCAACCAGCTACGCCCACTTTATGGAAAGGCTATAACTTGAACACCAGAAACGCTAGAGAATATGAAAGTTGGTATGTCGACTAAGTATGTAAAGACCTATAAAACTGCATACCCCAATTTTCCCCCAACCCTTCATTACCCCTCAAAAAGTGTTTTTTTGTAAATTACTGTATCTTCAAAACTATAAAAGATACAGATCTGAAATTTTGTATGTAGACTCAGTAAATACATGTCCTTAAAACTGCATACTAGAAAATACCCATTTGTATTTTTGACTACCCCTCAAAGACCACCAAACTTACATTTTTTGTAAATTTCACTTTTTTTTACAAAAATTTGTATATCTCCACAACTATAACAGATACGAAATTGAAACTTTGTATGCAGACTTCATAAATGTATGTCTTTAAAACTGCATACCAAATTTTTCCCCCCTACCCTTAATAACCCCTAAAATAGTGTTTGCATGTCAAAGCCTACATCTCCGAAATTGTTGAAGGTACGGACCTGAAATTTTGTTCGTAGACAAAGTATATATAACTTCTTAAGACTGCATACCAGAAAATACCATTTTGTATTTGGACTACCCATTAGAGGCCGGCAAACTTAAATTTTGGGTAAATTCCAGTTTATTTTTATTAAAATATGTATATCTCCACAACTATGAAATATACATGTCTGAAATTTTGTATGCAGGTTCAGTTAGTATACGTCCTTAAAATTGCATACCGAAAAACACCCCTTTATTTCATGGCTTCCCCCTCAGAGATCTACAAATTCGAATTTTTCGAAAATTCCTCACTTTTGACTGATTTTTTATATTTGGAACACCATTTAAATTGGTGGATTATGTGCAGGGTATTATATGGTTGAGTATACTCAACTATACCGCCCTTACTAGTTTTTCTATTTTTTTTGTTAAAACTGTTGTCAAACTTCAGTTTTCGCAGTGCAACAGCGCTGAATAGCAAAGCCGAGACGTGACCGCAACGAATGCAATGTCAATGGTGGTGGTGTTGGTGGGGCAGTCAGGCAGTGAGGCAGTGTGGGTCGTTAGCCAGTGCAACTTTATGTTGCGCATAATCTGCGTATTTGCCAGGGATTCAATGGACCTCGAATGGCTTTGAATGCATTTGTATTTCGCACTCAAAACTTTTCAAATTCGCACACAAATCAGGAATGAAACTAAAAAAAACCATAAAACACAAATAAACAACAGAAAAAAGTAGCACACACACACATACATATATTTGTGTGTATATGTATCTGTTGTGGCTTATGAGTGCTTGGCTTGGCAGCTTCAACATGCGAATACGAAATGTGAAATGCAAAAAAAAAAAAAAGAAGAAATGTTTTCTAATTAGTTTGACTAGGTTTGTGCTTCTTCTTCTGCTTCTGCTGCTCGTTCTTGTTCTCCTTGTTCAACGTATGCTGATGTTTCATTAGTTCAGTAGCATAAAACTTTTGCTTAGCTAATTTTTTTTTCACTTTCTTCTTCTTACTTCGTAGAGTTCAACAATTTGGCGTTCGTGCTCATTTATTGTTTAATTTTATTTATTTATTTTTCTCATTTTTTTTTTTTTGGTATATTTTTTGTTTTTTGGTATTTTTTGAGTATTTCTGATTTAACAAGTTGTGAGTTGACTTGATTGGTTGGTGCGCACTGACACCGTCCCCCACCTCATCATGGTCATTTGTTGTGCCAGCTAAGCACGCAGCACTGCGAGCAGACGTGACTGCAAAGTTTTCTCGCTTTTGATTTTTTTGGCCAACAAAAGTCATGTTTTAAATGAAAATCATGAAATTTTCGTTACGTATTTTTAAACTGATTAAATTTTTATAGTAATTGCGTATAAAATTGCTAATTATTTAAATCAACAACAATTTGTTTTTTCTTTCTATAATTTTTTTTTCTTTTTTATTTGTTTTTGTTATTGTTTTTGTTGTTGTTGCATATTAATGACGCAAATGCAGCAAAGTTGAATTGTAGACATATTTGACCTGCTTATGCAATCAAAGCAACAACAACAACAACAACAACAACAACAGCAACAACAACAACAACAACAACAACAACAACAACAACAACAGCCACAATGACAAGAACAAGAACAATAGCAAGGACAAGCCGCAACTTCCGTTTCCTTTTCATTTGCACGCATTTGTGCTAATTTTATTTCGTTGTGAATGCCAAAAGAATTAAAAAAGAGTAGAAAAAACAACAAGAACAACAACAACAACAATAAAATAAAACTGAGAACAATGTGAGCAAAATCTCTTTGTTTGTCGTAATAAACATATTATTGCTAATAATTACTGCAACAACAACAATAACAACAACAATAGTAATTACGACAAGCGCACGTTTCTCATTGTAATAGCAACAACAACAATAACAACAACATCAACAGTAAAAACTATTATAAAAGTACTTGAAAGAAAAACTTTTTGCAGCTAAAAATTTTAAGCAATCAACAATGATGAAATTTATTATGACTTCGAGGGAAAGTTTTTTGTAGCAACAACACAATACCAACAACAATAACAACAGCAACAAGACTGCAGCAATAAGCGAAACGATGCAAATAAAACAAAATTACACACGAAAAACACATAAATACAACACAAGCAACAACAACAAAAATAAGAGCAACAACATAAATCAGACAAAGCAGCAGCAGCGGCAGCGGCAGCAGAAGAAAGTGTAAAAACCTTGCGAATCAGCAATGAAAGAAAAATTAAAGATTATGAGCAGACAGACAGACAGAGAGACAGACAGAAAGACAGACGAAGAGCTAAACACAAATGGTATGGGAAAAAAGCGTTGAAATTACGAAAATCCTTGCATTATCCTGTTTTTAGTATGGCGAGATTAAAATGAACTATTGCCATTGCATAGCAGGAGCGAAAGTAAGCGCTGTGAAGTGGGAAGTGTGAAGTGAGGCAACAACGCAACGATAAAACATCAGCAACAACAACAACAACAACAAAAGCATAGCCAGAAGAAGGAAAGTGAAGGTATTGTTATAATAATGGCAGGGATAATAATATAAATTAAACAAGAAAACATCAACGGGAGCAGCAATGAGCAGCAACAGCACGAGTGAGACAACAAACAAACAAACGAATGTACGACTAAGCAGGCAAAGCAGTGCAGCAGCAGCTACAACAACAACAGCTTCAGTTCCGTTTCCTGCAAACGCCATTTTGGGGATTTATTAGTTTTTGCTCGTTAGCGAAAATTCACAACGTGTACAAAATGCCTCAGCCTCCGTCACAGCCACCGTCACAGCTTTAGTCTTAGTCTCAGACGCAACGCAGTGGCTTCTTACAACTTGCCATGTCCCTCACCAGCCTTGCCTGTGTTGCACTGCCACATTCGACGTCTGTCGTTGCAACTTTATAAACCAACAAAAATTAACACAAGCAAAAACCAAAATTTGCAACAACAACAACAACAACGACTTCATATATAAGCTGCACTACTTTATTGCAGCAGCTTTCGTAAAATCTTATAATGCTTTATTGAAGCCCCGCTGCCGCTCTTTCACCCGCGTCTTGTTGCCATTAAGCATTCGTTGTTGTTGTTAGTTGCTGTTAGTTGCCGCTGCTGTTGCTGATGTGCATCAAAGTGAGAATGATTGATTCAATTTTAAAATTGTTGCTATGTGTTATGCATGTGCATGTGCATGTGTGTGTGTGTGTGTGTGTGTAGTTTTTAAACACAGCTGCGCTTGAGTAACACATATTTATATATATATATGTATATGCACTTGCATTCTAACAAATAAGCTCACCAACGTCGTTCATTCATTACAAAAGCAGCGACGTCAACCCTCACTGCGCACTGCGACTGCTGACCACCAACACAGCCGTGACTTTGACCAATTCACTTACTGTTGACCAACTTGACGTCAGACGCACTTCAATGTTCGTTTTATACTTTTTTCTATTTTTTCCTTAGCCATGTTCATGTTGCAAGTTCAGCTTACATGCACAAGCAATGCGGGCGTTTGACGACAAGCAGCAAAAACTTCGAGTTCGACGTCGACCGAGAACATCGACATACCTCAACTACTAATACCGAAAATAATTACAAAAGTAAATTTATGTTGCTGCTGCGATAATAAACGTTTTCTCCTTTTTTAACACCAACAAACACTAAAGTCGAAGATTTATTTTTGCTTTACGTCGTGCCGTGGCATCAGTGCAAGGGTGCGTTGGTGCCAAAGCGTCGTGGCTGTACAAGTGCCAGAAAGGAAAGCTGAGCTGTGCTGAGCTGAGTTGAGTTGAGCAGCGAAAAGCGATAAACGAATGAAGCGCGTAACGTTGCCAATGACTCAGTGGATTTTGTATATGATGGCACAGTTGAGTATAGCAGGCCTCCACACCCACACACCAAGCGCCTTGACATTACTACTAACACAAGCACAATTCCTGCTCTTTAGACACACTTGCTTGTCAGACTGCGGAATTAAGTTAACTTGTAAAATGCATGCGGTGCATTTGAGTGCAGAACTCGCACTCTTACGCTCACTCACACCCTCCCCTTCTCACACACATGTATGCACATATATTAGTGCGTGTGTGTGTGTGTGTTAGTGTATGACTCTATAAGCAAGATTGGGCTTTGATATGAGTTTCATGTAGTGAGCATGACTTTTGCTAAGCGCCAACAATGTATATATGTATATATGTGCGCCTGTGTGTGTGTGTGTGTGTGTGTGTGTGCACAATATTTCGCACTGAACTTTCTTCATCAAGTTTTGTAACATCACAGATTAAAATTTGACTTTTCGTATTTGTAAGGCACTAAAAATGTTGCCGTTGCAGCAAATGAAACTCAAGCCGAATTTTCCTGCTACTGCTGCTGGCAATGCATGTGTAAGCGAGATGAATTGCTGAAGAATAGAAACAAAAATGTTGAAAAAAAAAAAAAAACCGAAAAAAAAAAATTAGTTGCTTTGCACAAAGTTGTTCATTAGTGGTGCATGCCACTTGCTCAGCAGCGTCGTGGGGCAACATCATGCGGCGCCATGGCAAATGCAGCAAACATGTAATGCTAATGGCAAGCAAGCAAGCAAGCCAGCCAGCAAGTGAGTAATGAACGCAAGAAAGAGGATTTGGTTACGGATTTGGTTTGTTGTTGTTGAGCAATGCCGAAAAGTATGCAATCATTAATTTCACTTGTGTGCGTTGTTGCGTCGTTGTGCTTTAATGCCTGCCACCTTAATTTGCTAACGAAATTGCATTAAATGGGTGTTTTTTATTTGATTCAATTGAATGACATGATTTGACACGTTTTGTTTGATTTTAAATCAATTAAAATTGTCAGCATTGTTCAATTTGAAACACTTCAGCATAGCACTCAAAAAATGTCGCCCATTCAATAAACTTGCAACGTTTGCGACATTTTAATTGCCGCTCATTGATACTTGAGCGCTCATAATCGTCTTAATTACTTTCCTAACTAACTTTGATAACATGAAAATTGTAAAAGAAAAAAAAAATACGTTAGAAGAAGGCAATTATTAATAAGGGAAAAAAATTCAACGCGCAAGCGATAAAGGGATGGTTTGGCGGAATGGCGTCGACCGCACTTTGGTTGCCACTCGAATTGCGTCAAAGTATTTTTCCTATCAAATTGTTGAACCTTCTTTTTTTTTTTGTGTGTGTTTTTCTATCTTCTTATGATGCTATGTTCTATAACATTTCAACGCCTTCGCAGTACTGCGCTGGCACACTTCCGCTTCAAGGAATTTCAAAAATTTCCGCCTTCGACTGATAAGTCTTTTTGTTCAATTTTGTTACAATTTTTTTTTTAAATTTCTTGTTACTTTCTGACGGTCTATCTGTCTGTCTGTCCGTCTGAGTCGCTTGGCAAGGGTCAGCGAATAATAATAAAATAATAATCCAATCATATTGTTACATCCGCCATGGCAGCTTCTGCTACTGCTATGAACTTCTGCTTTTAGCTTTGGTTTTGGCTTCATGCGCTTCATCTGTCTTTAGTTCTTATGCGGGTGCGCCATTGTTTTTGTTCTTGTTGCTGTCGTTGCATTGATACTGACCTGCCATTGCGAAACGGTCGGCGTTAGACTTGCAGCTAAGATACTAAAGCGATTAAGTCCGTCAGAAGTTTGCGCGATTTTTATTGTATTTTAGCTGTTGGCATGTTCTCAGATTTATTCTTGTTGCAAAGTGCGTCGTCTTTGACTCAAGCAAACATGCATTTTTTTTTCTTCTGCTTTTAAATTTATTATTATTATTCCTTTAGCCGTTAAACATGTTGCTTGCCACTTCTCATTTTGTTGGCATTTTCTTCTTTTCTTTTTTTGTATTCTTTTCTTTGTTTTAATTTCCATCATTAATCGATTAGCATGCTTCTATTTTTTCTTGTAAATTCTTCACAGCGAACGGCACTCAAGTCAAGTTGGCTACGCCACTCGAAGATATTGCAAATCATCCACTTACACACTAAGTTGTATAAGAAGATCTGCGCTGAAGTGCTTTTCAACGCTATTTTGTTGCGCTTTTGTATCCTTGAGTTGTTTTTCGCATTATTTTGTTCTTGGTTCATGTTCATCTTCATCTTCATCGTTGTCGTCGTTGTCGTTGTTGTGTTTATTTGTTGCTGTTTCTATTTTGAGCGTTGAAGACAATGTTATCGGTTTCTTGTTGCATGAGTTTTCTTAATGAAATTATGCACAAACATTTTAGTAGAAATCATTTTGACGTAAGTAGTTGTCTTGCAATACAAAGAAAGCGAAGGCGAAGGCGTTCTAAAGTAGGCAATTACTATAAATAAATTCACTGAAACTTGTGCACGACTCACACACACACACACACAGAGATATTTTACTTGCAATCGCATCGTTGTAAAGGTTACCTTAGCAATTGAAATATGTCGTAGTTGATTTCATTTTGCGGTTTGCCGCAATACTTTGGTCCAATCAACTTGTACAATATTAATTTGCGTCATTTCGACAACTTTGACATTTTGCGTATGCTTGAGTGTATGTGTGTGTGTGTGTGTACAGCTGACAGCCTGCAAGTGTGAACGGAAGTGGTAGCTGCTTATGAGGCCTGACGTCTCAAATAGCCAACGATAATTTTCGAAAATTGCCTTGTGACCAAATTTATTTGATTTCAATTAAGCCTTAAAAGAGATGAGCAATGAGGTTGAACTACACACATGTGCTTCAAGTTATTAAATTAATGTTCGAGGTTAACAAATGTTACTACAAATAACCTGAAATATCTGGCTCTTACATACATGTATATAGAAAACCGGATGTCAGCCATTTTGGGTAACAGGCATGGCAGGCCGGAAACGTAACGTTTGCCAGTGATTTGTCAATTTGGTTGCCACAGCAGATTTCACTTCTGCCACTTTCACACCACGCTTAATAACAATGCCTGCCAAGCTACAATTACCTGTCGTCTTTTGCCTTCACGCTCAGGTAAAAATTGCAAATTACAAGTAAATAAACCACAGTCACAGCATAAGACTCACCGACTGACTGACTGCCTCACTGAGTGACTGCCTTGCCTGATTGTCAGCGAGACGCACAGGCGGCGGCAATTGAGGAAATCGTTTGACATTGCGGCGTCAAACATATAAGATGAGTAAGAGGCGGTGTGGCAGGCAAGCAGCAAGAGTTCCAACGTAGAAAAATGGCACAACGCAAATTGAATTCGTGGCGCAGATATTCGAAATGCTCGGCTTGGCTTGGCTTGGCTTGGATTTCCTTTGCTATCTGCCATGTACTACGCCGCCCATGTTTTTTTTTTTTGTCATTGAAGGCGTTTTCTGCCTGTCATTTCAAACGAATTGTCATGACAAATTGGAAACAATTTTTTTTCGTTTTTTTTTTGTTTTTGTTATTTTTCAAGTTGCTTTCAAGTCAATGGAAATTTTCGTAAATTAAAATTTTTGCCCGAATTGAGTAAATTGTGCGACATTTTTTTTTTTGATTTATTTTCATTTATTTAATGATGTTTCAATGAATTTTTTATAAATTTAATTTTATATTAAATTTTGCATTAGTTTAATAAACGATTTAAGCATGATTGTTGAAATAATTGTCAACATGAATGTCTCAACTTCAGTTGAGTTGCAAACAGACAAGCCACGATTAAAAAATGCTGTCGTCCGCAAATTTCACATTTTCGCAAAATAAGAATGTGCAAAAAAAAGAAAAAAACAAAAAAAATGGCAAGAATGTTGGCGACAACAGCAAAAAAACAAAATAAAAAACACGAAAGGCGTGCAAGGAAAAAAAAGGACACAGCAAACAGTGTAAATGTTTTGTCGACAAATGTCGCAAAATAAAACAACGCGCATAGAACAAAGTCGCACTGTCAAAGCAAGGTGACAACACCAACAACGCCAACAACAACGACAACAACGACGATGACAACAAAATAAGACAAACACAACGAAAAGTGAATGTCAAATTAATACCAATTTAATACTTGGTCAGTTAGCACGCATGTCCTTTGGCTTCAACTTGATTGAGTTGCTTATATAAACAACTTTGCTTTAAAAAAGTGGCTTCTTCTTGATTTTCAAATGTAATTGCGCATAAAACATTAAATTGCTTGGCAACAACATTAAGAAAAACTCACCGAATTGTACAAACAGTAGATTAGTGGGCGTAGAGTGCTTACCTGGAAGAGAGCGAGCGAGAGAGAGAGAAAGAGAAAACATTTGAAGATAATTAAATATTTTATGAGCATTAAATTAAAAGCATGAGTCGAAAACAATGCAAGATACTTAAACATCATTCAAATGCTATTAAAAATGCCAGCGGGTGATCAATTTGACCGAAAAGACGCGCATTAATGCAGTCAGACAAATAAAAGAAAAAAAAGTGCGCGTAAAAGTATGCAACGCTGCATGTGACTTAATGGTTGCTTTCCCCAACATAAGTGTTTATACACGCATTCCTCATCCTTCGCACTCTCACACTTATACACACATACTTATAAGAGTCTTCTTCTTTTTTAAAGTCATTAAGGAGGAAATCTTGCAAAGGCAACGCGAGGGTAAATGAAGAAATTCCCAACAGCAAGTGAGCTAAAACGGAAATTGCTTTGCAACATAATGATCACTGACTAACAGACAAGCATAGCACAGCCACATAGCCATACGACAAAAAGACACACACACACACACATACACACATGCTTGGAACAAGTGAGTAGCACACGAGTGGCAGACAGTTACATAAATACGCTAGAATAATTTTTATGATTATTTCTTCCTTCCTTGCCCAACGTTTTCTACACGCTACACGCGCAATCTTTGCAGTCTTTTCATTTTCTTATAAAGTTTGTAACATATTGTAGCAACTATTTTATTTTCAAACACATGATTATTTTTCTTAAAGATATGCGAAATGCAAGAAATGAACAAGTTTAATCACACATGTAAGGCATATGTTTATTTCAAAAGCAATTATGATTTACTTAAACATGACTGTTGCTTTAAATTATATATAAATTTCTGATAATCGTTATTTATGCGAAGCAACTTAAACGCACTTTTTGAGAGTTACAAATTTTCTTGCTTTTATTACATATATTTTGAAATGATTTTATTTCACATAGAATAATAGTTTATCGAATGGTGCACGGCATAAAATCATCAGCATAGCTGAAATTTATGTTTGTTACTCTATGAAATTTTGTTTGAGACGATCCTAAAAGTATGTGCGAATTTTTTTGTTTTTCATAGTGGCGACGAAGTTAGGAGCACAAGTAAAAGTGGAAAATAGGCGAAGAAGCAGTAGAAGAAGCGGAAGCAGAAGCAATTGCGCTCATGTGGGAGTATATGAAATGGAATTCCTTGGATTAAATGTTATGTTGCCATAATATTTTTTTCTTTTTTTTGTACGCCCACAAGCACTCACACATACACACACACACTCACAATCACATACACATACACACACACATGCACGCATGCTGTGTTTCTTAATGTGTTCGCTTGCTTGCTCATTGCTCGGTTTCAGCCATTTTCGAGGTTGCTGTTCTTGTTGTTGTTGTTGTTGCTCTTGCTGGTTTGCTGCTGATTCTGCTGCATTAATAGTTGCTTGTCGCAGTTTGTGGTTTTGCACAAATGTAGACATTGACTTCACAAAACGACAACAACAACAACGACAACGACGACAATTACGACAGCAAGCACAAAAAAAAAAAAACAAAAACAACAAAATAAAACAGTAAAAGAAAAAGAGAAATGAGTGTGCGAAATAAGTTAAGTAAATAATGCTTACATATGTATTTCTGTGTATTACATCATGCGTTACTCGCACACACACACACATACGCACACCCACACTCTTGTGTCCGGCAGCGTTTTGCCTTTAAGCGTCATTAAAGTAACGCGTGGGCGTGCAAAATTAAACGCAAACTGGCCAAAGAGGATTTGTAGTCTGTGCGGCTCGCATTTATGGCTAATTGAAGTGCTTACATAATTTGTGCAAAATGCTTTTAGCAATTTTCTTTAAATACTTAAAGTGCTAACGAAGAGAAGCACAATTTTTTTACTAAGCATGCCATGTTCTTTCATTTGGGTATTTCTTTTGCCTAACGTTTGCCCGAACGAACCATCAGTTTGCTGACGAAAGAAATGAAGCTCATTTTAATATGCTTAAAGTAGTTTCTTTTGGCCATTGCTGCACGACATAAGGAAATGATAAAGCAGCGCTTGCCAAAATGTTACTTCTTACAGGACTTTTTATTTTGCTGCTTGTCCTTGTCTCCAACGTCAGCGTCATCGTCAAAGCCAGCGTCTTCGTCGTTGTCGTCGTTGTCGCAGTTTGTGCGCCACTGACAGAGCAGATATTTCATTTAATTTAATTTCATTTTTGCAGCGCACAAAAGCAGTGAAAATTGAAAAAGCTGAAAAAATTGGCAGTCGAAAAAAAAATTATAAAAAAAAGAAGAAAAACCTCAAGAAACAAAAACAACTTGTACAAAAAAAATAATATTAAAGCATGTGTTTTATATACATAGATATTTATGTATAAGAGTCTATGTTGTTGTATGCGTGTGTGAAACATAGAACTAAGCACTTGTAAATCCCACAGAGGATGTGCGCCGTCAAGTTAGTCTCAAATACAAACACTCACATATGCACTTATCCGCATGCAAACATGAGCGCGCGTCACACACACACACACACACAGACACCAACACTAAGTTATAGCGACTAATGCGTCTACGTGCTTGTGGGTGTGTGTGTGCTTGTGTGTGTGTGTGTATGCATAAGGATATAAACACACTTGCCCAAACTCATACAACTTATGCATAAGTGACATTAAGCAAAAGCTCTTCAAAAGCAAAGAAACACTTTGGAGTGCCAGCATCGAGTGCTAGCGAGTCCTTGCCGAGTCCTAGACTATGACTTAAAAAAAAAAAAACAACAAAAAATATAGAAAATAAAAGCAAAAGCAAATGAACGAAGTTTCGGCGCTGCGCAGCGGTTGCGTTTTTGTTCCCCTTGGCTTTGGCTTTGGCTTCGACTTTGGCTTGCCTGCTTGCATTAAGGATATGGCAGCGTCTCCATTTATTCATGCTGCAAGGATATGCAATCATCATGCGGATTTCCATAAGCATCGACTAAAGGAAAAGCGAAAATCGAGCGCACAGCGAACAAAAAGTACATGCGAAACTTGCCATGCACATGTGTGTGTGTGTGTGTTTTTTTTTTTGCCATATTTGTCCATGTGTGTGTGAGTGTGTGCGGCAGACAGAGGGACATTTGTGCGCAACTGGCTTAGCTCAATATCCTTTTTGGTTAACTTTAAACTATTTTCAATGGCATTTCCGGTTTTGTGCTTGGCTCAACTTCACTTCACTTCACTCGCTTCGCTTCGTTTGGGTTTGCTTTGAATGCTGCTTAAATATTTGCGCTGTCGTCTCAGTCTGGCGGCTCGAGCTCATAAGTTTACTTTGCACACCCTTTGACTGCAAGCAAAGTCAAGCAACAAGGAGGAAAAAAACGGCGGTGCGAAAATTGATAAAATATATAAAACGGAGTTTATGTTGCACAAACAAAACAGTCTTTGAAATTGTATATTACATCATATTAAAGTAATGGCACATTGCCATACAACAACACCAACAACAAAAACGACTCTCGTTGAGTGCACATGAAAACAATTACAATTAAATGTCGAGTAGTCATGCCAACTTCGCTGACAAACGGAACACGAATGCAAAAAAAATGTTGCATAAAAACAAGCGCAATGCCAAACATAACAAACCAACGCAATGACCAAAAGTTCTGTCGTCGCCGCACAAAAAAAAAAAAAACCAGAAAGAATATCATTTAATAACAACTTTAAAAATTGTTAAAATCATTTAATTTTTTCGCTTATAAAGTTTTTGCGTACTTCAGTCGCCGTTGTCAAACGCTTCAAAGGAGTCCAACAGACCAACGGCCAGACTGAGGGGATATGCAATCACTTGATTGGTTCAATCATTGCAGTTTGTTAAACTCTTTTAAAGCGCATTTTGTGCAAATTTCTGCGCATGACTTTAAATGGCATCACTGCCCCCCCCCAAAAAAAGGGCAGCATCCTTTTTGCAGGCTACATGCCTCAGCCCTGTGGCATTGGCGGCTGTTGTACATCAGCGTAAAAGGTTTGCTTTTTGGTTTTTCGGCTTGTTTTGTTTGTATTACCTTTTTTTTTTTTTTGTACTTTGCGCCTTTTGTTTTTGTTATTTTGTTTGGTGTGCGTTGCTTTTATTTGGAAAAATAACAACAAAAAAAAAAAAAACGAAATGTTGGCTTATTTTGATTTTCTCTCGTTTGCCACTCGACCGCTCGTCGTTTTTCGACAGTAAATTTATGCTAACAGTTTTCCATTGAAATTGCATAAATTTATGTGTTTACACTATGTACATGCGTATTTGTGTAGCTTTTTAAGTGTCTCCATGTGTGTGTGTGTGTATTGTGGCCCTGCAGGACATGTGTTTACTTAACGCTTGCCGGGCGTGGGCCAGTAAAAATTAATGTCTCTGTATGTGTGTGTGTGTCTTTGTGCATTTTATTTGATTTCAGATTGTTTTATTTAGATATATTTTACTTTATTTATGCTGTTGTTGTTGTTATTGTTTGTGTTTGTTTTTGTTTTTTTGACTTTATTGCGTTGCATAGCATTTTTGGGCCGTGTGCTCCGAAAAGGTTGAGCAAGCCGAACATGGCCAAATTGTAAGCAATTTGAACTCTCGGCCAAAGCTTCTCTTTTTTTCAGGTTCAGCATATAAACTATTTGTGTTTTATAAATTACTATTTACATAGATTTTTATTTGTTGATGCACGTAAAAAAGGATTTTTGTATATTTTATGCTTTATATTTTTTAATCCTCATATTTTTTTCTATATATTTTTTTTTTTGCAGCGCTTGTTGCTATAAGTATTTAATAACATAAATTTCCATATGCAGCATAGTAATAATAAAAAAAGAACTGACATAAATATTACACAAAAATATATATATAAAAAACAAGAGCAGAAAAGTTGTACACAACTTTTAAGTACATTTTGGTATATTTATTGAGTGAAAGGCAACTCATTTATTTTTAATTTTTTGGTTTACTTTTATATGCAAAAAAGGGGGCAAAAAAAAAAGGTTAAAACATTTGGCGAGTGGGAAATGCTTTAAATGCAAATAAATTGTTGTTGTTTGCCGCAATTTTATTGCATGCAATCGAGAAAAATGTTCGCATGCTACTAAAAAATTCCATCAACGCTCGATGACTCTATGCCAAAAATGTGCCAACACTTATGCACACACACACACACACACACAGTGACTGTTTTCACATGCACAAAGCATCCCAAAAGCGTTTTTCAAATGCCTCTAAACTATAAAAATGTTAACATAAAATCGAGAAAACCTCAAAAATGCTTTAGGCACAACTTTCAAGCATAAAAATGTAAAACAAAAAATAAAACACAACACTACACAACAACAGCATGCCAAAAGGCTGGCAATCGGTTTGAGTTGCGACCGTTTTGGCGACAATGGCCACAGTAAAAAAGTGGCTCAAGTTGTAAAAGAAAAAGTCAATGGAAACGTATTGAAACGAAATGAATCGCATTGGCCCAAAGAGGCAAGAGGCTAAAAGGCATGCAAGGGCATGAGCTGAGCTGAGCTGAACTGAGCTGAGTTGAGAAGGCGGAAGAAGCATAAGCAGTAGAAGAAGCAGGCTAAGAGTTGAGGGCAAAAAATGTGCGCCAAAGAGTAACTCAAACACTTTGCCAAACGGAAGTTGGCCGCATGAAGAAGCAAGGGGTGCGCACAAACGAATACCGAGACAGAGACAGCGCCGTATGCACATGTGTGTGTGTGTGAGTGTGTGAGTGCTTAAGTGTGAGTGCGAAAAGGGACATAAATGCAAAATAAAAGCGATTGAATGGCGACACAAAACAAAGTGGACATCAAAATCGATAGACATGCAATGGCAGCGCACTGACTGAGTGCGAGTGCCAGTGCGAGTATGAGCATGAGTAAATGTGATTGTGATTGTGAGTATGTAAATGTCGTACTCAGCCTCATCGTTTTTATGTTATGTCGAGTATGTGTGTATGTGTGTGCGTGTGTGTGTGTGTTTGTACTTGGCCTGCTGTTATTGCTGTCACTGTGCTGCTGCTGCTGCACACAAAAAGCGTCATTCGTAATAGATAGGAATTTAAGATGAGAAATTCAGCCAACTCGTAAAATGGACCTAAATACAAAACGAGCCAACGACGACGAACCAAAATGACTACACTCAAGTCAAGCCAACGCAAGGCAAGGCAAGGCAAGGCAAAGCGGCGACGTGCTGTGGCAAGTGCAAGTAGCATGTAGCATGACCAACGACAAATGAATGAGGACGACATGACTGTTCGTCGTCGTAGTCGTCGTCGTCGTCGACATCAACGTTGTTAAAACAGAACAGAACGAATGAAATGAGTGTCGAGCGCAATAAAAAGGCGTTGCAATGCATGGCAATGTAAGGCGTGGCATGGCGACTCAATTCGACTCGAACGACTGAGGTCCTTTTTCGTGTTAATGAAATATGCATGAAATTTAAATTGAAGCAAAGTGCTGCACAATAACAGCAACAGCAACTGTAACGAAAACAACAACAACAACAGCAGCAACAACGTCAACAACAACATTAAAAACAACCTCGAAAAGAACTACAAACAACTATAAGAAGGTAAAATACTAAGCGCATCACAGCCAAGTAAAGCAAACCAAAGCAAAGCAAAGCAAATGGCATTGCAAGGCGAGAAGGGCGCGTGAAGCGTGTGCGGCAAGTTGATGGTCGCCGTTGCACTTAAAACGACTTAAGTACAAAATTTTATAAACAAAAACATATTAAATTTTAACAAGTCACACATCGTAGAAGCCAACCAAGAATACCAAAGCATACATTTGGGACACGCTGCGTATGAGTAATGTGCAAAATATATAAGAGTTTAAGTTACGGCAAACCCCTTGACATTTGTATGGGAGTCTTGGGTTGTGTCAAGCGGGCAAAAAAAATCATGCATTCAAAAATATATAAAATTCAACATACGCAATAAGACGAAATGGCATACGAGGGTAACGATGAGCACACATGAGCAGCAAATAATAATAACTGTTGTGTCTGAGCAGTTGATTTGCTGCACACGCCGTCACGAAAAGCAATCAACTTATTTTCATGCGTTATTGAAAATAAGCAAAGTTATTTTCGACTGCAAAAAGATATGTTTTTCATCTTAGTTATTTGCTTGGTTGATTTCGAAATCGAAATAAGACTTCAAGCCAAAAAACAAAGCCATTAAAATGAAGTCAAAATCAAAGATTTTCTACGCCTTTCACAAATTCTACAACAATTAAAAATTGCTTGTCAACAATCGAAGTAACTTATTTGTGAAATTTATAACATTTCCACGCCCACACAACTTGTGCAAATATTTGCGCAAGCATAGTGAAAGCTTACCGCAAAAAAAAAAAAAGAAACAGGAAATGAACAACAAACGCAGAAATTCGCCGACTTACTGAAGAAACATGCCCATGAGGCGTATTAAAATCAATTCATTTAATTTTGATCAAAGTAAAATAAATCTTTGCGCTTTTTTTTTCTCTCTTTTAATTTGCACGCTTTTATTTTAAACACGAATCGCGTCGAATTGCGTTGAATTTCGTTGAGTTAAGTCGACTAAAAGGAGCTCAAATGAAATGCGAAACGTAAATGAGAAATGAAAGCGGCGGCAAATGACTTTCTTTGAATGTATTTCAGTGCGGCTGAAAGAGATGATGCACACATACATATACACACACACACAGAGCCAAAAGAAATTTACCGACAACAAAATGAAATGAGAAATCATTAGTGCTGGCAATGCGACTGAGGCTGAGGCTGAGGCGGCGCTGTAAGCACTTTGTTGGGTTTGTGAAAACTTTCTCAAGTTGCTTATCAGCAGCAAGTGAATTAATTTTTCAATTCTCAAACGAATTCATTGACTTTTTATCTGATTTTCTGTCTGTGTGTGTGTCTGTGTGTGTTGTGGGTTGTATTGACTTATCTGCTTTACTGCTGTGGCATGAAAATCCTTTAAACTGATTTTCATTTCACTTGCTACGCTTTGCTTTCGGTTTGCTTGTTGGTATTCTTTTTTGCTTTTCCTGTTTTTATTTCGCTTTGCGGTTGAGTTGTCTATATGCGCTTTCAGTTGGGTTCTTCTTATACAATTTACACAAGCAACAACAAAAGCAACAACAAAAATTAACCGTTTGCATGCTTAACTGGAGGCTGAGTCGTACATCACACACACACACACACACACACACACACACACACACACACACACGCGCAATTGCTGACCTTTCGCTGACTTTGCAACGCAAGCATTGCAAAATGAAAAATTTCCGAATTCATTTCGAAAGCAAACATTTTACACGCGTTACAAAACAAAAACAACAACAACAAAGCAACATGAAAAACAAAGAAAATTTTTCTGCAGAAATGTGAAAAAAAAAAAACCAAACGCGAACGCAAAAGTATAAAAATAGCGAGAAGAGTAAATGAATGAAGCAAAAGACGCGTGTGGGAGTGGCATGTTTTCTCAGTTGCTGCTGTTTACTTTTGGGTGTGCGTTGGTGTGTGTGTGTGTGTGCAAGTGTTGCCAACCAATTTAAAAGTTTTCAGTGCACAAGTGCATGGCGGGACTAGGCAAAGATTAGTCAACAAACGCGACTATAAACGGAAATTGAGAAGGCAAAAGAAACGAAGACGAAAACGTGTCTGTGCTGATGAGCAACGCAAAATAGTTGTTGCATACGCTAAGGCGTTTCAGCTGTAGTGTTTTTCTTTTAGCTGTCGTTGTTGTTGTTGTCCTCTTAAAGCAACACCAACACCAACAACAATAGCATGTATTATACAGCAGCAGCAGCAAGCCGTTGTGCTTCTGCTGCTGAGTTGAAACTTGTCTGCAGCTCGTCTTGCTTATCTCAACGCTCAGCCGCTGCCGCCGCCGCGTCTTGTGTCTTGTGTCTTTGTATAACACGACCAACATTGCAAATGTTTGAAAGTGATGCTCGAGAGTTCATGCACCGTGCCACGTAACTGTTTTATATTTTTTTTATTTTCCCTCTCTCAGCACTCATGTATTGTGCCAACGTGCTGGCATTTTGTTATTACAGGTGTGCTGTAATGTTTGTGTAACAGCACAGCAACTTGCAACTTTTCCTTCAAAACACACACACATATACACAAACACCCACACAGCCAAGTGCGCGCCACCCACACACCGTCGCTGTCTTTGCCTTTGCCTTTGCCACAACCGTATTTGTAACGCAGTGTGTGTGTGTGTGTGTTTGTGTATTGTTTCTATTTGAATTGGAAATTGCCAAGCGTTGTCTTCATCTCCACCGCCCATGTCAATTTAGCGCGCTGTTCGTGCCGCTTTCATTGCAAGTCCAATCAATGCATTGAAGGCTTTTTGCCAACAATGTTGCAAGCAGATCATTTCTTTTTTGCGCGCCTTTCTTTTATACATTTTGCTTTGATTTCTCTTTGGTTTTTTTTTTTTTGTATTTGTCGCGCATATTTTTGTTTTCATTACGTTTCGCTAATGAATTTGATTGCCAACGTAATTAGCAGATAAGTTTCAATTAATTTGCCTCATTTGAAAGTCAATTGTGCTCAATTTTTTTTCCATTTTGCATTTTCGCTTTTCATTTTCATTTTCAATTTGCCTTCATGTTTTTTATTTTTCAAACGTTGTGTTTATTGAAGTCTTTGGTTTCTTGTTTGTTGTGCAAAAATTATGCTTGACATGATTTTCCTGCCGAATTTTTACAGCGCTGCCATGACTGTGCTAACCGCATAACTGACGCAGGCGACGCTGCCTTCGCTGCCAATGACGCTAACTCATTTAACACACACACACAGACACATACACACGCATGTGTTTCTGCTGAGTCTTCTTTGCTTGTTTTTTGGCGCAACGCGTGTTGAGTTTGCCGCCAGTTTTGTGGTTTGCTTCGTTATTTACAACCAACAGCCAACAGCCGACATAATACCATTCGTTCGTTAGTCGTCTTCTGCTTCTGCTGATGCTTTCGCTTTGCCAACACGCACACGCACACACACAGACACACACACAGGCCTAGCATACCGCATAGACTTTGAGCAATGCTGTCAGTTAACACGTCCATCTATGAATGTACGCACACGCCTTCCTCTGTCTGTCTGTCTGTCTGTCTAGTCGACGCCAACAACAACGAAAATTTTGCTCATCGTGCCTCTTTTAATCCTTAGCCGCGTCTGAAGACTTCTAAGTCTGTGTGGCAACTTTTTGCGCAACAACAACAGCCTTAATAACACAACTATCATTGTTGTTGTTGTCGTTGCTGTTGTTGTTCTAGCGAAGTTTGCATGCATTGCCAGTCACTGGCAGCGGCTCAGCGTAGACGAGTGCTTAAATGAAGCTAAGTAGTTGTATTATTTCAAAACTTGTCTTGCCAACTTTGCCGCCCATTTTGTACGCGACGTCGTTGTTGTTGTTGTTGTTTCTTTATTTATGTTTTTGTTGTCTCGTAATTTTCTGACACTTTCGCTCAGCCAACCAACCGCCAACTTGTGCCTTCTGCTTATCCTTCGCTTTCATATTGCAATACACAAACTACGAACTCAAGTGTGGAAATTTGCACTTTTTTTTTTTGCTTTACTTTTTTGTTGCTTGCCATAATTAAATTCATTTTCAAGTTTTCTTACCATTTTCCCCGCAGACTCTGCCGCACTTGGCCGCACTTTACGTTCATATTTTCTATTTACGGCAACAATTTTCATTTTTGTGTGTGTGTGTTTGTATTTGTTTCATTATTCTTGTTGCTTTGCTTTTTGCGCTTCTAATTCCCTCATCTATTGTTGTTGTTATTGTTATTGTTGTTGTTGTAGTTGCTGCTGTTATTTCATTTATGCAGCTTCCGTTTTGTTGCTTCCTGTACGTTTTTTGCTACCATTCTAAAGACTTTGCCTCTTCATCTTTGCAACATGTATTTTACTCAACTCACAACAACATGGCCACCCGCACGCATTCTAACTTTAGTTAGGCCTAGACATTTTTAGGTTGCTGGCCTATTTATGTGCTGTTGTTGTTGCTGCTGTTGTCTGTTTGCTGTTATTCTAGAGGCTTAAGTTGTTTTTAAGTTGTAAATCTCTACTGAACGGCACAGCAAATGTATCTTCTTTCGAAAATTTTGAAATAGACAACATTTCGTAATTTCTCATTCCTCGTTGGCATTTTTGTGTTACTTATACGTTTAATATTTTGTTTGTGTACGTAAAATTTATATGCCATTTGTGTGGTTTGCTATTTTCAAACATAATTGATATCGATATCTGACTGCATGTGTATCTATGTATCTGTATAACTGTATAAATGTGTGTTTATAGCATGAGGCGCTGCTCATGCAGAGATTTATTTTAATTGGAATGTGTTGCATAAGAATGCGTTTGTTTAACTCAATGACGTTTTCATTCGTTTTTTGTTTTTTTTCTTTGCGTAAATGAAATGAAATTTGAATATTTGAATTTATAAAACTTGAGCAGCAAATAATTTTATGTTAGAAAAAATAAAAGAAAAGCGAAAAAAAAGGGAAGAAAATTTGCACAATTCAGTGAATTTGTATGCGAAAATCGATAGACGTACAGAGCAATTGAAATGTGTGCGCGCAAAGAGATGAAAAATCGCGGAAAAAGTCAAACGGCAACGACATGAAAAATTGATGCAACACCTTCACATCGATCTCGTTGCGACGCGCAGCGAAGCGAATCAACTTGACTTGACTGCCTTCGATTCATTTTGTGTCGCTTCACAACAACAACAACAATAGCAACAGCAGCAATAACAACAGCTGCTGCTGCTATCGGTTTGGCGTGTGATTTTTTTTTTTTTTGCTGCTTTTATGGATTCGAACAATAAAAGCGACTAATGCCATGCGATAAACGAAATGAAAGCAAAAATAAGAGACAGACAGCGACAGTGACACCTGCAACAAATACACACACACACACACACACAGAGAGAGACTCATACAAACGCTGAGTTACATTCATAGACAGTCAGCTTGTGAAGCTGTAAATATTCGCGTCGAAAAGGACATTCACCCAACATGACTCGAATTCATTTTGCAAATTCTTTATGTGCATGTTGCGCTCTCTTTCACTCCTTCACTGTTTCACACAAACATTTTTTGACTATTTTGTGCACACTCACCTGGCTTTGCATTGTTGTTTGCCATTTGTTGCTGTGCTGCTGCTGCTGCGGCTGCCGCCTGTTGTTGCTGCTGCTGTTGGTGTTGTTGCTGCTGTTGCGTTTGTTGCTGATTCGATGCCAATTGTTGTTGTTGCTGCTGTTGTTGTTGTTGTGTCTGTGCATGTTGCTGCCCATTGTGTTGCATATGCGCTGGCGGCACCTGCTGCTGTTGCTGCTGTTGTGCTGCAGCGGCTGCTGGATGTATGGCGAGCAGCTTTGTTTCCGGCGGCTTGTGGGGGCCCATCGTGATCTGCGGGGCCCCCATTGCTATAGTCGGCGCTGGCATCATCAGTGTCGACATGGCCAGCATGATTTGCGAATGAATTTTGGTGGCTTTTTGTTGCAGCAAGCTTGGACAAACGGACTATCGATTCGGCTTCGGCTACGGCTTTGGCTTTGAGCGCTCTTTAGTCTCGCTGCGCTTTTACTTTGTTCTTTGTTCTTTCCTTTGCTTCAGGCTTTGCCTTTCTTTTGAACTCTGTCGGAGGTCGCACACGTTACCCTCGTTGCTGCAATTTAATGTTGCTGTTACACAGACACACACACGCACACTTACACACAGTTGGCGTCACAGTCAGCTTCAGTTTAGCTCATATGTGCGCTATGCTCTTGGCCGTCTGCCTTACTTGTCTACCGTGTCTGTGTCCGTGTCTGTCCCTCACTTATGTCTGTATTTATATGTTTGAGTGTGTGTGTGTGTGTTTGTGCACGTTGGCAAATCTATGAATTATGCGCTTGCAACTTTTATGGCAATTTTCACTTTTTTCCTTAATACTTTTGCTTCGTCCTTGCTGCAATGCTTTAACAATGCTGACCAAGTTGTCCTGTTTTGCTTTCTTTCTTTCTTTAAATGTTTATATATTTTTTTTTTTATTATTCTTTTATTTTGATTTTGTTTTTGTTCGTTTTTTCTCGCTCGTTTGCGCGTTTACTTTATGTCTTTATTGAACCGGAAGTGCGCGTTTGCGAATTCAATTTGTTTGCGCTGCTCGTTTTTATTTGTTTGTACTGCTGATGAGTTTTTCTTTACGCTGTTGTTGCTCTATAAACGTAAATTTATTATTTATTTTTTCTTATTTTATTTTAAATAAAATGAAGTTGATATTAAAAGCAAATAGTTCAGACAGTTGGGCGTATGAGTAATGTCACCGACAAGTCAGTGAAGAATCGCAGGCGAGAGTTTGAAAATGTTTGCTTCAGCAGCTGACAAAGATGCCATTGTCGTTGTTGTCGCAGTTGTTGGCTTGGCTGATGATGAGTTTTATGCTTGAATTTCTCAACAACATGCTCATCATCAACAAGGGCAACGCACGCACTGACGACTAACGACGACCGAGCGTGTGTGCGAGCAAGCGAGGGAACAAGCGACTGACGGCGCCAATAAATTTTTTGCAAAACTTTAATGAATGTCGCCAAAGTTTGCGTTGCAGTTGCCTTGACTTTAATAAGCGAAAGTGTCTCAAGTGTCTGCTGTCAGTTGAGCAGTTGAAGCTGTTGATGCTGTTGTCATTGAAAGCAGACAAATCGATTTACTTTTTTGCTTTTTAACTGAGACTTTTTAAGCTTGCTGGGACAGAGATTTGCCTAACGCATAAATGGTGTTTAAACTTTGCCGGCATGTTAGTCTGCGACTAAGCTTATACAAAATCTATTAAAGCCTAAAATCATGCTATGAATTTTTTTCTGAAAGTTTACAGAGCAACAACATGAATGTTTAATATTTTTAAATCTTTTATTTACGCGTTTAAAAAAAAAAAAGAAATTTAAAAATTATAAAATATATTTAAAAATATTTGAATTTTTTTTTTTTTAATAATTAAAAATTTTTCAAATAATATTGCATTATTTTGCGTTGCAAGAAGTTCGTTTCTTTTTTATTTTTTGTTTTTTTTTTGGCTTAAATTAAACTTCGCAAAATACCTCAAACGGCGTTTTAAATTTGAGTTTTGCTGTTGAATGAACGCTTGAACGCACGAACGAAAATTCGAACGATTCGATGATGCCCCAAAACAGAAGACAGACAGAAACACAAAAGCGTACGGTACGAAATCGTACTAAACCGCTGGGCGACGCTTTTCTTACTGAAATCCAAACGCATTCGCCAAAATTCAAAATTCAGTCGTCGTTGCCGTCGTCAGCGGCAGCGGCAGCGTGTACGTCGTCAACGGCATCTGATGGCAGCAACACAGCAGCAGCAGCAGCAGCAGCGACGACGACAACGACAACGATAACAACAACGACAACGACGAGGACTACGACTACGACCACGATGGACGAACAAATCTATGAAGCAAATGAGGCGCTGCGGGGGGTGGTGACGCTTGGCGTACGAGCAGGACGTGCGTGTGCGAATGTTGCGAGCAAAATGGTATCGTTTTCAAACTCAAAGAACCGTTATTCGAGTCCACTGCCTTTCACTTGCTTACAGAGACCCTAAGCGTGTTAGGTTCTCTTGCGCTCTTCAATGCTTGTATTCGAAACATTTCGCGTACTGTTCGAATATGATTTGCTCGCTTATAAATGATTCACGAATTGTTCGTGCTCGCTCTTGCAATGTGCTGCGTTCTCTTTTACGCTCATTCAACTCGTTCGCATTTTGGCTCGTTGGTTCATTTGTTCGGTCGTTCGTTGCTTTTTGCCATCGTCTTGCATAGTTGGTTGCTTCTTGTTGTTGTTGTCGTTGTTGTCGTCGTTTTGTTATTGTTGTTTTTGTTCGTCTTTCGTGCATTTTTCTTTCTGCCGTTTATGTGAATGTTGTGTTGGTATTGTTGGTGTTGTTGTTGTCTTTCAATGGCTTGGAATTTTTGAATTCATTCTGCAATCGATTCGTTTGCGTTGCGCAGAATCCAACCGAGGCGTACTGAGGTCGTGCACAAATGGTGAAAATGTTCTTCTGTGTTGAAAGTCTTTTGGGAATTCAAATTTGCTTTGTCCTTTTTACAGAATTGTTTTTTAAATTTTATACAGAATAATTATTAATATTTGCTTACAATAAAAAGTAATTTTTTTTTAAGTAATTATGTAATTTATTGGTTTCTAAAATGAATTCCTTCGGTATGTAAGCTTGTCCAAATTTTTCAATAAAAATGCGTTTCAAAGTTGTTCGAATTTATTCGAATTTGTTCGAATTTACTGTTTTGGCGGCTTCGAAAACTAACTGTAAGCGTATGAGTCGAAAAATTCCCAGTATTTCTGCTTTTCTAACGGTTTATAACTGTTATACTCATGACTTTAGCGACTTGTTCAGAACTTAAACGAACTATTGAAGTCTTTTGACTTAAAATGCCTAATTAGCAAAAGTTTTCAGTGAACTAATTTGCAAAATCATAGCTTACAAAGACACTTGTAGTCTAATCAGTAATATAATTTGGTATAACAGTTGTTTGCTTATATTTTAAGTGGCATTGAAGCATTAAAAAATATAATGTTTTGCTAAGCTTTGAAGTTTATATAAGCGAAACTCCAATGACTCATCCCGAAATCTCCAAAATTATCAATCCGATTGAGGTTAAATTTTTGCATAGTGACTTCTTTCATAATATAGACAATGAAAGTCCTGTTTGTTGGCATCGTTTATATAAATTGCTATGACAGTTATATATTGATCCTCTTCATATTATTGTAGCTTTCAAAACAATAATAATTTTCAAAATTTATACAAATATAAAAAATTATGTTTTTATAAGAGCAAGTGTCTATAAAGGTAATAATTTTAAATTAATGAAATAAGTAGAACGAAATAGTAGCCATGAAAGTGCGCTGTCAAGACAACCAAGTCAGCGTGTGTCTAAATGAGCGGCGAGTAGGTTGAAGGAGGTGTGCAAGTGACGCTAATAATAAACCAGAACAAACAAACACACACACACACACTGAAAGAGAGTACCGAGTAACCACAACAGGGACATTTTGCATTTGCACAATGGATTTTGCACTCTTTTCAATTCGCGCTTCTTTTACTTTGTCGTTTTGGTTTTATTTTTGTATTCTTTGTTCGTACTTTTAATGTTATAATTACAAAAAACGAAGCAAGCAAAATGTGGGCTGAGGCGGCGAGGCTTATGTGCCAACGTTGCGTGTGTGCAAAAGGAAGAGCGCAGAAAATCACAAAAAAAATAATAATAATAAATAAAATGAAAGAGAAAAAAAAACATACTGCAAAAAAGCGTTGAAAAAAACCAAAAGAAAGAATAAACTGAGGGGTGAAAAATACATAATTGCATGCAATTTAGCATGCGACATTATCATTGTTCTATTTAGCATAAATGTGTGTGTGAACGTGTCTGTGTCTGCCTCTGTGTGTGTGTTTGTGTTAGCGTGTAACAATGTGTAAGTCACACGCATGCATATACACGTCAAAGTCCAACAAAACAATTGCAACGAGTGTTGCATGTATTTAACTACACCAACAGTGTGACAAAAGCTAGAAACAACAACAACAACAACTAAAAAAAGCAAAAAAGAAGAAAGCATAGAAATAATAGCAAAAGTGGCGTAAATAATAACAGAGACTAACACACACTAACACTAATACAATCATGCACACACACACACACACACACGCATACACATGAACGTTTATAATTACACAGCGTCGCTCGTGAGTCCTCGAAATGATGTTCGCATATGTCGTGACAATTGGCCTTTGCATTTTTTAAATCACTTTAAACGAAAACAAAAACAGGATTTCATTCTTGTCACATTTCTTCTTCTTTTTCTTTTGCTGCTTCTTCTTTAGCGCACTTTGCACGCTTTTGTTTCGCATGTCTCTTTGTCTGTGTCAGTGTGTGTGTGTGTGTGTGTGTGTTATTTGTTTATTAAAAATATAAGAACAAAACATAACAACAACAAGCTCAACAAACAAATAAAAAGTAAACAGCATGCAGCAAAGTATCTCACAAGTGTTCTGACTTGCCTGCGTTGTTGTTGTTGTTATTGCCTCTTCTTAGGTAATTCAGTCGGGCTTAACTTGTACTTGCCTGTCCGCTGTCTATTGTTGCAGCTTGTATTAGTGTGCAGCAACAACAGCAAGATTTATAACAATAACAAAAAAAAAACACCAACAATGAGGCAAACAAAAGCATGCAACAACAACAACAACAATGACACATTGCCATAGTACCCTTCATTGGTGGCAATTCTTTAAGCGCCTCCAAATGAGACTGAAAAGATATTTTATTATAATGAAGTGAAGCAATGAGCGTCATTGTGAGGGCGCACATATACATATGAAGGCATTTGAATTATGCTCGCTTTTGTTGTTGTTGTTTTGTTACATGCACAAGTGTAAAATTAAGTCATTGTTTGCACATTTTGATAATTAAGCGTGACTCTGTGCCAAACAAAGACAAACACAAAGACAAAAGCATAAGCAAAGGCAAAGCCAAAGGTGACGCATGCATGTTGGCGTAGGGCGCACGGTGCGTATGAGTGCTACAATATTGCTTGGCAATTCCAAGAAAAGTCTTTAATAAACAATTTAAGCAATTTGCATTTTTTTTTTTTTGAGCTTTGCCAAAGTACTTGTTCGAAATGAAGGCAGACAAATTTAAATGTTAATAAAAAATCGAATGTTATCACATAACAAAATCGCACGTTTGCTTTCAGGCAACATGCGCAAGCAAATGTTGTTGTTGTTGTTGTTGTTGTTGGTGTTGTTTTTGTACTTGTTATACCCGAAAATGTTGAACCGAAATAAAAACACAAACAGCAAAGTATTAATGTATGTTTTCTTTGCTGTGTGTGTGTTGCTTTTTTTTTTCTTGTAGGGTCTTTCGTTGGTACAAAAACAACAACATTGCTGAGGCGCCTAATGGGGTTCACACCCAGAGTCTTTAAATTTTTAAATAGGTGTGTCAGATAATGAAAATAAGTACGCAGCTTGGGAGTAAAAAAAGCGACAGTGCCGCATAAAGTGCCAACAACAACAACAGCAACAATAACAACAATCGTAAGGAAAACAGACCAAATGACTACAAGCTCATGTCCTGTGCGACTGACCATGTCCTAGTCTTTTTTTGCGAAACTCTCGGTAGAGCCCACTCACTTTTTATGCCCTCTCTCTCTTCACCTGCACTCTACCATCGCTCTACCCTCGCTCTATTACCGCTCTACCCTCGCTCTACACCAGCTCTACTCACACTCTACCATCGCTCTACCCTTACTCTACCCTCAGCCTACCCACATTTTACCCTTACCCTACCCTCGCTCTACCCCCACATCGACATTAAATGCTTTGCTCATGTCCTTTTTTTGTTTTCTGTTTTTCACTCAAAATTTTAATTTTTTGTTATTGTTGTAGGTTTTTTTGTTTTTTTTTGTAATCTGCTTGTTGCTATTGTTGTTGTTGTTGTTCTTGTTGCTGCGCCGCTGCTGCAGTGCGACATTATAGAATATTTTGTGCTCGTTGTGTTTGTCGCTCGTCGCTCGCTTTTATGTAGGCTGATACATATTTGCCTTTTAACTTGGCTAACGATAATTTGTTTGGCAACAGCTATTGTTGTTGTTGCTATTGTTGTTGTTGTGTGTAATGAATTTTTATGCGCTTTTAATGTACTTTACGCAGATATGAAATTATGCGCAATATGTCCAACTTCTACTCACCTCACCCTTCTCCCGCCGCGCAACAAACACGTAAACAAAATTTTGATGTTTGACGCAAATTTTCAAGTGTCGACCAAAACGAGAGGTCGATTTTTTTTTTAAGTGTCGTCATGTGTACATAATAAATACATTTTTTTTAATTAAAATATTTAAGAAACTTTCACAAGCAAATTATTGCGGTCAAAGTACTTTGCTTGGAGGCATCAAAAATAAGAGACGCCGGAAAGTAGGCAACAAAAAATATGTGTTAATGTTAACGCTTTAGTGACTTGTCAAAAAGGGTTCGCAACAGTGCGGTGCGATTACGAGAGGCTCATCAGTTCAGTTGGCTTTATAAATGGCGCAGGATATGCGAAAAATCACACAGTTTGCATAATAATGAACATAAACTGCGCTAAAGCAAATAATATATCAAAGGATTTTTATTGCGAATATTAAAAAACCGAATAACGGAAACGAATGAACAAACGCAATTTTCATCTACACACACACACACACACACACGCATACACACACACAGAGGCAGGCAGACAAACACAGACAATGGAAATGAAAGTTTGCTGTCTGTTTGCATGACTTATCGTATTCAAATATAGTATGAGTAACTCTACAAGCGCATGTGTATCTGTCTCTTTATCTGTGTATGCGCGTGTGTTTGTGTGTGTGAAAAGCATTGCTGCCAAGTATAAGATGCGAGACTTAATGTAGCGCGAAATAACTTAAATAATTCAAAGCAGTGCGGCGCACAACTTGGCAAAAATTATGGCCGCCAATAATACAACGAGGGCCAAAGGAGTGGCAAAAAGTCAACTTGAGCCGAAAGAAGCAGCAAAGAAAGTAAAAAGTGTGCAGAATGAAGAAAAAAAAGAAAAAAGAAAGGGAAATCAGTGCGAGCCATTCGCGTCGCCGTAGCACATAACTCATGGAACTGAGTGTGCCTCTGTGTGTGTGTGTGTATTTGAATGCATACATACATACACATATTCACGTAATTGTGGTAGTTTGCCATAGCAAAAGACGTAAGGCGCTACAATTACGTATACGCCGCGTTGTCCACTCGTATTTGCCACAAGCGCTTAAATGTAGCGCCTTCTGTTGGCTGCTACCTCTCCACCACATCGCCGTTTTCAATGTAAAGTAAAGTAAAGTAAAGTTAAATAAAATAAAGCACAGTCCGCAAAGCGTAAATTGAGTCAAGCTCGCGGGCACGCAGTGATTTAAATTTTCGTAGGCTTCTTGGCATCACCAGCAACAACATCAGTGGCAGCAACATCAGCAGCGGCAGCAGCAACAGCAACATTGGTGGCATTGCCACAAAGACAGGACTCAGACTGAGAACGGAGAACAGAGGACTCATTGAAGCAGAAGCGACTGCCATGCCATGCTAAAGGCTACAAAAAAGCGAATTACTTTTACGCGAAATATATTACATTCTGTTCGCTTGTTCGCCGCTACAATTTACACAATTCATAATTCATGGCGTATAAATTTAGTGCGCATATAAATTTCAGGCAATGCTTTTCGCCCAACGATTGCGTGTATATATGTGTATGTGTATTGCTATGTATATGTACATGTGTGTGTGTGTGTTTGTGCCATTTTAAGTTATAATTGAGTTTCTGTATGCACATCACTGACAAAGTGACAAATTGATTACAAGCTAAAACACACACAAGCACACACACGCACACACACACTGACGTATACATAACGACTTTTATTTGCATTCATATTCATATTCATGCGCTCATGTGTGACATTTGCATTTTATTAAATTAAGCAATATTTTTGTGCCTTTTGTTGTTGTTGTTGTTGTTGTAGTCATGCTTATTGCCATGGCAGCTATTAAAGCTTAGAATGTCCTTAAAGCAATACGCCCATACACACATGGCAACCATATGAGCAGTGCTTCTATGTCTGTGTGTGAGTGTGTGTGTGTGTGTGTGTGTGGGAGGGCAAACTCAAAAGAAACAATTTATTTCACGCACTATTGAACTTTGCAATGAACGATTTTTCTTTTGCCGCAATTTGAACAAATATTAATTTAATTTTTTTTTTTTTTTCCTTCTCAGCTCTTATTTGCTTACACTCTTCAATGTGCCGCGTTTTTTGTGTTGAGTGTTTTGTGTTTTTGCTTTTGCTTTTAAAGTCGGCGCAGTTGAAGCAATGAAGACGCGCCAGTTTTCGAAAGTCTCGACAGTCTCGACAAGTCTTGGCTTTGTCGTTTATTCATGAGCCGAGCCGAGCCAAACTGAACTGAACCGGCAATGCCATGTATTTGCCACAATTTGAAAATTTTCTGCTTATTTTACATTGCTTTCGATTGAGTTTGTTCGTTTTTTTTTTGGTTTTTAGTCGATTTCCATTTTCATTTTCATTTGTTCATTTTTTTTTTATGGTGCTTCAGTCGACAATCAATTTTTTTTCATCACAAAATTGCATTCTTCAAACAAGCGTCGGTGAGGCGTGCGGCGCATTTGGTTAGAGGCGGTTTGAATTTGTGGTTGTACATGACGCGCTGGTAGAACAAACAAGCTCAGAAAAAAATACCAAAAAAAAAAATAAGTTGATAGCTGCAAAAACAGTTGTAATAAAAATAAAAAAAAAGCAACACAAAAATTCACACTTTATTCATTTCCGCAATTTTGCCTCTGCATGAATTACCAAAACCATGACGCCTCCTTATACCCTGCCACCAAGCCAACAAAAGCAACAGCAACTATACAACAAAAACAACAAGCACGCGTGCGATTGTAAACTTCATCGAATAAAATGCTGTCTGTCATTTGAAATTCTAACAAACTCGACTCAACTCAACTCAACTCACCACAACCAACAACGATCTTGGTCGGGCTGGCAGCCTTGGTTGGCTCAACTTGGCTCGGCTCAGCTCAGCTTGGCATGGCTTCGCTTCACTACTCTACTCTACACGCCGCTTTGCTTTGCTCTTTTCAGCTTGTATTCATTAATCAACTTTCAAATCTTACCACAACAAACACGTTTCAAAGTTTGAGCAAAGAATGAAGCATACAAACAAAATAAAAAAAAAAAAAAAACAAAAAATAGAATAGAAAAGAAATGAGAAAAGAAAATCAAAAACAAAAGTAGAAACGGATGCTGTGAAGCACTTGTCAGTGTCTGTCTTCCGGCCTGTCTGTCTGTCTGCATGTCTGTCTGTCTGTCTGTCTGTCTGCCATTTTGCTCACTCCTTTTGCCACCCGTTGTGATGCTCAAACGAATCGCCAGCAAACACTTTGCACTAATTTGCGGTTGAGTGCTGAGCTGAGCTGAGCGTGCGTTGACGAACGAATGAATGAACGAAACGCTTCATGTGTCTACAGCACTAAGCAGCAGTCTGAGCATGTGTGTGTGTGTGTGTGTGTTTGTCTGGATTACGCGTATTATCAGACATTTGCCAGCGCCATTGAAATTGTTATTTGCTTTGCGTTATTTGTAGTAAATTAAATGCTCGAATACAATTTTCAGTGACTTTTTCCAATTGAAATGAATAAAAGAAATACAAAAAAAAATCACAAAAAAAAAATATAAACGAATCATTAAAAGTCATCAGTACACGGTAAACAGTGGCATGATGTTCAACAAAAAAAAAAATAAAATAAAACACTTATTGGCGCACATGTAACCTCAGACTTATTGCTGTTGAACAACAAAAGTTCAGTGAATTTGTACGCCTGTCACTTTTCATTTGTTTCAACAACGCACAACGCGTCGCCATTGTTGTAGTTGTTGCTGTTGTCCACGATAAGCTCATACACAGACATACAACGCAAGTCTTGGACAACGCATCATTTGTAATGAAACACTTTTCTATATAACTGACAATCAAAAGAGAAGCACAAAAGACAAGGAAGACTATAAAAATCATATTAAAATTGCACGTTGAGTGCATCTTCAGTTCAGTGATAAGCAGGCCAGTGATAACATAACACAGGTTGCCTGCATTAATGACCTGGCGCTGTAGCAGGATGTACTATGCTCAGTCATTAACAACCGGAGATGAGTTCGGTTTAATGTTGAGCGCATTTACAAATGGAATTTTTTAGTGTAAAATGGCCAATGGCCAATGGCCAAATGAACATCATCAACGTCAATGTCAACATCAGTCGGAGCAAAGACAACTGCAAATGCACACGAGATGAGATGTGATGAGTGGAGATGAGACGAGACGAGACGAGACTGACATTTGCAGATGTAAAGTTGATAGCTGCAAGTGCATTTCTCAAATTTAATACTGTAAACTTGTAATATAAATGCACACACACACACACACACACACATACACACACATGCACACAGCATAACAAAGAGTTTAACGTAGTCATCATCAGCATCAGCATCAGCAGCTTTGATAAATGAAAACTCGCGTACATTTTTTTTTTCATTCTTTTTCTGAAGAATACACAAATTTAGTGCTCTCAATTTATATGCGTTATCCAAGCATACATCAAATGCAATGCAGTCATGCACCATAAAGGTATATGTGTAGTTTGTTGGCAACTCGAGGCTGTCAAACTTGCGTGCAATTCATGGTAAACGCACGCATACCAAATAAGTTAGCACAGCTTCGAGCGCTAATTAAAAATCTGCTTCGCTGCCACGTTAAATATTTTTCAAGTTTTCTAATTAACTTTTCGCTAATAAAATTACATGAACAAAAAAAAAAAAAAACAAAAAAAGAAAATAGAAGAGTGTGAGAGAATTTCTTTTATAAGTATTTATTTTAAGCGCATAACTTGACTTGAAGGTGTTTGCCACGGCTCAGCCTTCAACTCTTAGCGCGCGTGTGTTTATTTCCATAAGTTTTTTTTTCGCTTGTTATGCTTGTATATTACTTATTTCATACGCCACCCCACTTTTTTTGTTTGCAATGCTACGAGACTTTTCATTAGCAACGTTTTGGCATTACGCGTCTAAGACGTTGGCTATTTTTTATGCAATAAAAATCTCTTACGAGCTACAATATATTGTAGCATACTTTCAGGCATTATTGTTGCAAGCAGCATTATTCGTTTTGCTTGCAAGCAAGAGCCAATGAAATGTGCTGAAATGCAACGAACAAAGTGCATTTACCACTCATAAGCTTTTTACGGCAAAGCCAAGTCTTTGCCCGCCTACACAGCGCGCAAATCACTTTGCGCGCCAGTACCTGAAAGTATGCAATGGCAGTCAGCACTCAGCCGGTAAAAACGATTTGCACGTCGGCTTTTTGTTGTTTTTTTTTTTGTGTTCTCAGCCACTTGGCTTTTTCTTATGGATTTACAAAGTGTATTTTTTTTAAAGCAGCTTTAACATTTGCCACTTCGTGTTTTGCTTTTCCGAAGCGCTGCGACGCTAAACGAGCGACGTGTATGAGCATATTTTAAAACCGTTAAGGATTAACTTAGTTGCCTTCGAGGCTGAAGTGTTTATGCTCAGCGACGCTGTGCATTTCTATGTATGACCTTGGTTGCTGCCATAGCCATAGCCATTGGCGTATGGGCGTGTGTGCTAACTTGCCAACTTTGAGATTTAGTTATGACCAACGTCAGTGGTCAATTTGTTTGAGATTTATAAATTTGTGCTCGGTATCGTTTGTTCAGTTGAGTTGAGTTGCATTAAGCTAAGCAAAGCTAAGCTGAATTGAGTTGAGTTGAGTTAAGTTGGTGGAAAATGTTGCCAATGAAAGTTTACGGAATTATGAAAATTCGAAAGCATTTTGGCTAATTAAAATTGCATTATAGTTATTTGTGCCTTAAATTTGAAGTTTTTGAGCTGTTTGTTGCCCATGTATGTGTGTATGTGTGTATTAACCTTAGCACAGCGAGCTCAGCATTTGTACTCGGTTAGGCAACGCTTAGCACTAACCAAGCATGACTGAAGCGAAGGCGGCCGAACGTACGGTCAACAAATTGAAGTCAACAACGTAACTGAGGCGAAACTCTGTGAGTCAAACCTCAGCAGTGGCGGCAAATGAAACTAAAATGGTATAACGTTCAAGGAGCCAAGGATAAAGTACACACATGTGCATGTGTGTGTGCGTGTGCATACACATAAAGCATTAGAGCGAAGAACCAACGCACAAACAAGAATATATGTGTAAGCAAATAAACAAACAAATATACCTACGACAGATCATCGTCATCAGCATTGACGATGAAGATGAAGATGAAGATGAGCAAACATACACACATGAGGACAAGGACGACTTAAAGTCGTCATCATTATCATCATCATCAACAACAGTGGCAGCAAGCAGTGTTGGCAGCTTCAACTTGGATTTAATGTAATACAAATTCCCAAGGAAACGAAGCAAACCAAACCAAACCAAAGTGAAGCCAAACTGAGCCAAAAACCGAACCGAAACGAAAAGCCAAACGATGAGGAATGAAATGGAACGAATGAACGAACCAACGAACGAACGAATGAACGAATATACTCAAGCGGCGGAGTGGGCTGAAGATGGACATACGAATGAGAAATCATTGCAGACATATGAAATATTAAATATGTACAAGCACAAATACAAAAGCAAAGCCCACAAACAAACAAACAGACACAAGTGTGTGTGTGTGTTTGTGCGTATGTTACTGCCTGTGCAGTGAAGCACAGCGAACAACGGAAATGGCAGGCTGATGATCCCATTTCCGAGCGGTAAGTGATGCCAAAAGTCACACACACACACATACGCACTAACAGAAGCGCACACGGCAGCAGAGGCCTAGACTGAATGACTGAAAAACTGACGTCGAAATGGCCAAAAAAAAAACAAAAAAAATAACAAAAACAAACAGAGCAAACTTTTCGACATTACAACATATAGCTAGAGAAAGAGAGGTGCAGAGATAGTGTGTGAATGAGAGAGAGAGAAACGACTTATAAGCGCTGCGCCGACTTAAGATTTTCGTCGTGCACTTCATGCGTTTCTGATACACACACACACACACATACACACACACGCACGCACACATGTGCACACACCCAGCGAGAGATATTTGGGCACGACATCAAGTCTCATACGCAGCATCCCAAGGGGCAAATAAGCTTACAATAACAACAACAAATAGTTGTCGAGCATGTGCATATGTGTATTTGTATGTGTGTGTGTGTGTGTGTGTGTGTGTGTGTGTGTGTGTATGTGTGTCTGCGGCTTGAAGCAACAACAACAAAAACAACAACAACATCATCAGAGCAACATCATCAGCCGCACATGTCCTTTGATTATAATTTAAGTACGACATGACATCGTGGTTAACTTTTGATGCCGAACAGTTGCCATTTAACTTGCATATAGAAAACGGTTTGCAGCAAAAAAAAAAAAAAACGCTCTTGCCTTATTTTTGCTACCTTGTTATTTATTTATTTATTTTTTTTTGCCGTTTGCCGCTTTGGCTGTTTGTGTTGTGGTTTGTTTCTTCTGAGAGTAAAAGTATTTCGAAATAAGATGTAGAACACTTTGAAAGCATGTCAATGCATTGCATAAGACTGAGCAAAGGCAAAGGCGACACTAAATGAAGAACCTTTTGCAAACCAATAAGACTGTCATCTGTGTTAATTTGACGGCAAAAACGTAAAAGAAAAGAAACCAAAAACAACAACAACAACTTCAACAAAAAAAGGACATTTCATCTTATTGCATATCATGTCAACTCATTTTGTTTCGTTACGTGTGTTTTTCTTTTTTTTTTTGTGCCTCGTTGCTTTTTGACGCATTTGCTCAAAGCCCACGTTTAATTAATGCGCAGCAGCGTTTTCATTTGCTGCATACTTTTTGGGGCGCGTTTTAATAAAACGCCAAAAGCACGCACAAATACACAAGCAATGCGCCGCCTTAAGCCTTTGACAAGCGACAATCGTAAATCTTGACCAACATATCTCAACATTTTTGTTTGCTTTGCTTTCCGTTGCGTTGCGTTGCTTTGCGTTTCAACTGCCAGCCCAAACAGCCTCACACGACCTCGAAACCGTGTTTGTTTTTATTGTTGTGACTGTTAGTACTGTTGTTGTTGGGCTGTTGTTGTTGCTGTGCTGATATTGAAGTTGTTCGCTGTGCTTGTTTGTGAAATTGGACTCATTTGTCGAACACATATGAGCGTACGATGAACGCAATGGTAACAAAATGTCGCATGATGATCACGCAACTGGCCACCAAACCGACCAAGCAACCAACGTCGACCGCAGCACCATCACCAGCACCAAGCACCAAGCACATGCTACGCCAGTGGGGTGGGGTGGGTTGGCGTTGGGTGTGAATGGGCGTGCATATGTACGAGCATTGTTCTTTGTCACCATTGACAAGGCCTATGCAAATATTTAGTAAATGAATCAGCGCTTTGCGACTGTTATCATTTATGTCCATGCCGACAATTTGGACAGGGCTGCAGCACTGGGAGCACACACACGCACACACACGCACACACACACACACACACACAATCACATGGCATACATATACGCATATGGCGTATGGCAAGGACAAAGGACAACGGGCAACGCTTTTGCAGTTGAAATGAAATGAGCGTGAAACATATTTGTCCATTGTGCGTCAGAGCCGACAGCGAATTTGTCAATTTGTAGCAGAGAAAATTCCATGCCAAAGGCGCATTAAGTGTCAGAGATATGGGCGCGTCTGCAGCGGGACATGGTTAGAGTCTGGGTTCTGGACAGACAAGTCACACACATGCGGGCCACGTCAGATGAGATAGAAGGAAAATTTATGGCGTTAGTCTTGCAGATGAACTAAGTAGAAAACGGGAGCAACAACAACGCCATGAGTGACGGACTTATCAACAGAGACTGAGTGACGGACGCACTGAGCGTATGAACGAATGTATGAGCAACTGAGCAAGCTAGCGTGCTGCTGAATGCCAATGGAGCTGCTCTCAAATGCGTGGCACTATGACAATTATCCAAAATGCAAATATCAATGCTTAATGCTGCGTCATACGCTGAGATTGCTGCGCTGCTGGCAAACGGGCAAATGGGCAAACTGAAAGCGTGATGGACTATAATTGTATGCATTCGATGTATTCCAATTGTGAAATTGGCTCACTTAAGCACTTTGCTCTTCTCTCTTGCTCATCAACGACTTCCACTTCCACTTTTACTTGTCTTGCCATTCATTAGTCTTCTTTGCCTTTGCCTTTGCACTCGTTGCTCTCGGTGTTGGTGCTGTTGCTGCTGTCATGTGCTTTTATTGCGTGTGTATAAAAAATCTTTTGCGCTGTAATTAAAAATCAGAAGAAATGGAACACGGGCAAAGAATAATAAACACTCAACTGCTGCCATCATAAAAGTATCTTTACGTTGTGCGCAAGCGAGCATATCTGTGCATATAAAGCTTTTTCGCTCTGTTACTCTGTGTGTGTGTGTGTGTACGAGCGAGCTGTAAAATCAAATACGAAAAGAAAAAAAATCATATTTCGGCGCTAGAAACATTTTTATACGCTTTCCGGTGTAAAGTTTCATGAAAATGTAATGAAAACATAAAGTAAAATATTACTAGAGCATACAATTTTGAGCAGCATGTCTCCTTAGGCCTTTTTAAAATAAATATGATGTCAGTTCTTGATAGAAGCTCACCAAAATGTCAGCATCTTCAAATCTTTATCGTAAAGTCTTGCCAACACTCGTTTAGATCGGAACTATAATCTGCGTCTTGAACGTTATGAAAGTCACCAAGCCGAAATTAGAAACGGAGTAAAATAGAGGTATTTTTATAGAAATAAACACAAAGACAACTAATCGTTAATCACATATGTATGTCAATGATAATCTATAAGCTCAACGATGACAAATGCCATGTGTGTTACAAAGCTTATGACATGGCTTGAAATATTTATTGTTAACTGCATGAAGAGTACAGAGAAAATAAAAACAGCATGAAATAAAATAAATTGCACTCAAAATCCTTTTCCGTGCCTGCAACTCATTACAAATTTTATTACAGATACTTTTGCCGGAATACAAACGACAACACACACACACACACATACTAACACTCTCACTCTCTCGCACACACACACACACACACACACGCATACACTAACAGTGTTACAGCATGCACTGACATTTAATACAACACTTGATGTCGCTCATTAAGAAGAATTCAACGCGCGAGCGACCGAATGCCCAGCAGCCTTGCCTTACCCCCCACCCCAAGCACCATGACAACTTTAGTGTGCGTGTGTGTGTGTGTTAAGGGTAGGTAGAGTGTTAACGATTGATGCCCTGCACGGCCAAGTGCGCCCGTTCGCTCGCTAACGATTTTTTAAGCAAGACGAGCGCAAACCATTTTTAAAATGCACGCTCAATAATGATGGGCGCTGCATGGCCAGCGGGGTTTGAGGGGCGATTTGGGCTCTTGGTAAGTTTCTTGGTGGATGTCATTGCGCGGGGGGTTTGCACTTTTATGGCGTACTAGTGCAGGTGTTTGTGTGAAACTTGTTGCCAAATAAACAGAGACAAGAACAACAACAACAACAACGACGTGTCACAAATACAGACAACTACAAGGACCGAACAGTGCCGGAAGGCGCAAAGCAGATTCGCGTGATGATTCTTATACGCACACACACACACACATACATATGCAGCGATAATGAGCACACATCGCATTACAGTGGACATGTGTGTGTGTGTGAGTGTGTGATCGTATACGTGTGAAAGTGTTTGACAACGTGAACTGACTGGCAAAGTAAGAGACTATTATGTGTTTGTCAGTGTGTGTGTATGTGTGTGTAAGGTAACTGCAATCCTTGCTGCACTTCACCGCTTCATGCCCTTTGCTCTTCTTCATTTGTTGTCATATGTATGCATTACCATCAAGCAATGTTTATAGCTTTGGTAAAGGTAACTGTCGCCAGCACCAAGTGATGTGTGTGTGTGTGTGGGAGGCGTGGCTGTTGCATTGCATATTTTTCCACTTACTTAACGCATTAAGCGCAAAAATGTAAACATGCTAAATATATATGAAGGTGCTTTTACCACCTTTTGTGAGTGTGTGTGTGTGTGTGTGATTCTTACTACCACAATATTTGTGCATGTGTGAACACATACTTAAGCATCCGAAATGCGCTTATATATGTATGTAAATGAAAAATAAAGAAGTAATAATAAGAGTGAACAAAAGAAATCAGCTTATAGACAAAAAGTTCCTTGTGACTGCAAAGGATATTTACTTAAACTGACAGAAATGCAAGCACACATGTCAAGGATACAAGCGACTTACAGAAATTCATGTTTTTTGTTCTTGCATTAAAAATAATTCAATTCAATTTACTGAATATGCAATGAAATCTTTTAAAAAAAAGTGTTGCATGCTCACAGGCGCGCACTTTTAAATTATGTTTTGCTGCTGACACTTGACTTGTCCAAAAAAAAAAAACATTAAATTAGAATTAAAAGTCAACACTTATTTACCAAAAAAGCAATAAAAAAACCCCAAAAAAAAAAATAACAAACAAGAAATGCCAAATTAACATTGTCATCAAAGCGATTTAACTTGTTTGCTCGCTGCCAGCGCGCACGTCCTTGCCATCTTTGTTGTTCGGCTGCTCTGCTTGTCCTTGTTACGATTACATAGCAAATCTGTTGAAAGCCTCAAACAAACATGTTGAAAAATGTCACATATATAAGCAAACATTTTTACAAACACACACACTCATACATACAAATGGCGAAATGAGTCTTTTAATTCGAATGCGTATATGAGAAGCCTTTCTTCTGTTTTTCGTTTCATTTTTTGTGTTAAGCTTTTTTGTTTGTTAGTTTGTAGTTGTTGCCGTTGTTGTTGCCGCTGTTGTTGTTGTTGTTGGCTGACGAAAAATCATGCGACCGAAAAGGCAAAAAATCTTAACCCAAATAACTGCTAAAACTATTCAAAACATTTACTTAATATTCGCACATCTACACGCGCACGCACGGGTAGCGAAAGTGCTTAAAATGGTAGTTGGCTACAGTAGCGGGGGAAAGGCAACTAAGGGTGTGCTACACACACACACACACACACACACTTACATTCAAACATAAGCAGACATGCCGAAATGAGAACATTTTGTAATCCTTTGTTATCTTGATCTCTTTTTTGGTTGACTCTTTTGTTGTTGTGTATGGTTTTTTTTTTTTATTTCATTTATACAAAGCAACACACAAACTAAACTCATACGTTGACATACAAGAGGACACACAAACATACACACATATACTTACAAATGTGCACAAACGCCATGATGTTTAATATTAAATCATATTAAATTATTCAAAGGCCGCTCAAAGGCTTTCGCTGCTGTTGTTGTTGTTGCTGTTGCTGATGTTCAGTCTTGTAAGTGTCGACGACGACGATGACGACGAATGCTGAGCATTTATAAACATTAGCACGCAAGCATGGCACAAACGGCGACAACGATAAGCTACTAACATGCGCCTAGATGTATGCAACGCCTTCTAAACTAGTAAAACACGCACACACACACACACACAGACACATGTGTATGACATTCTATGGCGGGTGTGAGTCGCACGCCAAAGTTGCTGCTGACTTTTCTGTAAATTGAATGTGAAATTTTTGAATAATTTTCGACAAAGTCTGCGCGCATTTGTTGCCGGCAGAGGGCGCATGCCGAGGAGGCAGCCAACAGTGACTGCAAATGTGCCAACGAGCGAGCGAACCAGCAACCAACCAAGCAAACGAGCAAACGAATGAAAGAAAATCGAGCGTTAAGCCATGTGCTTTCGTGCTTTGAAAGTGTTTAGAAGATGCTTAAAAATTTATTAAAAAAAAAAATGTTTTTTATGATGTCTTGCCCTGTGTGCGTGTGTGTGTGTGTTTGTGCATAGTTTCTGTTTTTGTTGCCAAAAGGAAGATGATGTGCTTGCAAATTTGACTTTTATTTTGCATTTTGAGCTTGTAAGCAATTTTTACGATTATTGATTCTGCACTAATGACGAAAGTTTTACTTAACGCAATTTTTGTGCGCTTTCATTTTCAATTTTCCAATGCGAAAAGTCATGCGACCATCGCAAGTTTTCATAGATTTGCAGCGATTTTCGATGACAAGCCGTTCGCTGAAATAAATGCATTGAGGCGGAAGGCAATGCGACAAGTCATAAGATTGATGTTTTTTTCTGCTTTCTTCATTTTAGTTGTTGCGTAAATAAGTATATTTGTAGTTTGCTTGCTTTATATGATGCGCGCCTTAAGCAAGTTGCGCTTGTGTTATGCAATGCTGTCTTGACTTTGCTAACAACGCACAACTTGGCTTATAATTTAGCTGAGCGACATCAAGACAAGTAAGCAAGTGCACAAAATTTTTACGTTGCCAAAATAGCAACAACAAAAAAGCGCTGAAACATTTTTGCACAATGTAAGCGTAGAAGAACATCAGGTGCGGCAGTCGTCGAAAATCTTGTTGTCAGTTGTTGGCTGCGTTGAAAAAGTTGCATTTAATTAAACTTAAACATTTTCATTGTCAAGCGAAAAATAATTAGTTGTGTGCTGTGCGAAGAACAGAAGAAGAAGGTGGCGGCGCAGGCAAAGAAATTGCAGCGAAACAAGCAACATTTTCTGCACTACAACAACAGGAAGTAATACGTTGCATGTAACAAGGACACACACACACAAACACACACACAGAAGGAGACACAAGTGAAACTTTCAAAATTTAAATGAATGCAAGGAAGCTTAAAAGGATACAAGAAACAGTAGCAAGCGGCAAAGAACATGCATGGCAGCAGATACAAAGTCACATGCATGCGACTTTGTCAAAAAAAAAAAAAAACAAAAGAGCGCAAAAAACAAGCGAAAGAGGCAACGAGTAAACTTGCTGCCGAAATAATGCGCAACATTAACTAACTAACGTCACTGCCAGCAACCGACCGACCGACCGAACGACGGACGGACCGAACAGAGTGACTGGCAAGCCGGCATTGTGCCACTGAGCGCGACTGCAACCGATACATGTGCACATGTAGATTGTTTGCCAGCCAACCAGCCAGCCAGCAAGCGAACACAAGCGCAGGCACAACAGGAAGGAAGTGTTATTTAGTTAAGGTATTAGTGTGCTTAATAAGAAGTTTGGCATGGCTGGGATTAATTAAATTAGGACGATGCCATGCCAAAGATTTTGGCAACGTACACGAGACTCAGCCTGCCGTTGCCGTTGCTGTTGGTGATGGCGTTGCTCGTCTGTAGCAACACGAGTGCGGCACAATGAGTGCTTTAAATTTAGTTTCATCAGTGTAGAGGATTTTTCGGTGTCATGTCATTGGTGGCATAAACCAAGTTAGCAAATCCTTGGGCCGACGTTGAATGTGTGTAAACGCGTTCGAAACGCGTTGGCTTAGCGCACAAAAAAAAAAAAATAATAATAAATTAGATTGACGTTGTAGCTTCAATGATGGCATTGCAGTGGCTAATAAATTAGTGCTAATTATGTTTTCAATTACGCAGCAAAGGCCAATTTAATATTAGATATCAAAGGGTATTTGCGATGCCGCGCAGCAATGACGTTGCGTTGGCAGTGATTGAAATGCAATTCGTTGCATACTTTTAGGCAGCGCGATAAATGTAATTTTTGTTGTTGTTTTTGTTGTTGCAGCTACGCCAATGTGATGGAAATTCACGACAACGCATGGCATCAAATCAATATGTCATGAGTCGCTGTGAGTGGCGACTGAAATGAGAATACTGCGTATACGCAACGTTGTATATACCAAAAGTCATATGTGCGCGCTTGTAAGCCGCGTGGCATAGCGGTTGTGGAGTTTGATAAGTGTGAAAAAGAGTAAAGTGTGTAAACGCAGAAAAAAAAAAAAAAAAATGGTTTGCTGCATGCAACCAAATCGCTGATTTACGATTCACGCAACACTGAGGCAGTCAGTCAGCTAGGCAGGCATGTTGAAGGACAGCGCGATGGTGATGGCGATGGCGTTGACTGTGTAACATTTTCAACAAACTACAATAAAAAATTTTAAAATTTATTACTCGTCTCCAGCCAATATTTCACTTTGACATGAAATGTCGCGAAATGAAGCTGTCCAGTTGTGGCAAGGCATGCGGTCGCAGTGCGCCGCTGCGCAAATGAGAAACAAAAAAAAAAAACAAATGAAAGATAAATAAATAAAGGCATGAAATTAAGTCTAACTTAATGAACCGCACACGAGTTGCTTTAAAAATGGTTTAACTCGGCACTTTTTACCAAAGCAACATTGCTTGCAGCGACGCGTTGCACAGCCATGCGAAATATTTGACAACCGACGTCAGTCGCTTGAACTGCCAATTAATATGATGCATACGACATGTTGTGCGTCGGCGTAAGCAAGTATGAAATGAGCGAAGAAGCGGCAGCAACGACAGCGGCAGCGGCAGAAGAAGAATGCATTGCAAGGCCATCAATCAATATTTCATGGCAAGATATGCTTTTAATTAATTTAAAATGTAGTATGACACTTTAGTATCGAACGCAAAGCGACGCGCCACGACTCTGACTCTGAATGCATGTTAAACAAGCAAGCGGACATGAGTGCCTCTGCAAGTGCATATGCGTCGGTGTGTCTGCATGTGTGTGTGCGTGTGGCTTTGCATAAATGCAGCAACAGCAGCAGCAGACGTTGAGGACGACGCAATCAGGCGCATTTTATCCTTGCGCAAATGAAGGGGAAATGTTTTCATTTAATTTTATTTTTGCCAATGGCGCCATTGCCATAATAACATAAACGACAAGCGCAGCAATAAGAACAACAACAACAACAGCAGCAACAACAACAGCAACAGAAACCACGACAAGTGTTTGTAGGCTTGCATGCTAACTTCTGTATTGATGTATGCGTGCACACATGTGCGTGTGTATGTGTTTTTGTATGCTTTACAAAAACTACGGCGCGTCCAAACATAATTAAAGACAAACAACGCCGATTGCCGTCAACGTTGACGCCGACGCAGACGCCGACGCAGACGCACAAATACAAACATGCATGCATATAAGTGCATCTCTCTCTTTCTCTTTAATTATCGGGCTCTCCTTCGCTGTGATATGCTTAAGCGATCAAGCTTTGTAGGCGCGAGCGTTGCGACTTAATTTTACTCAACTTGCGTTTGAAGTTATTTTCACTTCCTGTCAAAGCAGAAGTCATTTTCCTTTTGACCTTTGCTTCAATACATAATGACTTCTAACACCTGTTCTCTCTTTTTTGTTGCCAATTTCGTATTGAATATTCATTACTTAATCAAAATATTAAAACTCGCCGTGTGAGTAAACAAATTTTCGTTACACATTAAACAACTCTCGTGTTTGTTGCACGCACATTTATCACGTTTGCTTTGGCAGGGCAAACAGTCTGGGTTTTCTCAACGCCGTGCATATCAACTGACTTTATCGGTGCATGAAGCACGCATATACATATGTATATATATATGTATATGTATGTGCATAAGTAACTTGATACAATGGCAGACGTTCGGCATACGCTTCGGCAGAACTTACTTACCACCAAAGCCGACCGTGCGACGACCAACAGACAGACACGCCTGACTCTGCAGGCAACAACAAATGGAAACAGTAAAGAAAACAGGCTTGAAAGCACAAAAATAACAAAGTGTGCGCCAAAAACAAAAAGAAGTGAAATTCTTAACAAGGCAGCAAAAAAAAAAGGACGTAGAAAAAAAGGAAACAGTAATGGCATATTTTTCTGTAATTAATTCGGCAAGAATGGCAACATTTTTCGTTCATGCATTGGCAAATAAAGCGAAGCTGAGCGCAGGAGTGAAGGAGCGCAGGAGCGAGAGTAACAGCATGCAATGTTTTTACAATTATCCTTGCAACTACTACTTACAACAACAACAACTACCACAGGCAATGAGTGCGGTACAAGTAAAGGCATTGGCAACAAAAAAACAAAAACAAAAAAAAAAGCAACAAGAAAAACATTTTTAAAAAGTTGCATGAAAACAGTAACAGCAGCAACATCATCACACACACACACACACACACACACACATACATACCTTGTAGTAAATGCTTACATGTATACAAAAAAAGCACACACAGACAGTCAGTCCAACAGACCGACGGACGGACACGCACCCATAGAAGCAAGTGGAACAAAATTGCATTTATTAAGGCAACCGAGCAGTGGCGAGAAGAGAGAGAAGAAGGAGTAAGCGAGCGTAGACAGAGGATCGGCATGGCAGTTATAATGCGATAGCTAAAAAAGAGGCGTGGCATGGCGCATGGTGCGTGGCTTGTGGCGTGGCGTGGCGTGGCGTGCAGTGCCATATTTGAAGGCATTACTTGAGCGTTGGCATTCATGCGCTTGCATGCTCGGTCAGCAACAACAACAACAACAACAACAACAACGACAAACATTTTGAACATCATTTTACTTTCATTATGGTTTAACCTTGCAATTTGATGGCGCTGTGTCTATGTAAGCATGTCTCACTCTGTGTGCGTGTGTGTGCGTGTGTGTGTGTGTGACTCCTGACCGAGACGTCAGCAGCAAAATAAAGCCAACACACATGCAAATATACACAAAAAACAAACACAAACACAAAGATGATGATGATGAAAAAAAATACAAAAAACAAAAACAAGTGAGCGCAAAAAAAATAATGTATATGTGAATACATGAAGGAGGCGGCAACGGCAGCTGTTCTTGTTGCTGGCACAGCCACAGTCGCAGTCAGAGTAGCTGCTGTTGCTGTTGCTGCTGCAGCTGAAGCAACTTCCGCTCGTTCAGGCAACAAAACGAGCAGAAGTTGTTCAATTTTCCATTTTTAGTAAGCGAACGAACAAAAAAAAAAAAAAACTACAACAACAACAACAACAAAAATAAATAGAAAAGACAAAAAAACAAACAAAATGCTTCAAAATGTATGAAAGAAGCAAAGCATTTTGCATACGCATACATGTGTGTGTGTGTGTGTGTGTGTGTGTGTAAAAGCGCGTGATAGAAAAAAAAGAATGTACATGCAAATAGACTCTGACACAAACACACACACACACACACACACATATATATGCACACATGTTTTGAGAATTTTCCATTTTGTTTAATAGCGAACAAATGCCTTTGCAGCCTTCACGCCTGCCTACATACAAACACACACACACACGCACACGCACACATGCACAGACATATACAAGCAGTTGTGAATGTAACGTTATTTGTGCATGTGCGTGTGTGTGTGTGCCTGCATCCGCTGCAACATTCAAACGGAATCACACACGAATGCACAAACACAGCCTGAGCCACTGGCAGGGGCAGGGGTGGGGGGGGTCACACAGCAGTAAAGGCCGCTTTTACTTCTGCTCAGCTCAGCTCAATTGCCACACGCCAAACGCGTTGCCATCAAAGAGGAAACGATTGTAAAGCATCATGTCAAAGGGTGTGGTGGGGTGAGGTGTTGGCTTGGTTGGCAGCGTGAAGAAGTCAAAGAAATTGAAAACGAAATTATAATTAATTTGAGATTTGCACTTTAATGTTGCATGCACGAAGCGCACTTCGCTCTCTTCCAAGAAGCCTTAAGCCGTCAATCGGCTTAAATCATGTTTTCTGCTTGCTTTTCTGAGAAGCGCAAAGCAATTAAAGCTGATCTTCATTATGCGCATAAAAGTAATAAGAAGTCTTTCATTAGAATTTATTTTTATAAAAACCATGTAGGGTATTAATGAACTTTGCTACCTTACCGCACTACTACTACTGTTTCCATGTATTTGCATTTTTGCTTTGCCGCTCAAACGAAAACTTTCTTTTTCATTTATTTATTTTTGTGCTTTGATGTTGCGCAAATACATTTTTTTAGTGCGCCTTTGTTGTTGTTGTTGTTGTTCATGTTATTCAAGCACCTCATTTTTGCCAATTGTGCGCTGCAATTACGTAGAAGTGCGCGCGCGCACGTAAGTAGGCAATGTTTTCCACTTTGTGCTGATTTAGTGCATGAAATTTATTGATTATTATTGCTGTGCTTCGAACGCAATGCAATTAAGCAAATAAACACATGCCACATTGGTTTGCAAAATGAGAACTTTCAAAACAAAAAAAAGGAAAAAAAGAGAAAAGAGAAAATAAAACTGTTTCATACATTTTGCTGGCAATATAATTCGCAAAGCTTTTGCAAGATGCGACACACATTAAATAACAAAACTTGCCTGCCAAGACAACTTGGTTATTTTTCCAGAAAGCCTGAGACTTCGACTGCGACTTTGCTTATGCTCATCCTTATAGCTGGCTGTGGTTGTTGTGTGTGTGTGTGTAGAGAAGCTGCCTCGAAAACAACAAATTTATGGTGTCAACCGCAAAATGTGAGTGCGAGCGAGAGTTCAAACTTTGCGTAAGTATAACTTTCATACAAAGTCGTCGTCGTCGTTGTCGTAGTCGAAGTTGATGTCGTCTGCGAAATGCTACTAAATAAAAATTTATACAAGTAACAAACACACACACACACACACACACACACACACACACACATATGCAGACATACGCTTTAAGTGTGGCAATGCAAGGCACTTGACCACTTACACTTATGCAATTATGAAATTGCCAAAGAAAAGTGACACTTTTATTTGTCGTTCGGCACAAGTAGTGACCTGCGGGGGCATGTGTGTGTGTGTGTGTTAGAGGTTGAAATGCGGCTAAACGTAAGAAAAATGAAGAAAATTGCGTTTGGAAAACTCTTAACAAAGTCATTTGGTCCAGATGCTTCCAGCTAAGTTATACCAGCACACGACAAATGGCAAAAGGATGGCTGGCCGCTTGGCCGGTTGGCCGCTTGGCAAAGTGTTGCAAAGTTAGAGGCCTCAGTGGTGTTGGTGGTGAACAAACCTATGTGGTTGCTTGTTTAGTTGGTTGGTGGGTTTGGTTGGTTGGCCTTTTAAGGCAGCAGTGACATGAAGTGTATAAAGGCGAGCCTTTTAAGTTGCTTGTAATGTTATGGGTTAAGGTTACTTTGCGACAAGTTTGCGCAATTAAGGCAAAATGTACTCTCACTGCAATTGACCATTCAAAGTAGTTTCGGTTATCGCACGCTTAGTTTAGTTTCGTCATAGACTTTTCGTAATTGTTTTCTCTCTCTGGTGAAATCAACAGCAGCAGCATTGAATTGATATTAAATGCAGCCAGCGGCAGCTCATGATGACGATACACTCAGCATAATTGAACTCAACTTAAAGTTCTTGGCAGTTGTAAATGAAGGCAACCAAAAAGAAGAAGAAAAGAGTATTGTTTGAATTTATCAAAACGGCAATAAAACCACGAAATTGATGATGCCGCTGCCGCTGCCACTTTCACTATGCTTGCTGCCGTTTGAAGTTACTTTGAGCGAAACGCACATAAAAACTATAAAATATATGCAGTAAATTTGAAGTTTTATTGCACCAATACACATACACACACACACACACATAGAAAGCCATACACACAAACACATGTCACATGCCACTCAAGACAATTGTAGAAGTCGACATTGACGACGACCATGCTTTTTTTGTTGTTGTTCTTGTAACTGTTGGTGTTTGCTTTTGTAGTTGTCGTTGTTGTTGTTGTTGTTGTAGTGTACTTGGTGAGTGTGTCAATGGTCTCTCAGACACGGCAAATAACTGATAGAACCATGCTACGTACGAAAACGATTTCAAGTTTATTTCGTTGCGCGCTAAAAGCAATAAATTCGACTGCGCACAAAATGCTGCTACAATATTTTTTATTCGCATTTTCTTTGCGCTTGTTGAGAGGAACATGCGAATTTAGTTGCCACTTAGCACACGTTGAGTTGAATTTATTTAAAAAAAATGTTTGATTTTTGTCTCAAGCATAGTTAAAAGTTATAACAGTCAGTTAACGGCACTTTTCGTGCGCAGTGTGGCATTGGCGACTTTCAATGCGCTACGCTTTTTAGTGATGTAGCACACATTTAAGTTGACTTTACTTACACATGAAGTGCATTGCATTTTCGTGTTGACTGAATAAAGTGTTTTGCGCTTTATTTCATTTTGTGTTTTTGTTGTTTGTTGTCTTTTTGTTTGGTATTTGTTTTTTTTTTTTTATTTTTATTTATTTTGTTGCGAAAGTTTATGAAATGTAACTGCAACTGCGGGGCATCTGTTTCCTGCCAAAGCCAGCGCATTGGCCAAGCGTGCGTGCGTGAGTGCGCGTGCGTGCGTACATGCATGCATCTATGTGTCTGTGTGTGTGGGTGTGTGTGTGTGCAGCATCAGCATGTGGCGTTCACCATTTACATTGTAGTGGTGCGTTTTTCCGTCGTTGTCGTTCGTTCATGTCCGTGTCCGTGTCCGTGTGCTCATGTGTTGTGCTGCCCTAGTCTTCAACGTAGTCGTCGTCGTTGGCGTCGTTGTCCCTTTGCTTGTTACACTGGAACGAAGCGGAAACTCACAAAATAAATGCAACATTTGGCAGCGAATTTCATTGCAAACGGAAAAGCTTCTGCACAGCAATGCAACGCTGCGTAACTGTGTGTGTGTGTCTGTGGCATGATGCATGCGCCCTGCTGTTTCGACTGCTGCCGTTACTAAAATTTGGTCTTTTATTGTTTCACATGTTATTGCCGCATCACTTTAAGTAAGTCTTGTACGTTCAAATCGTCCCTTTCTGCACCACACACACACACACACATCAGAGAAAACATCTTCATTTGTCTCTGGTTTTTCTTGGCCTTTGGTGTGTTTTTGTTTGTGGCAACTTCCTTTCAAGTTTTCTTGATGCTTGTCCAAGTCGAGCAGATTTTCTTGCTGTCACTTCTGTTGTCCACACTTTGTTGCTTTTGTCTTTTCACCATTGCCCCACACATGCCCTTTTTTATTGGCACTGTCGTGTTGCATTACAGCGCATTGCACTCGGCTGCCCTTGGCTATGCTGACCATTGTCTAATCTTTTGATTATGTATGACAAACGCATATGTAAGCCATTTGCTATTTGCCTTCTCACGACCAACGCACTTGTCTCATCGCACTCATCATCATCATCATCAGCAGTAGCAGCAACAACATCATGATGATCTGATCATCATAGCTTTGCTCACTCAATTTATGGCTTTATCAGAGTGCGCAATAAAAATACTAAAATATTGCAAATGTTTTCAAAAACTTTCATGTGCAAAATGAAAATAAAATAGAAAAAATTGTTTTAAAAAATTTATTTAAAAAATTTCACTCATCGTGTGTGTGTGTGTGTTGTTGTGCTTTGTCAACGCCATCGTTGACGTCGTCGTGGCCGTCATTCTGCTGATGGCCGCAATCATCAACGTCGACGGTTCGTACAAGGGTCAACCAAGTGTATGCGACCAAGCGTTCGTTCCAGTTGGGCTTACACACACATATGCATTTGACTTGTTGTTGTTGTTGTTATTGTTGTTGTTGCTACTGTTACATGTGATGTTGCTCTTAGTCTTGTTGTTGTTGTTGATGTTTGCGTGCAAGCGCATGTACGCGTCGGTCGAATGGAGTCGAGCCTCAGCTTTACTGCCAACCGACCGTGTCCAATATTTTGCGTATGTTGTATGTTGTTGTTGTTGTTTTTGTTGTTGTATGTCCTGCGGTGCCTGCGTGCCAGCGTGCCTGCCTAACTGCGCTAGTCTGCTTTGCTAAGCAAATGTTGTTCTAGCATGTTGTTGCTATCGTCATCATATCAGCACTCAACTCAACGCGACGCGACTCAACTCGCCTCGGCTCGGCGCTGCTCTGCTCGGCTCGGCACGGTTGGCTATGCGGCGCTTTATTTGCGTTTATTACATTTCTTTTTGCTTTCTCTTTTTTTGTACGCTTAGTTTTGTGCCATTTCAGCTGGGAAAAGTTTTCCGCGACGCATTTCCCGCTGCTGTTACATGCCGGTCTCTCCCTTTTTTCTGGTTTTTTGCACTAACCTTTTTTTTCGGACAATTCTACGCGTCGTCGCCATGTTGACTTTTCTTATATATGTATGTGTGTATGTGTGTGTGTGTGTGTGTGTGTGTGTGTTGGCTTGTTGTTCATGTTGTTGTTCGTGTTTGTTTGCTTTTCATTTATGTACTGCCACTTTTGCAATTTCTTGTCTATTCACGACTCTGCTATTTATTTACATAGGCGACGGTTTTTTGACTTTGGCACTTAAAATACGCCAAAAAATTGAAGCTTCCACCTCGACAAAGTAATGCCCAAAGGACTAATTGTGCAGCAGCAGCAGTTGCCCGCACTATCCCTCGCTGCGCCACGCCCCTTTCACTCACACACTAAATTAGTTGAAATTATGTTTTTCCACTTTTATTAACCTTGCGAAGTCAACATGGTCATAAAGAGTCAACGCACTTCTTCGCTCTCTCTCTCTCACCCTCTCTCTTCCACACTTAGTTGGCTTTGGTATAGCAAACGCCCTTCTGCTTATCACTTACGTTGCTTCATTCCTTCAACGACTTTCTTGACTTGCGTTCGTTCGTTCGTTCGTTCGTTTGTTTATTTCATTTTATTTATGCAAAATTGTTATCGTCTGCGAGTTTTGCTGCTTTGGCGCTTTGCTCATTTGCTTTTTTGTTTAATCGCTTTAAATGCGTAAAAGTTTTGCTCTCAACGGCAGCAACAACGACAACAACAACAACAATAACAACAACAATACAAAACTTTAATGTCACAAATGCTTTTGTTGAAAGTTTAGCCTTTTTTGTTTTGTCTTGTTTTGTTTTGTTTGTCTTCGGTTAGGACTTCTATTTAGTTGTGTCCAAAAACTTGCTGCTCATATTCTGCTGCCACTAAAAGTTGACCCTTTTCTTATTGCTTTTGTTTGCTTATTATTTGTTTTATTTTATTTTTAAAGTGTTTCATTTTGATATAGCACAGCCACACCCAACATGACGTATACGTAATATCGTCTTTAACTGTCATGTGATATGCACGTTTTTCACACTTCTTTTGCACACTAATTGCGTGCAATTGAGCAATCAATATTGACAGATATGAACACCTTGACACGCTTGTTGTTGTTGTTGTTAGGAAATAAGAAAAAAAGGACCGCTCAACAAACATAAATGCTCAAAGGACATTTTTTATTTGGAATCAAACGGCAAGCAACGAAAATTGTCAATGAAGTAAGGCAAAAAAAGAGTGAAAAAAAAAGAACGAAGTGAAACTCGTTTCGAAGCTATTCACGATATAAAAGTGTGCAATCATCAAAGGACTTTTCAAAAACGCTCACCATTACAAGTGACAAGGCAATTATATGCCAAACACAGCAGCGCCACTGACAAAGGCCACGACAAATGGCCACAACAACAACAACAACGAGAAGAAGACAAAATAAAAAAGCAAATGTCGTAAAAAATAAAGGACGACACGAGTGTCAATTATTTGCGCTTTTTTCGCGCTTAGATTTTTTTGCACAGCGACTGAACCGAATGAATAAATGAGCATTGAACAACCCACCGAACTTGACCGCAACTGCCACGCCCATGCCCATGCTCATGCCTCTGCCCAGTGAAGTCAAATCGTGCCAAGTAAAGTCAATGTGCATTCAGTCCGGCTCGGCTCGGCCCAGCGCCATGCCAAAGCACCTTGAGCGCTTGAGCGCGTCCTGACGCTGACGATGTCGCTGTCGCTAATGGCACTCGTGCTCTCAAGATGACTTTGCGCTTCCGCTTTGCTCAACGCCGAATTCTGTACAGCTTGCACCTCCTTTTTTGGCTTGACCCCATGCCGCCTAAAAAGCGGCAAGAGTTGATTTTTGCTGCTCGCTTTTGTATTTGCTCATTTGTTGTTGTTGTTGTCGTTGTCGTTGTTTTCGGTTTCATAGCGGAAGTTGGTGTTTTTGTTTAGATGAATATGCAAATATTTTCGTAAGCCGCGAAAAAATGCGACTACAGCAAAGTTGTTGTTGTTGTTGTTGTTGTATAAAACCCACACCAACAAAACAAAACAAAAAAAAGCTACAGGACGCTCATCATTTCCGCTTAAAATGCAGCACAATTTGCCGTAAAAAAAGCACGCTACACTAAAGAAAATAGATAAACAAAAACAACAACAACAACAAAACAAAATAGAGTGAAAAAAAGTTTATATAAAAAGAGCATTTAATGTTTATTGTGTAAGTTGATGCTGTTGGAAAATTGAAAAACTTACGCGCATAATGACAACTGCAGTGGACGCGGATAACGATGATGATGCTGATGTTGATGTTGCCTAAGGCAAAGGCGAAGACAAGCGCCAAATGAAAGTAAGTCGCAGTGGCAGGACTCCCTTTTGAGCGCCGAAGTTGCAGCAACATTTAATATGCGCAACCATTACGAAAATCAATAAAATTGCAAAATATTTCAAATCGAATTGAAACTCGTCGATCGCAAACACACACACACACACACACACATACAGAGACAGATAGAACGGCAGCAGTTCGTTGCTGCTGCGAGACTTTTACGACTCTGAGCAATTTAACTGTCGAACAATCTGCACAAAAGTAAAAGTACAAAGCGGCAAGCGGCATGTGGCAAGCGGCAAACGGCAGCCGATGTTGAATGCTTATTTTCCGCTCGACGTAGATTCGAGTTATGGTCAACCAACGAATTGAAATAGAAGCGGCGGCGGCAGCAACAAGCACCCCTTTGCTTATGGCCAACTGGCCATGTACAAGAGACAAGCGCAGGTTCTCATCTCATGGTTGCTGTTGCTGCTTTGGGCATCAAATGGGCGCTTTGAATTTTTTACGAGTTACACTAAAAATCCAATTTAATGAACATTTAAGAGATACACACACACACACACACACACCAAACAAGGGCGCACATGCCTCTATTAACCGTTATAGCGTTGAGTATGAGGCGTGGCAGCGACAGAGACAGAGACGGAGACAGACGCAATGTATTCATTCGGCACACGGTTCATATCCTTTTTAATGTAATTGCTTTTTTAAGAAGTGCCACTGCCGTTGATGCCTCTGCCTCGGCCATTTGCCATTTGCCGCACTAACAGCGCAACTGAAATCATGTCTCTGACTCAACTTCTTCTTATGCTACTTTTGATGATGGTGATGGTGATGATGGTGCTGGTGTTGCCCATGGTCAGACATACACTAATACACATGAAAGGCAACGAAACAAACAAAAGAAAAGTATGCGTTTTGTTTTTGTTGTTTTTGTGCTCATACTTTTTTCATTTTGTACGTACTTTGATGATAATGGGAATGAATTGCTCACACACAAAAAAATCAGCCAAAATGCCAAAATGCCGAAATGAAGACTTTTGGGTCAGCAGTTCGACTTGAAGTCGCTCAGCCGCCCGTTCAGTACAGTTCAGTTCAGCTGACGATTGCCAACAATTGAGCGAAGCAGTTAGCAGCTGTTCCGGCGGAAGTTGAAGATTTTCTTTCGATTACAAACCTACGAACGTACGTACGAGCGCATGAATGAAAGACAGACGGACAGACAGATGGAAAGAGAAAGCCATGGCATATAAGCAGAACAGATTGAAAGAACCCTCATGAAAAGCGAAATTTATATTGTTTGTGCAAGTTGAATCGTGAGTCGTGAGTCGTGAAAGTGTGGCGCGGCCATGCTTCGTGTGCAATCATCAGTTTTGGCGCACTTTAATGACGCTCCGGGCAGCGACTGCAACTGCAACGACAACGACAACAACAATGTCCTTGATGCTCGCGAGCTGGCGCAAAATTATGAGTTAAATTAACGGAAAATTATCAATAAAAACTTGCAATTAGTTGAAAATAACTTTAAATAGTTTTTGGCACAAAAGAAAACTTAAAACGTGCTCAGTTAAGAAATTGTTTCACTTGCATACCATATTTATATGTGTATGTGTGTGTTTGAGTGTGAGTGTGTATGAAAGCTGCCCAGCGCGAAATTAAACATCTGCCAAGTGTCTTCTTTTGCATGGAGATGGTCGTCGCTTAAAAAATCTCTTGCTACTTTTCGCCATGCCTACAATCTTCCACTTTCGCTGCCAAAAGCATTGACTGAGCATGGGTTTTTGTTGTAAAACACATGACTGTTAAACGTGCGTGTTTTCTGTTATGCTCAGCTGTTAAATTGACTGTTACTATTCTGTTATAAAAAAAAAATGTATAATTATAAATTAAAAATTTGTAACCCTTTAATTTATCAACTTCTTCTAATTCCGTTCCCATGGCCATTATGCATGCATTATACTTTTTCCCTTTGGGTCACCATTCAACTGAAGGTCACTGCAAATATGTTGACGCATGCTTGTAAGTGTGTGTGTTTAAATGTATTTGAGTGCATTGAGGATATCTTTTAAAATATATTTGCATGCAAAAAGAAGGCAATTTAAAGAATATTTCTAAAGAACAAAGCACAAATTGCACTAACAGTTGGAACCGCAAATTAATTTCAAATTGCATTTGCTTGCAACTGTTGTACATAAAAATGAAACGAAATAAAACCAAAATGCTTCATGCTGTTGTCGTTGCTATTGTTGTTGTTGTAAGAGTTGATGTGCATGCATGTCTGCCATGGCATACAAAATCTGCTGAACGTACAACGTACAACAAAGTTCATTCTGCCCGAGACAATGTGCGAAAATGTGGCGGAAAGGGTTAAAAAACAACAACAACAACAACAGCAACAACAAAAGCTAAAATAGCAGAAAGCAAAGCAGAAGAAAAGTGAAACAAATTGTACAAAAAATCACAGCAAGAAAATAAAATAAAATAAAATGAAAATTAAATTTGTTGTTACCTTTGTGCATGCACAAAAGTATGCAACAAAATGTTATTTGTCCTAACAATTTTTTTTTCAAATTTCTTAGCGTTAACTTTGCCTACGTACATTTGGCTTTGTATATTGCGACACTTGTGTTTGTGTGTGTGTGTGTGTGTGTGTGTTGGTGTGTGTGCACACCTAATGACAGAAATTTCTATACATTTCCTTCATTTGTGCTATTTTGCTTTATGCGATGTGTTGCGGTTTCACACAATCATTTGTAGAGGCAAGAAAAAAAAAATACTGCAAAAGAAATAATGAAATAAAAGTTTCAAGAATTTAATTGCTTCAACGGGCAAACATTATTTTTTTTTTTTATATTTATAATCAAAGAGTTATCGTCATTATATGAACTTTTTTTTTTTATTTTTCAAAGTGTAAGTGGAATTTTATTTTTTATTTTTTAAACAAGCCGCACGCGTTGCCATTGATACCGTGCACGTTTACAGATCAAACATTCACACACACACGCACTCACTGAGTCGCTCAGTCACTTAGCAAAGCATGCCCCGAACCAATATACATACATATATATGATATGGCAAAGCCTATCAAACGCGGCGCTGCGAGGCAGAGAGTTGAACATTTGCGGTACGGTTTGTCGAATCAGCGTCGTCGTCGTCGTCGCCTTCGTGTGTAATTTAAAACCTCGTAATGTACACTTTTGCCGCGGGCATTTTGCTTACAATACACATGTAAACAACACACACACACACGCACATGCACACTCACTCAGTCAGTCACTCAGACACTGACAAACAGGCAAACACACTCAGTCAGTCAGCTTCACCTTTTGTGTGTGCTGAGTGTCACACGCCGGTTAAGCTCAGCGTACACATAAAGTAAATTGCAGAGATTTTTTGCGTCAACCACTTCCTGTGTGCGACAAACATTGAAATGTGAAACTGCACTGAGCAAAATCAATGTGCAAAAGGCTTTCTATGCGTTGTGTTACAAATTTGACCAATGAGTTTTGGCATTTCGCTCAGTGTATGCATAGATTTCATTGCTACTTCTGCGTTGCGCTCCACTTTTATGTCACTTAAGCAAACAGCAACACAAATAAACAAACACATACACTTACACTTGCACACACACACACAGAGACAGCAACAACTCTTACCGCGCACACAGCGAAATATTCAAATATGTTTTTGATGTGATTTGTTTTCATGGTTTTTTTTTATTTTTTTTTTTTTTTTTGTTTGGTGATGTGTTCTTTTTTTCACCACCCATTTCGCCGCTGTTGTTGTTATTGTTGCTGCTCCATTTGCTATTAGCTGCAACACCTCTTTGACGCTTTTGAAATTTAAGACCTTCTTTCTTACCTTTGGCGTCACTTTTTCACTTTCAAATCGAAAAATTTGCTGTCAAAATATACGCGTTTTGTTTTTTTTGCGCCATTTTTTTTTTCTGTTTAACTTTGTTTGCGACGCCTATCAGTATGCTACGTGTTACCTGTGAGCGTTTCATTTGATGTTTTTTCGTTATCATATCATGAACTTGAAGAGCATTCTATTAAAATTGATAGGCAGGATGACATTGAAATGGAATGTGCCTGGCACAATAACTCTATATAATTTTCTATTAAAAAAAACTATTAAAAGCGCGCTTAACATTATTTTAATAGAGTTGCCAGCATTGCGTGGTATACTTTAAAGTTTACCAGATTTTCCGACCTTTATATGAGCAAGTAGTCTTGTTTTTTTACTCCTCACCGCTTGTTATTTGTGATTTTTCAAAAAGCCATTTTTAACAACAAGGAAAAACAAACACTTCCAAAGAAGTCCCTTTGGCGCTGCTTTGTGCTGTTCTTTTTTACATGTTTCTTTGCCAAATTTTGTTGGTTATTAATTTACTTGAAAATCCTTCAGCCACAACAGCAACAACAACAACAGCAGCAGCAGCAAAAAAGTGGCACCGAACGCGATACGCGCATTTCTCAGCCGCAACCTCAATTAATTACAGTCGTGATATCAATTCAAGCGCTGCAATAAAACTTTCACAATTAAATTTTACGAAACCGCAACGACGCTTCGTTTCGCTTTGTTCTGTTGCCATTGCGCCACCGCCACACCGCCCTGCCAACAACGACATACCAACGTGACTTTAGGCCCTCGGCTATGTTGACTGTAATTGCTGCATTCGTCGTAAGTGTTTGTGTCTGTGTGTGTGTGTGTTTGTTGGGGTAAAAACTCTTGGAAAATCATTAGATAGTTTTAATTATCGCAGCCGCAAGAATGCAATTTCCGCAAAAACGCAAAATGCAGAAACAACAACAGCAGCAACAGCAAAAGCAACAAAGCACAGATACAAATGCAAATGCAAAGTTTGCTTGTTAGGCGACAAGTAAAATAAAGCAAAGTGTAGTGAACTGAACTGAAGTGAAGTGAAGTCAAATCAAACCTAAACCGAACCCAACCAAACCAAACCAAAGCATAGCAAAGACAAACCGACACACGCCTGCGCAAAAGCCATGCCTCAGGCATGCCAGGCAAGTTTGTGCAAGTTCTGTGGCTGCGACTTCATTTTCACACGCGTGGGCGTCTCTTTGTCAACACCGTGATTGCCTCGGGCGGCCGCGCGTTCGTCGTTCCTTCTATCGCCCCCAAAAGTATGCAATTCGCTTATTCAAAGTCAAAAGCCTACAATCGATTCAATGTGCTGTGGTTTGTCATGGCATCGTTTATACTTTTCATTATTATTGGTTTGTGTGCGGGGTGGTGTGAGTCTGTGGTAAAAGATATGCATCAGAAAAGTGGAAAGCAAAAAAAAGAAGAAAAAGGAAGAAAATAACAACAAACACCTGGCAGCTCAAATTCGAAGCCTTAAATAGGAAATTGTGCAAAAATAACAACAAGAAAAGCATTTTGCAAGCACACACACACACACACACACACACGCAAGTGTAAGCGAATGAAAACATTACTGGGTGCAAAGGGTACAAAAGGCGTAAAGGACTCAAAGATTGTTGTTGTGGTTTGTGGTGTGAGTAAGTAGAAGTGTTTCGCCTTTCTCCTTTTTCTGTGTGTTTGTGTGTGTGTGTGCGTGTGTTAATCCAATGTGAATAGGGCAAAGCAAAAATTGCAAATAATGCGAATCACGTGGCGTCTTTATACGTCAGCCGAGCGGCTTTCAAAAGCCGAAATCGAGTTCATAAGCATACACTTTGATGTCGGGTTCAATTTGATGCTTGTTTTCAATGCAAGCCGTATTGAAAATCAATGAAGTTAACAACACCACCATCATCATCAACATCAACATCATCATGATGAATATAATCAACGTCATGTGCTTTGTTGATATCTTCACACCCTTAAGTGCGTGCACAGGCGACGTGAAAGCGCTTTAAAATTGTAGCTGTGCCAGTTAAACTTGAAAGAGTTGCTCATATGCTTAATCGGCTTAATCAAACTACAAAGTACTTTCACTACAAGTGAATGCACATGTCTCCACAATTGCTGTGTCACGTGACATATTCGCTTCGCGGCAGCGCTTCTTCCGGTCAGAGTTGACAAATTGAAATTTAAATACATTATATCCAAATGAAACTAAATACAAAGACGTCGCTAGGCTTTAAGCTGCTTCTCCCACTGCTGCAGCATCAGCATCAACAGCAGCGTCAACGTCAAATATCGAGGGCGCCAAAGTAGCAAGCACATTACTTTTAATTTCATGCCGAGTAACCTGAACTAGTCTGGCCGTCAGTTTTGTTTTAATATTTGATGCGGCGACGGCAGGTACGCCAAGCATTTCATATTTTATGCAAAAAGCAACAAAGCAGCAAAGATGGCAAATGGCAAACGAGCAATGCGAAACAAGTAACAAGAAACGTCAAAGGCTTTTGGCTTTGGCCAAAGCAGCCTGCTAATGTCCTTTATTAGCTCTGCGAGGCACCTAAGAAAATAATTAAAAGTATTTCGCGCTGCTAAAGTAATTTTTAATTAAGTTGAAGTGTTTTGTTGTGCTTGTTATTGTTGTTGTTGTTGTTGTTGCTGTGGGTGAGCGTGAGATTGGTGTTGTTGTCAGAGATCAGGTTACCCGTGGTGAGCAGCTGGCAAAGATGCAAAATTTGCTGAAAATTCTATCGTTGTTAATGATGTCGTTGTTGTTGTTGCTGTTGTTGTTACGGTTGCCACAGTTGTTGTTGCTGTCGACCGTTATTATCAACATAAACAATATAACAAATTAAATGCTTATTTTAGGCATTTATGCCACAAGTTCATGCCCATTACACAATTTGGCAGCCATTTTAATTAGGCAAATGATAAAATTATTTTCTCAACTAAAGAGTTGCCTTTCCTTGCTTGTAGCCGAAACCGAATCCAAAGCCGCTCGTTGCGCTTTTTACAACTCAATCGACGCGATTTTTATCAAGCGCACCGAATTTGATTTCAGTTTGTTTTTTCACTTTTTTTTTTTTGACTTTTTCAGAGATTTCCGCGTAGGATTTTCTGGCACGGTGAGTGTTGCATAAATATTTATGATGACTTTGGCGTGCCTCGCGTCGAACGTAGCCGAGCCGGGCTTCGAGTGCGGCTTATATTGGCTGTCAGCCAAAAGAAATAAAATACAATCTTTTTTTCAACTACTTCTTACTTCAGCTTCTGTTTTTGATGCTATTTCAGTTACGCCTTTCATTTTGCTACTTTTTTATTAATTTTTTTGCGCGTTTTACTTTCGAAATGAGTTTTAATTAAGTGCAAATTAGAAAAGTGTAAATTTTCTGTCTACAATTTTGGCATGCATAAAGTGGAGTAAAAAAAAAACAAATCAAACAATATACACAATTCTATTTGGTAAATATTATTTTCTATTTTTTTTCAGTTTGTTATGTTTTTTTTTTTTGTTGTGCGCGCATGATTTTTGCTTGTTTGAGACACTCAAAGGTCCAACACTCAAAGCTAATTACCATTTCGAAATTAATAACACAAAACGAAAAAAAAAAAATTGTAGCATAAGTTGCAGGCGCACACTCAACGCGCGCTCTATCTTCACTACCGCCTGTCTCTCTCTCTTTCTCACTCACACGCAGTTGTTTTTTTTTTTGCCTCCCCTATGGCTTAAGCCGTGTACCCCCCGCTGCTGCTACTGCCACCGCAGTTCAATGCAGCTCAACTGTGCTCGGTTTGCCTTGTCGTGCTTCGCATTGGTTTTGATTCGGTTTCGTTTGCTTTGCTTTGCTTTGGTTTGGTTTGGTTTGGTTTCAGTTGCGCTTGCACTTAAATCATCGATTGAAGCGTTCATAAAATTTCCATTTCGTTGGTTTTCAATTGGCATGAATGCTTCTTCTTACTTTACTTTTTTTTTTTTGCATTTCATTTGTGAATTTTTTTGGTTTGCTTTTTCTTTCGTTTTTCACTTTTTTTTTTTTCATTGCAAGTGAAAAAAAGGTGAAAAAAAACCTACAAAAAGCATGCAAGCCGTTATTTTTATATGCCTCTCGCTTCCTCTCTTCCGCGCCCTTGCTATCAATCACATAACTGTTTCGTTCGAAAGCGAGCATATTTGCCTCGTTGCTTGCTGGCCTGCTGCTGGCTTGTCTATTTGCTTGTGCCTTGCATGCCTTTGAGCGCAACTTTGGGTCAAGTATCCTGTGTGCCATATTTAAAATATGCACTTTGACTTCGGCCTAACCCGCGCCGAAAACAACAACAGCAACAACAACAACAACACGAAATCACGCAGCAAGTTTCGTAGCAAGGAAAAAAAAAACAAAACGAAACGCGCACAAGAAACTGACAATTCTAATTGCTGACCCAGTAAAGTTTGCCAAAAAAATATGAAAAAAAAAAACAACAAAATAGAAAAAACAAAAGCAAAGCAGTAGCTAAACAGGACATTAGTTAAGATGTGCAATAAAAAATGCTTTAAGCTTGAATCCTTTTGGCACTTCACAGCCTACGAAAGTGTGTCGTGTCTTATCCTTAAGGGCTTTAAGACTTTTGGCGTATTATTTTGTATAATATTATGCCGGATTGCTTCGATAGCTGCTCATGTCAGCATTATACACGCTTAATGCCAGTCTGAATTTTTCTACGCTGTGTGCTCATGTTCCCCCTTTGTTTTGTTTTTTTGTGGTTTTTTTTTTCCCATTTTTATTTTATTAATATTTTTTTTGTGTTTTTATTATATAATATTTGTTGGTGTCATTCGTGCTTACTGGCGTGCCGTGCCATTGTCCTTGGCGGGCGCATTAGCACTGAGTAAATACGCTCATGCTCATGCTCATGTCTACACGACGAAAAATCCGTAATAATCATAATAATGAAAACACTTTTAGCTTTTAACTTATTATAACCGTTATTTTACAGTTGAAACGCAACAACACAACAACAGCAACAACAACAAAGAACGCTCAATACACACATGTACTGCAAGCACACACACACACAGTTGGTAATAAGCTCTTTCAGTCATGTTGTACGTCAATATGTGTGTGTGTGTGTGTGTTAGTGTGTGTGTGTGTGTGTGTGTGTGTTAGTGTGTGTGTGCCCACTTTTTTACTGCATTTAATTCTCCAGTGAAGTATTTAATTTTATGACATAACGTCCTTGTGCGTATTCTTAAAAACAACAACAACAAAAACATAGCATTAACGAACAGCAACAGGAACAACATCGACATCGACAACAGCAACAACAATAACGTCAACAACAACAACAAATATGAAATTACTGTCATTTCTTGCATTTAGAAGCACTTTGGGGAGCATTTTGCACCATGTCAGCAACAAGGGCACCACCCTGTAATGCCTTTTGCGGCAGACACTGAAATACCTGCAGTCATCGTCCTTTTTGTTGTTGTTGCTGTTGTTGTTTCTTTTTTATTTCATGCTATACTCGTACCCTTCTGTCATTTATTGCTTTATTGTTGTTGTTGTTGTTGCTGTTGCTGTTGTTGTTGTTGTTGGTGTTGATGTTGGCGTTGATATTGTAAGGTCGTTAATGTTATGTGCCGTTATGCTATATACACATACATATATAAACATGGTATATATGAACTTGTACGCTTACATATCTTCATGCATATTCAGTTGTCTGCTATATGCATGAGTCTACACTACATTTGTTAACTCATAATTATGCTACATTTATTAATATAACCGAACAAAAACTGTTGTTGTTTGTTTGCTTCTTCTTCTTCTACCACACATTTTCTTGTGCTTGTGTTGTTTGTATTTCTTTCATGTCTTCAAAACGCCCAGCACATCGTCAGCAGCTGCCGACTTCTCAGCTCAACTCAGCTCAGCGCAATTTAGCTTAACCGTCAGCCAAGCAGCAATTAAAACTGAATACTTTTCATTGGCTGTCTTATGAAAGAGTTAACTATCAACAACTTGCACGCTCACACACACACATACATGTACTTGTGAATATGTATATACAGACCACACGGTGTAGAGTTCGCTTACACTCCTTTAAGCATTTTCGACGCTTAATTTGTTTAACGCTCGTAAATTTTTGCCAATAATTACCTTTGCCGGCAATAAAGGTGCGCAAATATTAAAATAATAGTTGTAATTTATAATCAAATTGCATTGTGCGAACGCATTAAAAATTTTGTGCGTTCATATTTGATCATAATTAGTTAAGCGTCTTCTTGTTGATGATGGCGTTTGGCGGATGGATGCGGTGAGCACTTGTCTCTCAAACAGTTACACTTCGGCCGCGCAAAGCTTCATTAGTTATTAATGCGTTAAGTAGACACTAAACTCAAATGGCAACAACAACAACAACACTTAGTATAACAACAATAAGTACAACACATAAATAGAAGCGGCACAAAACAGTTAAACAACACAAAGGCGTGGTGGGTGTGTTGGGTGTTCTGTGGTTGAGACGACAAAAGTTGGTGGCAGCATAATTTATGAGCGCGCATGCGAAAGTCCTTTGTTGAAAAGTTGCAAATACCTGAAACTTAATTTTGGACTTTGAACTCGCTAACCAAATATGATAAATGTACTCAGCAGCAGCAGCAGCAACAACAAAAGCAACAACAAAAGCAGTGACGACAGCAGCAGCAGCGCGAGAGTGAAAAATGTAGCATAAACGAAGGCGCGCACGGGCGGGCAACTTTTGTTGTTGTGAGCCAAAATGGTTTGGAATGCAGTCAGTTATGTTTATATGTTGGTGTCTATGTGTGTGTGAGTTTATTACTGATGATTTGCGTTTGCATATGCGTGTGTATATGTGTGTGTGATTTAAACACGCCAAGAACGCAGCGGAAATCTCTGTTTGTTTGTTGGTGAAAGACTGCAATGCCGATCATTGGAAATATGTTAACTGCATTCTGAATGCGAGATTCAACATGATGGTGTGCAAAAATTAGCGCCCACTTGCAAATATTACGCACACAGCATGTGCAATAAGTAAGAAAGCTTTGTCTGTATTATGGCGAGAAGCTAAAAATTTAATCAAAAATTTACACAAGACAACAAGAGAATCCTTTTTTAATAATTTTAAATAATTCCTGTATAATTTGGTGATTTGGTAAAAAATATATATATAATAATAATAATAACATTTCAATATTTAATAAAAATCCCGAAATTACAAAATACAAGATATCTCAAGAACCACTTGACAGACCTTATTGCAAATTAAATATAATATTCTTAGGAACAGGATCTAACGCGTAGCATATAGGTTTTTTAATTGAGCGGTCTTTTCGGATGTTATATATTTTTTTTGCCTCAAAATTTCAAGAACTTTTTAAAAAATAAATGATTTTTAATTTTCATTGCTTTGCTACACGATTTGTATTTCTTTGCTAAATGAAATGACGGTTCATTTATATTTTCTGACGATTACTAATCGAGATATGTTATACAACACCCACATGAATATTCTCACAACCACACAAGTTTTTACAAACATTTTTTTTGTTGGCCTGTTTTATTTAAACACTCAAATGTTTTACTTTTTTAATTTGTTTATTTGCATACAATTTTTGTTTGAATTTTCTGTTGACTGTTTGAGTTTTAGTTTAAGCGTCGCTTCGCAAAATTAACGTCTGTCATAACTTTTCCAACTGCGGTTCAAATACATTTTGCGCGCATATTTTTTTCGGTTGCCAAAATTTCAGGCGTTTTGCCCGCAAAGTTGAAACTTTTTTTTGTTGTTTTTTAAGCGCTAAGCAACTAAAAATAAAGTAGAAAAAATGCAAAAGAAAACAATCCAATTGTCAAAAAATGAGCGCAGTTTTTGGCACCTAGGCTCATAAAGCGTACCGAAAACTTTGCATTTCGCCAAAACTCAGACAGACGAACATGAAACTCCGCACAAACTCGCTCAGACCGCTCATGTTTGCCACCCGCAAACGTCAAGCCGCGACGCGCACATGTACAGCAGCTATAAAACGGAAACATGTGGCAACATATTCGTGAGCTTTCTTGCCGCTGCCTGCCACTCTTTTTGTCACACTACAGCTAGTATTATGTGGGCATATTAGTTGTATGCAAAGCCAAAATGCCTTAAGAACTCATAAAGAAACTAAAAAGATTTTTAAAAAGCAGAGCTGTGTCCAAATTAATAGATCGCCTGGATTACTGGATTTTCCATATATAGTACATATTGAAACATTTATTACTTATTAAAAAGAAATTCAAAAATTACCATTTGACCATCAGTATTATAATTTACTTTAAATATTTTACAACTAATATAATATGATACGAATTCCTCGAACTTCTTGATAATCGAGTCACCTGTTGACTATCACAGCTCTCGTTCATTATCAGCTTTGAAAGAACGTTTGATTCAGTCAACTTCATCCAACCGTTCATCCTTTGTCTCTATTAAACTAGAATCGAAATAATTTCAGTTCTTGACCCTTTTATTACAAAAACAAACGAAGTTTTCTTACTAGCCTTTCTTCTTTACTCAGTTTGTTGTTGTCTTGGCTGACACGTAGAAGAACATCTTCGTTGTTGAATGAATATGGTGCAAAGGTTCTGAAGAAAGTGTATAACAATGTCGTACACACTTAACTGCAGCATTTACTTAATATCTTCTTCCACTTTTTTTAATTTTCTTTTTTTTTCAGGCTTGGTTACTTTTTTATGTTTCATACGCCAACTGACTTTTAAGCCTGCCTTGGCAGTAACTGCCATTGATGGTATCTGTGAGCAACGTCAAGCTGTGCACCACAAATGATTTAGATCAACAATGAAACTCCGCCAAATTTGGCAAGCAAAGCATGTTGAATGAATGAAATAAATGTGTGAAACTTGAAATATAAGTACAACATACAATAATAAAGCAAATACTCGGAACCGACCGACCGTGCGAGCGACCGACCGACCGACGACACCAATGGGCGTATGCGCAATATAAGAGAGACAACGCCAAGTGCAGCACGGTCGCGCCCAGCTTAATTTAAGCAATGGCGCAAATGAAACACGTTAAGTACGAACAAAACAACAAAAACAAAAAACCCAAAAAGAGATAAACTTGTAAAATAAAAACAAAATGAATGAAAACAAAGCAAGTAAGCAAGTGAGTAAACAGACAAATAGGCTTTTCATTAATTTTCCACGCGTATTGCGTGTGTTTGTTGTATACAATGTAAGTGCGTGTGTTGTGTGTTGTGTGTGTGTGTGTGCGGGGCGTGAGCATAACACATGACCAAATCGAGTTGAGACTCAGGTTGACATGAGTTCCCAAGTGAATAATTTGTTATCAGCACATAATCAACGCGACAGCAAACGAATTTTACCATAAAAGCAACGCAAGTCAACAACAACAACAGCAACTACAACAATAACAAACAACAGCAACAAGAACAAGCACAAGAACAAGAACAACAAAACCAAAAACAAAATGAAAATGAAAATGAGTACAAAAAAAAAAGGTGAGGTTTTTCAGTCGTTAAGCTATAAAAAAAGGTTGCCGCTGCCATCAGAATAATTACGACAATGCAAACACACTTACACACACACACACACACACACACTGAAACACACACAGACGTGTAAGCATGTATGCCACAACAACAAAAAGTCATTTAGTTGAAAACGTGAATTTTTATTTGTGTTGCGGCTTTCATTTTTCAGTCTTGTTGTTGTTTTTGTTGTTGTTATTGTTGTTGTTATTGTTGTTGTTGGTGTTATATGGAAAACCCAAGTAAAACCCGAAAGCTCAAGTCAGCTTCAAATCCAACTCAATTCACTTGCAAAATGTTTATTTTTGTCTCATTTTGTCTACGCAATTTTTCATGCTTTTCATGTATATTTTCTTGTACGCTTTTTTCAGCTTCTTCTTCTTTTTTGACACATATACAAACAAACATAAAATACACAGAATTACTTTTATGAAAATTAATAAGTTAACTTTTTCCTTAAGCTGCTTCTTCTTACACTTAACTGTCGTTCTTCGTTTGCCTTTGCTGACACACTTCCGCCTTTTTTCCGCCTTTTTGTTCCTACGACTTTTTTTACGCTTCATTTGAGCGAATTTTCCCCGTTTGTAATAAACGTAATTGAAATTAAAAGTGAAGAAACGTGTTGCACACATGTAAATGTCTGCTTGACTGCATGTATATGTATATGCCACTGTATGTGTGTGTGTGTGTGTGTGTGCACTTCGTTAGCTACTTCAATTAATCCCTAAAGTAATTAGAAAAAATTCTAGCAAATGAGTACGAGCTAAGAGGTCCTTGACGTTGCTTTTATACGGTCTAGTTGATGTTTTTGTGCATGTTGTTGTTTCTGCTGTTGTTGTTGTAGTTATTCGTTTCATTTCTTTCATACATTCAAATGTTCGTGCTAAGTGCATATTTTACAAACATGCATGTTTAAATAGATGTATGTATGTATGTATGTATGTGTGTATGTTTGTGCATGTGTATTTTCATACAAAAGCAACTTACTTGAAGGATTAGTGGCCAAAAAATAGGCACACAAGAGTGAAAAACGCATGGTTTTAGGCGCAGTAACAAAGTAAAGTCTTCCTTTTTTTTTGTTTTTTTTTTTTGCTGTTTGAGCGTGAAAGAGCATATTTTATGAATAGAAACTTAAACATTAAAATAATGAAAATTCTCTTACAAAGCATTGAGCCATGACTGCAGGAGCTTAAATAACAACAACAACAACTACAACTACAACAACAATAACAACAATAAAGTGCAGCCACTTTAATCAACAAGAGCAAAGTTTGTAATTACAAAGTGACTTGAGCTTGAGTTCGAGTTCGAGTTTGACTTGAGTTTGAATTTGAATTTGAAACCCTTTGCGTTCAATGCCCAAATGTCTTCATTATGGGAGTAAAGTCTTAGCATAACTTCCGGTTTAGTGTTTTGTTTTTGTTTTGCTTTTGTTTTTGCTCTTGTGCTTTTTTGCATGTTTTAAATAATGAAGAACAAACGAGCACCACTAAACAGCGACAAATGCTGAGCTCGAATGTCCTCGAATGCTCCCAGGCGGCGATTCGAGTAAAACACGAACATGAACAACGGTAACGACCACAACAACAACAACATGAAATTCGAAATTCGTGTTAAAAAATAATAACTACGGTGGCAGCGGCAGCGGCATCGACGTCGACGTCAGCATTGAACGACAAACGAATCGCACAACTTCCGTCCAACAAGTCGCCATTTATCTTAATCTACCTTTTAACTTATCTCGTTGGCCTCTTTTTTTTCAACTGCCACTTCTGCTTCTTCTTCTTCTTCTTCGTGCAGTTGCTGACGACATTTTCTTGTTATTTATTTTCTGTTTATTTAGTTTTTCTTGCCTTGGTTTTTTTTTTCTTTTTTATATTATATTTTTTCTTCGATTTTAGCTTCAAGTTTGGCGTCAAGTCAGCCTTCTTCGTTATAGTCTTGTTGTTGTTGTTTATGTTGTTGTTGTTGTTGCTTGGAAATCAATTAATTATTTATCACTTAAACTCTCCGCCACTTGTCATTATGTCATTGTTTGCTCATTGCCGGCGGTCCAAAGCTGCGTTGAGTGCTTGTACGACATACAAAATATCCTGCAACTTTATCAATTCTCAATTGAGTTGCTCTGTTGGTCCTCTGCTTAGCTTCGCAGCTGACCCGGACCACCCATTGCTGTGTGTTTTTTTTATTTTACTACCGCACATTTTTCTTGAGACTGAAAGTCTTTGTATATTCCTTATGCTGCTACTTGATGCTGTTTTTGACTTGGGTTGGCAGCGCAGAGCGGCAGATGGGCAGATGGGCAGACGATGACGCTGACGCCGGTTTAGTCAAGTCAATGTCTTTGGGCTTGTCTCTGACGCTTTGGCCTTTTGCAACAATTGAAATCCCCAATTGACAAAAAGAAAACCAATTTAGCAGACAACGACAACGAGTACAACAACAACAACAACATACGTTAGATAAATTCATCAGGTGAATGCCAAAGGATACAAAAGTACACGTTTAGCGCAAAACCACACACAAAACTCTCTATTCGCATGTTGCTATTCGAAACAGTTGTGCTTGTGTTTGGGTGAAGGGTGTTTGGTGTGTGGTGTGTGGTGTGCGGTGTGCGGTCGGGCAGAAGCTGCTTGGAATGCGCTGCTTTGGCCTTCAGTCGCGTCTCGAATCAAATGACAATTGAATTTGCCATGTTAAAGTTTTCTTTCTATCGACAGGCGACATATCAATGAAAGGCCGAACAAACAGCCGATCACTAACGCTGTCTCGCAGGACCTTTGCACCGGAAGACGGTCACAAGTGTTGGTGTTGAACAGCAAGAAATAAAGAAGAAGTAAAGGAAATGCGAAATTTCTTTAGTATCGTTTTGTGACAATATGTCTTAAGCAGCAATTGTATGTTTGCTTGACAAGGACAACGGCAACGGCAACAGTCGATAGCGCATTCTTGCACAAACGCACACACACACAGCACACACGTATTGGCGACACACGTATTGTGTGTTTGTCGTTGTTATTTATTTAGCTTTGTTGGCTGTTTTTGGTATGCCTTCAATTAATGTCAATTCGTACGTTTTTAAGTAAGCCATCGATATCGTTAGTGAGTCAATTTCGTTTGCTACACATTGGCATTCTGCCGATTCGCTATGTCGGCATATGGACACGGGGGCGTTTCGACTTACGAAAGAGTTCAAATTGGCTGCAGCTGATAATGATGATGATGACGATGATGATGATGATGATGACTGAAAGCGCAACATTTGCACAAATGAGTATTTTTTCAACTTTTTTTTATACTTTTTTATATAAAATATAATACATTATTTCATTTAATAGCAAATACTTCATTGTCGCTTCTTATATGTGTGTTGTTGTAAAGTTAATGGCAATGTGCTGTCGACGCGCAACGAAACATTTTCTCTTTAAACTTCAAACATTTCATTGTGCATATTTTCTATTATGTTTGAAGGCAATAAATTACCTGCAAAGGCGTTTGCTTTATTTATTCTTTACTACTCTTTTTTTTCGTCCTTTTTATCAACACTTATGCAGAGAGACACGCACGATGACACACACACACACACACACACAAATACATAGTAACATGTTTTGTGTGTGCCATGTGTGTACGTTTGCCATGTATGAACTATGATGTATAAGGGGTGTAAAAACTTAGTGTGACTGTAGCAGCAGGAGGAGGCGGCTTGGTTGGAGGACAGTGCGGTAAAGCATATGCACGCACATTAATTTACTTTTGTTGTCACTTTTCCAGTGAGCCACAGAAATAAACTCGAGCAAAAACAAATATAAATGACAACAACTCACACACACACACACACACATAGAGTGAGAGAGAGAGAGAGAGAGAGAGAGTGAGAAATACGGACATGCATAGAGATATAGAGTTACACTTACATGTGTCCTGTTAGTGTTGTTAGTGGCGTCTTTGTTGCTGTTGCTACTGCTATTGTTGTTGTTGTTGTTGTTGTTAGTGTACACAATATAATATGTAAATGTGTTTTGCACACATTTTGACGGTAATGGAATTGTATGTCATTACTTTTAATTAAAAGAATGACATTTGCCAAGTTCGTTGAAATAGTACAGAAACAACGCAAAAAAGAAAACAAACAACAACAACAACAACAAAGCAAATGAAAACCAACAAAAATTGTTACCATAGACAAAGCACAAGGCATGAAAGCATATATATATATATATATATAAGACATGCCATATAAGGCGCCTTGCATTTGCAAGAGTTCACAAAGTGTTGTTGTTGCTGTTGTTGTTCTTGATAGATAGATGGCCAATGTGCGATATGGCGAAACAGTGATGGCTTTGCTAGTAATAACAACGCACAATCTTAGCATAAGCGATAACACCGGAAATGAGTTACTCGCCATTGTGTTGACCGGAAGTTGAAGCACCTTGATGACTTCATCAACAACGTAACAATTCTATGATGATTTCAATGATTGTTGTTGCTCTTCAGATGCCATCAATTATAGTTGAATTGAGCGCGCACAAGCTCAACGTGCACAATCAACAATCTTATAGCAACAACAACAACAACAAGAACAACAACAACAACAAGTGAAAAAGTTATATGCGTTTTCATTGTTTGACTGAAGGCGAAATCGAATCGAAAACATAATTCACAATAGTTGAAACAATTTCACTTCAATTACGAAAGGATACAAGATTTTGCTGTTAAGCACGTCACAACTCTTGCCACTCCTGTCATGTGTTTGTATCATTACTTGCGTTTGAAAACAGTTTATTACTTAACAATCATTTCAATTCAATCATTTTCCCACACAAAAATTCTTCATCTTATTTAATACAATGACTGAAACTTTTTTTTTTCTTTTTTTTTTTTGGGGTTCAACGATGAAATGCGAAAAAAATCTTCAAGTAAATAAATAAAAGATCATTTAAGCAAATAAAATAATACAAAAAGTATACATCATCATCATCATCATTGTGATTGTGATTGTGATTTTCGACGTGGCTTGGTTTCATTGAGTTGAGTTTGTTTGGTTGACTGAGACATTATTTGTCTCCACATCGCAGCCGTTTTGATAGCACGGTGCGTGCCTTTTGCTTCTTTTCAATGTTGGTGTTGTTGTTGCTGTTGTTGTTGTTGGCACTCGAAGGCATTTAAAAGTTTTGCTTTGAATCATTGTCGGTGAAGTCGTGTGAAATCAATTGCAAACAAAGTATCAATACATATACAAACACACTCACACACACACGCACACACTCAATTCGATAACATGAAATAAATGTTACAAATAAATTTAGCAAAGCAGCCAAGCAAACAAGCAAAAAAAATCAACTGCATAAGTATAGGCGCATGTGATAAACTCAGATAATCATAATGTGCTACAATAAAAGTTGGCATAAGCACACACACACGCACACACACGCACACACACGCAGACGCATCGATTTGATTATTAAATTTATGCCACTTTCATACGTAAAACGTTTTGCGAATTACATGAATTGCGGATTTTTCTTTCTATACCTTCTATTTTGCTTGGGCTCACTTGGCACCTGCTTCGAAACTTGTTTTATGCAATTTGTGTATTTGTTTTTTGCGTCTTTGGCAGCGCACTTCCTTCCAACAACAACAACAACAACAACGACAAAGCTTTGTGGCAAAGAATTTTACGTAAAAGTATTTGAAAATAAATAAAATGCGATATCATTTTACAAGCGACACAAATATTGTCATCATAAATTTCCATAAACAATTTGTGTTTCTTCTATTCTTCTTGTTTTGCTGCTGCTGCCTCGCTCTTCTACTTGCATGGCGTGAGCCACGCTTTTAATTTAGATTTCTAGTCGAAAACTGTTGGATTTGAAAAATGTTGAATACGCGCTGTGCTGTAAATGTACTATGTGCTGTATGTGTGTGGCTATGTGTGTGTGTGTGTGTGTGCGCCGGCGACAGTAAGTTACTGCGTGCTACATTTATAATAATTAATTGTGCGAAAATATATTTGAAATGGTCAACGCGCGCAAAGAGATAAAGACCAAGTGCGAGAGCGAGCGAGTGATAGTCAAGTGTGTATGTGTGTCTGTGTGTGTGTGGGGCAAGGCAAATGGCAAGCAGCAGGATCAACCAAAACTGGCGTACAAACATCTAAAGTTAAATGTGAGTTATATTTTCACATGGTCTCGAAAAGCTTCACACACACACACACACACGCACATACACATGTAATGGCTCGTTTGCTCGTCTTGCCCCGCTCGGCACTTACAACTTACACTTTAGCAATGCTATTTCCGGTTTGCGCCTCAACGTATGCTATATACAATTTACAAAATAAAAGCGCGCGGTCGAAAGGTAAAACCAATGACCGAAAATGAACAATTTTTGGCTTGGTTGACGCAAGCAAGCAAGTCGAGCCGCAGCCGAGCCACACACACACACACATACCACACAATGTCACCACATTTATACAGTCACTCGCATGTTCAGCACGCCCCACACCCCCCCTACGCTGTCACACGTTTAGTTTGCCTTTTCGACTGCGCAAAACCAACAAATTGCAACATTTATTCTCCAAGATGAATGGCGCTTGACAATTTATATGTCCAGCTGCCTGACTGCCTGACTGCGAGCCTTTGTCTTTCATTATGGCTAAAATTAAAAACAAGGAAGCGAAAAAATATAAAAAAAAATAAAAATAAACACAAACAAACATAAGACAAAATAAACTGTAAAACAAAATAAACGACCCAACACACACACACACACACATACACGCTTATGCTAGCACAACCTGCGGCAGTATTGGCATTGCGGTTGCTTGGCATGGGGGCAGCATGAGGGGTAAACGCTGCCAGGAAGACAAAAAGCGACGCAATTAAAAACGATAAAGTAAACGGAAATGACTTTAATGGTCAACACAACACAACGCAACACAACACAAGATATAAGCAAACATTTTCTTCATTTATGCACACACCGCCGCCCGCCATTTTTTTCACGTCTTATAGCAGAACAACAACAACACCGCCTAACGGTTATAAGTATATGCATGTATAATGCTTAATGTTGCGCCACGGCAAATGCAATTAAAAGCGACCATAACGAAAGACAAAATGTGATAAGTATGCAAAATAAATGCATGAACAATAAATCATGGCTTTCTGTGTACGAAAAAAAAAAAACCACAAAATAAGAAATGACTTGTTATTGTTGCCAAATTATGTTGGAAATTGTTTGCGCATTAATTATTAGCAGGCGTGTGTAGCAAATGGCCGCCACCTGAGCTAAAAGTTTATAGCAAAAAGAAAAACGTTTGTACATTTTCATATACGATATTATGAAAATAGCTCAGCGTTTGCAATTGAGCGAAAAATAGCAAACAAACGAAGTGAGGTGTTACACACTCAAACACACACATACACACACAGACACATACGAGATACAGCGACCAACAAGCAGCGGCATAAAGTCGTGCCGAGCCGAGTTGAGCTTAGCTGAGCTGAGTTGAGCCTTTTGTTCTTAAAATTCGTAAGCGATTTGGGAACATTCATTTCGAAATTTTGAATTATTATTGCATGCATAAAATGAATGCCAAAGAGCGGCCACAAAACATAAATTCACATTGCATGTTCGATTACGGTGTTTGATCTATGTGTTCTGGCCAAATCACACACACACACACACAAGCACATAGCGCAAGTTGCAGTTGAAAGTACTTGGCCTATGTGCACTTGAAATAATAATCGTTGCGTAATTAGTGTGAATTGTGCAAGTTCGCTTAAGCGGATTTCAGTTGCGGCTTTTCTCAGGTCGTGCAACATTCCATTTGCCAATGCGTAAGCCAACGAAACTCGTTGCTAAAACTCCATTTAAGTTTTTCTTTGAGTGTTGTTGTGTGAATTTTGTACGCTTCATGGTATAAAGAGTCTTATAACTTTATTATGAAGCTGGTAAGCATTACAGAGAATAAGTCTCTCAGTGTACGATCTCATCCCACAGTTTTTAAGTTAACCAGTCTTATAGAGAGAGAGAGAGAAAAAGTTGCTAAGAACTGGCATGTTCGGATCTCTAAAACCGACAGCCCTCATAACAAGAAAAAAAGAAAAATTTTTAGATCTGATAACTCTTTTTTTTTTTAATATAAGACTGAAATTCGAAAGTTCAGAAACCTTTTATCTAAAAAAAACGGCAGAGATTTCAGATATCATTATTTTTCTCGTAGCTTCGAAACCAAATGAATTGAAACAATATTATTATGTATAAGACGAAGAGAAATGAGTGGCTATTGGAAAAATATGCGTAAAGCGTGTGCAATCTTCGACAAGGCTGAAATTATCTTTAGTTATGGCAAACAAACAAACAACAAGGTTGTACATTTGCCGAACTTGTATTTTCATAAAGTCGACATTCGAAAAATCGTACGTAATGAAATATGTTCGTGCTGATAATTTAGTGCAATGCATTTCTCAAGTTTGCCACTAAAAGGCAAATTGCTTAGCGAGTGAAAGATACAAATTTGCAGGCGCTAAGCTTGTGTTCGTTCAATTTTAACTTTTTAATGCCCCAATGGTGTTTTAAATAACAGAATGTACTTTGCTGTAAAAACAGAAATGGCAAGATTTAATAGCCTGCCAGGCAGCCAAGCGAGCAAGCGAGCCAGCATTGTTTCGTCTTTTGTTATACTCTTGTAAAAAGAGTGTATTAACTTTGTCGTGAAGTTTGCAACGCAGAGAAGGAGATATCTCCGACTATATATAGTATACATATTTTTACTCTGTCCGTCTAACCGTCTGCCCATCTGTCAGTCTGTCTGTTTCAGTGCAAACTCCTCCTAGAGTTTTAAACATATCGAAAAAATTTAAGCGCAGAAGTTCTACAGATATGTACAGTCATTGCATATGTCAAAAATATTTCGATCGGACTACTATAGCATATATGTATGTAGCTCCCATAGCAACGATCGGCCGAAAAGAAGGTTTTTGTTTGAAAAACTTTTTTGTTCTTGAATATAAACAAACCAAACTTTGTAAATAAGTGTTTTTATTATTGCTTGACTATATTCAAATTTTTATAAGATTCAGACATAAGGGCGTGGCACCGTCCATATAGCGAAAAACTTCAAAATAGGGTTTCTGTGTAAGCAGAAGATGTACTTGACTACAAAATGTAGAGATTCTTTCTTTAAGACAACTTATAAAATGAGCAAGGGCATGGCTACGCCCCTAAATCTTCAAAAACATATGTGATTCTTGGAAAACGGTAAAAAGGATTTTCCAATAAGAATAATTAGGAAAACGCTTGCAAGAGTATATAAGTTTCGGCAAAGCCTAAAAATATCTCCTTACTGGCCTCTTTCATTGCATTTGCTTGTTCAGCTTCAGATTTTATGTCCTTTTTGAGTTGCTGCTGTTGTTGCTGCTTTGACGACACTTTTGTTGTTATTGTTGTTGTTGTTGCTGATGTTGATGCTTTTTGCAGAAATGCGACTTGAATTACTTTTCCCAATTGGCATGCAAAGACTTTATTAGCAACGAAAATTATCGCAAATTTTTGTACAATTCTCTTCTGCTCTGCTCTGTTCTATTCTGCTCTCTGTGCTGTGCCGCTTTGTGCGCAAATGCAATTAAAATTTGCTTGTTGTAAATAATATTTGAAGCGCATAAATTATAATACCAAAATACATATTTATGTATGTAATTTGTATTCATTAATTTTCGCAAAGCATTGGCATTGGCCGGTGGGGCGTGGTTGATGTGGGCGTGCCAGTCACGGAAACACTTAATTCCGGCAACTTGTCAATGCATAATTGCAACGTACAAATTTGCGCGCAACACGGAAATTTGACAATTTTTCGTACTTTTACGTACAAAAATTCAATGAATGAAAATTCATTTTTGTTTTTCTTTTACTTTTTATTTCTATGATTTTTCTTTGTTTTTGTGTCTGAAAACATTTTCATTTGTGCATTTTGTCGTTGCTAACGGCAAAATTTTACACGCTTTCTTTTGTTTTTGTTTTATTTTCTTTTTTTTTTTATTTTCACGCTTTGCTTTACAAGCTTTCCTTAAAGCGTTCCTCCGTCCTGCCCCTACAACAACCAACTGGCCGCGTGCCATGTTGTGTGTGTGCAGCAGTTAACACAAACGATTCTAGGAAAAAGGACTTCCACTTGAACGCCATTTCACCTTAAAGTAATTTCCGTTTGGTTTTCATTGTCGAATCGCAGTCGCAGTTGAAATTTTACAAACGATTTCATTTTGGTTTTTGCTTCGTTTTGCAACGATTTTAACTTCGGCATTTCACCAACCTTCCGCACCAACCACTTACACACTCAGTCAGCCAGTCAGTCAGTCAGCCAATCAGTCAGTCAGTCATACAGATTTCGTACATAAACGTCGACCTTCTGGCATTGTTGTTAAATTAATTTTAATTGACTTTGGCTTTGGCCAAAAATGAAATTGTTTTATGCGCTTGTCAATATTTACATAAATAAATTATAGATTTAATCGTTCGCATTAAGCTCAACAATGCTCAATTTCCGTTCTCGGCTATTTTTGTTATTTTGTAGCCGCGACCGCGCCATCATTGTCCGCGTCAGCGTCAGACATTCGACGCCCCTTGTATTATCCAGAAGCATACATTTTGCGCTCAATGCGTGCGTTAATAAGCTAATGAAACATACGCTCACTAAGCGGGGTGTAAGTGGGTGAAAGTAGGCGGGAATTTACATTGTTTAACGGGAATTGCCTAAAACACGCAATATGAATATCTAAACAAAAAGGCTCAAACAAAATACACACAGTCCGAGTTAGAGCGAGCAAAATACTTGTGGCATGTAAGTAGGCACTTATTGAGCTGTCCAAGTAATCAAAATTGGCCACGCACGCCTGCAAAGCGTCCCAAAAATGAACGCCTCTCATTGTTTATATTAACAAAATGTAAATAATTGAGCGGCAACGCAAAACAAAAACCAATTAGACTTGAGGTCAAAGACATGCAAAGCGAAACAAACGAAATGAAACGAAATATAGCAAAAATGAAAAAAAGTGTTGCCTAACTTAGGGGTTGCTTTTGCGACAAGCGGCGAGCACTGTGCGTCTTTTGCTTTCAAACACTTTGTAACAACAAAAAACACAACAAAACAAAAAGAAATAACAAATAAATATTGTAAATGAAAATAATACAAAAATTTCACTATCTCACCTCATAAACGATCGAAAAGAATTGCGGCGCACATGCTGAGAACTTTGCGCCTGTGGCGAACATTTTGCGTTGCCGTCGTCGTCGTCGATATTCTTGTTGTTCTTGTTGTTGTTGTTTGTTTAAGTGGCTCGCGTGTTAATTGTCGTGGAATGTGTAACACGGCGATAATAATGATGATGATGACGACGACGGCGGGACGCTGACTTTGGCGTCTAACGTGCTCAGTGACAATTCAAAATTAACTGCCGAAATACAATAAAACAACGAACGAAAAAAACGCAGGGAAACATTGCACGGGAAGTGTTGGCTTGGCACGAACGCCAAACAACACAAAAAGAAGGACGAAAACACTAAATGCGCAGCCAATTTTTGGTCAATTTAATGTTTATTACAGTCGCGGTCGCTTTGCCTTTTGTCCAATGCTTTAAGTAGCTGTGAATTTATATGACAGTCAAATTGTATGACTAAAGCATAAAATTTAAACTTCAATAATAGCAGCAGCAGCACAAAGGCCAATCGAATGTTGGCGCTGACAAGGTGTTAATGACGTTAAGCAATGCGACGGATTTTTTCACATAGAATTTGATTTTTTGCTTTTGCGTATGAGAAATGCAAATAAAAATTTATAACAAAAGCAAACACAACGAAAATAAATAAAAAATAAAAGAAAATCAAACCATAAACGACATGGCATGCCAAAAACAAACGCTGCCGCTGCTGATGATGATGATGAGAGGAGACAAAATTTTCATATGAGCATGAAGATAAACAAGCAGAAAAATTATAATCAAGGGGTGAGTGAACAGCGGGCAAAGCGTATTGCGGCAAAGCAAAAAAAAACATACGACAGCAATGAACAGAAAAAAAAACAGCGTCAATAAGTCAAAAGCAAGAATTTCATTAAGCGCAGCGTAAAAGTAGGCAACGCATTTTGGCATTCACAAAACCAGCGCACCGCAATGAACGAAGCGTATAAGAATGTCTGTAGTAGGAAACGTTTGGTGGGCGTAGGCGGTTGGCTGGCGGGGCGATGGGCGTGTAGATCGAATGAGCGACAATATACGCCGAAAATTTGTCATTTTGCCAAAGCAACGACAACAACAACAACAGCAACAACAACAAAGGCAGCAGCGGCAGCGACGTCAACGGCAAAGGCAACAAGGACGATGGCGGCTTTGTCGACATTGTGGCATAGAAGCCGAATTGAAGCGACATAACGCTGACATTGATTGCAAGTGTAGTTGTCGTTGAATATGTATGTATGTATGTGTGTACATTTCCGTATATACTTATATGTGTGTGTGTGTGTGTTTATATGCAGCTAGGCGTTTTGGGGTTACGGTTTTCGCTCAATGTGTCTACTTGTTTTAGTACATACAATACGAACATGAGCGTAGAAAATTAAATTCTTGTTTCGCACGTCATTTAAATTCGACATTGTCACTGAGTGGTGTAAGCGACAGCACAGCACAGCACAAGCACATGCACACAAAGACGCTGAAGCAGCAGCAGCGCAAGTGAGGCAAAAGAAAGAAAAAAAATAAGGCAAGCATTGAAACTGTGGCAACGCGTTTAATTTCATTTGCGGTAACGAACGATTGGTAAACGATACGCGCCGCAAAGCGACAACAACGACGACAACAACAACGACGACGACGACGACTTGTAAGACAGCTGCAGTTCAACTGAGCATAAGCCAAGTTGAAGTCAACTGAAGAGAAAATAGAACAGAACGATAGAAGACAAGCCAAGCCAAGCCAAGACAAGACAAGACAAGGCCAAGCGCACATCAAACTAAATGAAATCAGGCATGAGACAGTTATAAACAAGTCTTTTTTAGCATTGCCAGTGTTGCTTATTGCATAACCGTTGACAGCTAATTGGTTGTGTCATTATTTTATTCGCATTTTTCATATTTCGCTTGAACTTTTGTATTTCACTAAACTGAAACATTTTGCGCCGCAAAGTGATTAAAGAAGACATTCAGCAAGATCAGGAAAAAGTCATTTGGCCATACAAGCACACACACACACACACACACTAACCATTAACTGCTTGTGCTAACGCAAAATGGCGAGCAAAGTAAAGTTTTGCATAAAATCGAACATTTGCTTCATGATGTTGTTGTTGTTGTTGTCATTGTTAGCGGTTAAGACAACAAGCCATTTGGGTTTGACACTGGCCTAGCTGCTGCTCCTGCTGCCTTTCCTGCTACCGCCGCTTGACATTTGTCAGTGACTTCGCGGCTTCGCTTGTGCAGGGCCACGCATGAAGTCATAAAAATTATTTTGTGACAAATCGTCAACGTACGTGATCGTCATGTTGAGCGTATTTAAATGTGCCTCGAAATTGTTATTAAAAATAAAACGAAAAAAAACAAAAAAACAAAAGCAAAAACAAAAACGAAATGAACGAATTGAAAGGAGCGCAGAAACAGAACAGCAAAGCACATATAGAAGACGCATGTCAACCATTATGCTCGAACGCGGACCACCCGGTTAATGCTGCTGCTATTGTTGTTGTTGTTGAAAAGCGCGCATAAACTATTTGAACTATTTGCGACGCATATGTCGTCAACGCTGCTGACATTTTCATACGCCACGCTATTACTGCTCAGCGCTTCTCTGTCCCTCTGTCCGTCCATCTGTCTGTCTGTCAGGCTCGTGCTCATTGTCTGTGTTCTGCTCGTGTAGTTGGCATGTGTCTTTAGCCTGGACGTCGTCAACGCATGTCGTTAAACGACAAAGCACTTGACATGGGGGCTATGACTGGCTAAACGAAGTGACAGGCGTGGCGGCGCACACACACACGCACACACACACACGCACACGCTTGCATGATGTAATACTCGCGTCTAAAGCCAGTCACTTACACACGCACACACACACACACGCACACTCGTTGACTCACTGAGTTGCTTATGAAACTCACTTACAACGCAACTAAATATGCGACAAGTGGCGAGTCCTTAACATACACATTTATATATGTATATTTATATATGTATGCATAGACAGTATAAATGTGCGTGTATTTGTGCCTGTGTGTGTGTGTGTGTGTGCATGTGTGTGTGCACGCGTCGCAAACGAGGGTTAACCGTCAACTTTTAACGCTTCGCTTGCTGTCGCGCATATCGAATGAGATACAAAAAAAATAGCAACTACAACAACAACAACAACAAGACGTACATTTTGCAGTCAAACACATTTTAAAATAGCGCCGCAAATTCTGCGTTTATTTTTCATGTCATAGTTGGTCGTGCTCGTTGTTGTTGTTGTTATTGCCATTATTCTCTTACTTAACGTTGTTGTTATTGTTGTTGTTGTTGTGGTGACTCGCAATTTACTCATTCACAGTTTCTCATCCTTTTTTTTCACCAACAACAACAACAGCTCCATGTCGCTTTATAGGCGTCTACCTCCACAGCAACAACAACAACAACTTCAATTTAAGTAAGTAGAAAATTGCGTGCAACTTGGCATGCTTGTAAAATTGTGCGTAAAATCAACAACTTGCTCAACTTGCCCCCCACTCCCCTTTGTCCTTTTGCCACGCCTCTCCCTGCTTCAACGCAATTGTCGCTGCCGTCACTGTCACCCGTCACCCATCAGCCGTCGCCTGACCGTCATAAACCATTTAGCATTTAACCATGTTTAAACCTTTAGCGATTTTTACCCCTAAGCAAAGCATTGCGTGCCTCTTTTCTACTTAACTTTTCTATTCTCATATTTAACATAATTTTTTTTTTATAATTTTATTTTTTATATTTTATTTTTTTTTTTTTTTTTACATGTGACAATGCACTTTCTTCAAACGCTTATAACTTTATATATATAAAATATATTATATAATAATTTTCATATACTTGATTATTGCCCCACGTCGGCGCCCCTTTTGTCTAACAAGCCAGCGCTGCCTGTTTTATTTCATGTGACTGCCACATTCAATTGGTGGCATGTTCTGTTAATTTTTTCCTATTTTTTTTTTTTTCTGTGTTGCGTTGAAAATTTCACGCCGAGTTCGCCTTTTAAGTAAATTAAGCATAAAAACGTAAAGTGGACGCCATTATGTCGCAATGCGAGCGCGACACTCAACGGGCAACAACAACAATGACAACAACAACTACAGCAACTACAACAACAACAAGTGTATATAGTGAGCAGCATGTGCGTTGAGGATGATGGCGGCGGCACAAGGCGGAAATCATGAGGCAAGTAAGTGTTTTATAGCAACGCTTTCGAACGCATTGCGAAACTCTGCAGTTGTTGTTGTAGCAGTTGTTGTTGTTGCTGCTTTTGGCGCTCATGACATTTCAGCGTTGTTTCGTCGTTTCGTTCTTTTCATACGCTTTGCAACTTTCTAATTTATTTATCGTCCACTCAAAAATATACACGCATACATACACATTCACACAAAGGCACACACACAGTTACACGCACACATGGCATGCTTTATTTGTGTGTTTGAAGTGCGTGTAAAAGTACTTTTTGTATTTTTACTGTTATTACTTTCGTTGCTTGTCATTGTTGTTGTTGTTGTTGTTGTTGTTGTTGTTGTTGTTGTCATTGCCAATGTTGTTATTGCTGTTATTGTTGTTGTCTAAAGTTATAGTTTCTGCGCTAATTTATGCCAAGTAGTCGCCAACGAAACGCCGCCGGAATAATGATAGACGCCAACAGAGTTGATTTACAATTCGACCAAAAGGGTTTTCATACAGCAAAAGCATATTAAAAGCGACCATCAACAACATGATGACAGCGCACAGCGCACACACACACAACGCACTTAAATCAACAACAATAAAGAGAAAAATTAACAGTATCAATTAATGTTTATTTGCCAAACAAATCAATAAACTCCTCAGTTGTATGAAAACTTAAACGCAAAACAAATAATAATACATGTTGTTTTCTAAATATATAAAAGGTGAAAATCAATCGTGCGTTTTATTGTTTGTTGTCAGTCAAGTAGGCTGGCCAAGTTTATATATCATTTTTCGTGCTGTGCCCGCCGCCGCCGTCTCAGCAATCCATAAGCAATTAGCGTGACAATTTCTGACAATTTTTCAGATACGTTGACACCTCATCAATTATTTTATTTCTATTTTTATTAGTTTACTTTATGCTTCTATTTTTTTTTTTTGTTTTGCTGTTGTTGTTGTTGTGGACAAACTATGCTTGCACATTCAGAATTTTTTTATCGATATTTAATGGATTTTTGACAACGTTGCGTATGCGCAACCAAATCAAATGTCACATGCGAACGTGAATCATGCACACAACACACATCACACAGGCGTCAATGGAAACCGAAATAAAACAAAAGAGAGACCAAAAATCATTTGATACATTTGTCGAATGTGTGTAATCAAATAAAAGCACAGCAATGAAAGAACAAACAAATGAACGAACGAACGAACGAAAAAACGCAAACTGCGCAAAACTCTTTCGTTTTATGGCCATGGTCAAAAAAGGCTATGAAAAGCGTATTGCCAATCGACGAATAACAACAACAACAACAACGCATGACATTTGGCGCGTCAATTACAAAGTTACTCATTTTTCGGCATATTTTATGACGACTCTTTTTGGTTGCGTGTCCTATACAACGCATGAGTTCAATGGGCATTGGCGCACAATTGGCCCGAAATGACTGGCAGACAGACAGACTGGTTGATCGAACAAATTTACTTGTCAACACGAACGAAAACAAAAGTTCATTTATAAATAGAAGGGCAAGCAACAACAAAAATATTATATATGTCACCTGGCAAAGTTTTTTTATAGTCAAAAAATTTATGACAGCTGAGCGGAAATTTGGCGTTTTGTGCTGCCGCATTGACTTTACACACACACAGCACACAAATGCACAACTGTGTTAATAGATATTTACCACGATAACAAAGCGAAGCTTTGGCCAAAGCTGAGAAGACTTTGAGGCGAAACACAACTGTTGCGAGCGTCGCCAATTGGCAATTTATTTGTGACGCGTTTTTTTTTTGTTTCAGCATATAAAAGATACTTTTAATAGCGTTGACAACTGTGACAAGCACAAAAGTGTCATAAATTGTGCAGTGATTTCACTTTAGTAAGGCCATGCTTAAGGCGTCGTTAGTAATGTTAAATTCATATTTATATACTTTCAATTTAAGTTGTGTCAATTTAAAGCTCACTTGTGCCACTTGATTAACGCAAAAAGGCATCTTTTGCACAAAGTATATCAACATTAATTTATTCATATTGTAATTTTCAGCATATTTTCACAATTTCACAATTTTACACTTTTTCAATTTGATTTTATTATTACACATAAGCCAAACAAATACGCAAGCAGTGCTTAACAGCTGCTTTGTATATTATTTTCACACAGATATGAAAACACTCACACACACAACTCTGCATAAATGCATAAATTGAAGGTAAATGCTTAAAGAAAACAATAATTCACTTCAGTTCGCATTAAAAGTTTCTTGCTCATGTTTACTTTTAATTTTCGAATTTTTCAGTATAATGGCCAAGGGTTATTTGCTCAAGAGCGCTTTTCGTAGAAAAATCAAGTATACCGACTGATAATAAAAACTGAAAGAAAGAGGAGCTACGCCACAATGCCAATATTGCATACACAACGCCATTGCATGTGTGTGTGTGTGAGTGTCAATTGAAGTAATTGTGTTTGTGTTGAAGAGTTTGTGTTTCTAATCAATGCACTGAAATTTGGCTTTCTTCTTCAGGCTCTTCTAATTGCATTTTCAAGTTAATTCAAATTGCATTTTTGTGCTTTTCACAACGTAATCAACTTGTGACTGTAACAGTATTTGTGCATGTGTGTGTGTGTGTGTTTGTTTTGTAATGCAATTATGCAGAGTCATTTTTCTTCGACTGATTACAAATGATTGCCTTTTAAGCTGGAATAACGTAATGTAATTATTTTTGTCATTGTCAGAAAAAAAAATTACAACCAAAAAGGAACTCGTTTAGAATTTGCATTTAGCTTGAAGCGCCTAAAAGCATACTCATATATACACAAACAGCATTAATGTACAAGTCCGTTTTCACTTCATTAGGCATACGAACATACTATGCCATACTACACTAGACTATATATCGATATGAGTACATGTGCATAGAAATGCGACAAAATTAAGCCACTTAAGCGATAATCAATTCATACGGCGAATGGCCACGAAATACGAGACAAAAAGCGATTAGCAACACAATGACAATGACATCAAGTGGCCAGTAAGTAGAAGCGTAAGCGTGTACACAACAATCAATGAGACAAAAACTAATAAAAAATCAATTAATTTCTTAACTGTTGGCATAAAGTCTTAAAATGACCAAAAATTATAACGTTGCATATCAGATGACCGACAAAACGGCCGCCCAACTGACTAACTGACCAACGGACTCACCGACTGACTGAGCAAAACTAATAGCAACAAAAAAACAAACAGACATGAACCATGACTTGCCTAAACTCGTTGCTATTTTGGCTAATACATATATACAAGGCCCAAAGCAAAGTAATCTAATTAGGCAAGGCACCATGGCAATCGCATGCGTGTTCGATGGGACAATTGTTTTTCCGCGCTTCAACGAATTGTTTCGTTGACTGCTTATATGAGTGCTTTTGTGTATGTGAATGGGTCAGCCTACGTGTGTGTGTGTGTGGAGGTATAAGTGTGTATGCTATCAGTGTCAATATGTTGCGTAATAAAATTAATTTTATGACAATGCATAAAAATGTTGAATGAAATTAATGAGCAAAAATGTGAAGGCGTTGTCCGCAATAAAAACAACAACAAAACTATACAAATTACTTGCTAAAATAGGGCGTGGCATTGCTGCAATATATATAATGTGTGACCAAAATGCAATTAATGAAATTTATTGTTGCATTTTGTTAGAAAATTAACGTAATCAACGCGAATTGACCAAAAGTCAAATAAGAATAAACGAAACGTTCATCACAAATTTGCTGTCAGCTTCATTATGACATTATGAGCGATAAGCAATATAATATTGTAATAAAGCTATCATAACAAATATGCAATTTCGTTGCTGGCATTGTATAAAAAATAATAATAATAATAAAATAAAATAAAGGAATATTTTTGCTTTGTGGTTCATCATTTGAAAGTCAACTTCACATGTTGTCGACTCGTATGCATTTCCGCACACAAAAATAAAATAAAATTCAAAATCAAAATCAAAATAAAAAAAGTACATTATTTTATTTTTTATTTTGCCTTTGCCAAATAATGTTTTCAGTGGCGACAAATTTATGATCTTAAAATTACACATGTCCTTTCACCATAAATCATGACAAGACAAGCAAAGAATGAATGAAACGTATGACTGAACGAGTGTAACGAAGCTTTACTTGTTTTTTTTTTTTTTGTTTAATTCAACAACAATTCAACATTTTGAACGACGATTGCCGAAGTGACACAAGTATACACTTTCGCACGCGTTGTGTTGCTTATTAGTTGCTTTGGCCAGGCAAATGATGATCATGTGCAGCGTAGCGTATACGTTTGTGCAACAAAGCCAAAGCAACTGGACGCATATGTGTTAGTGGCATTTGATAGCACCAGTAAGACAGTTTGACAGACAAACTTTGAGACACAAAACACACACACAGACACACACACATATGAAGTATCCTTTGCATGGCTTCGCTTTGGCTTTTATATGAAAGAAGGCAAACGTTCGTAGTCGTTCAATGTTCATACAACGGCTTGACTTGGCTTTTTATTTGGCTTTGCTCTGACGCTTCGTTCTTTCCTGTAAGTCTCTGTCAGTTTGTTTGCATGTTTGTATGTTTGTTTGCAGGTACATGTGTGTGTGTGTGTGTGTGTGTGTGTTCATGCTAATGTCCAACTGAAAGGACATTCGTGGGTATGTATGTATGTTCATCTGTCATTGGGCACCGCTGCCAGTCTGCTCATCTGACCGTCGTTATTTCGTTTCGTTTCGTTTCATGTCGTTTCGTTTCGTTTTGCAATGCACATTGTCACCGGAAGTGCTGCACAACCACACATATTCCAATGTCAGTTACCAGTTGACAAGGCAACCATTCGACTCGTTTCCCAGCTTGCTTGCTTTATTTCTGTCTCACTGTGCGTTTATACATCCAACCAGCCCTTCATGCGTCCATCTGGCCTTACACATACAGCTCAGACACTCCAAAGCGATATTCATGTGCTGCACACGCTGTCTTCTCTTAAGCTTTTTAATGCCAACGCTCGTGCTGGCATCTGCCTTTGAGCTGAATGCTTCTTCTGAACACGGCGCGCGTCTCATGCACGTACACATGCTGTTCTGCTGTTCTGTGCTACTAGTCCTTGTCTGTTTGTCTGTTGATGCAACTAAGGCAACTTGTGTCGCTCTTCGTGGTCGGCATCAGTTGTGTTGGCTGCTTTCATGAAGTGTCCTGTGGCTTGTTCAACAATTACCAAGCAAACTGCCACTTTGCTCATTTCACACGCTTAACATTTTTCGGCATACAAAAAGCAAAATATTCGAAAAATCCTTTTTTGCGTAATTTTCTCAATTTTTAATTAATAAACACATGCCTAGCCAAAAAAAAAATGTATCTAACTTTTCTTTGGTGACACTTATTTTTTTTTTTTTTCGCACACATTTTCATTTATTGCACACTTTTCTTTTTGTTTGGCAACGCTTTGGCATATCTCATTTTAAACGTCTCATGACGACCATGACGCCTTTGTAAATTAGTCTTGTGTGTGTGCAAAATTTGTCGCTGCTTTCAAGTGTCCTCTTGCAATCTAATTTAATCTGCACGTCACTTGCAACGCCATTGCCTTTTGGCAAGCAATTTGATTGCTTTTTGACCGGCTGCATGCAACGTGGATTATTGCCTTTGATATTTTATTGCGTTACTATCATATTTTATGCGCTTTGAGCAGCCAAAAGCGATTTAAGCGACGCTTTGTGCTAACATTTTTTATCAATGGGCTTTTTTCAGCGCTCGGCCAAAGGAGTATTTTTTTTTTTCTAATTAAAGCATCTATTGGATCAGCAAGCAAGCAAGCAAAGCCAACAGCATCAGTTCGCCTTTGTCTTTATGTGAAACGTATTAAACTTCTCGCAGGCGTTGCAATTTGAGTACGCAATTTCGTACTAGAAAAGCTCAAAAATTGAAGAAATATCAAATATGCAAGGTCGCACATGAAAGGGAAATAAAAATACAAAACCAAACACAATTGCACAAAAAAATTGGAATTTGGTTATGGCTATGCAAATGTTAAGATGCTCTTAACATGGAAAATGCTTTTAATCTTTTCTTTCGCAATGAATTTCTTAAGGTTTTTATGTAATAGAATAACTTAAAAGAACGTTGAGTATTTTTAGCAAATACATAAAATTCAATGTCAAGTTGCTTCATCGTAGAAATACGAAGTTTTTAATTGGCAGTAAAATGCGCGCATAACACAAATAATACTGAAATCTTATCTCAGTAATGTTATTGCAAATCAAATTGTCTGAATGAGCTAATCATGCGATATTTTCGCTGTGTTACAAACTACATGTGAAAGTCATAATACTTTTCACAGCATAAAAGGCCAACAGCGCATTTCAGTTGTGTGTCTGTGTGTGTGTAGGTGCTTATGTTTGTGTCTGTGTGGGTGTGACAGACATATGACTCTGCGAACGCATATTAGATGTCACGTTTTTGTTTTGTGGTCGAGTGATAAATTTTATTGTCTTTCATTCATTCTGTGTGTTTGTGTGTGTTTCTCCTTTTAACTTTTAGTTTTACTTTTTTTTATGTGGTCTCAATTTCTCTCTCTCCCTCTCTCTACCCCGCTCTCTCACTCACTAGCAAACACGGCGTGTGAGAAGAATCACTCATCCGTTTTGTCATATATCATCAGTTGCGATAAAACTGAGCACACGACCATTATAGATATCCCTGACTGCTACTCACACTTTCACTTAGTCACTCGCATAGCATACGCCCGTCGCATGTTGTCATCTCCTGGTCTCGTTGGCTATCAACTAAATCCGCCAAATGACAAAAACTGCTAACAAAATCACTCAGAATTGCACGTTTGGTTTTGTACTTGTTCTTGTTTTTGTTTTTGTTTTTGCTTTTGTTTTAAGGTTGGCATGCGGCACATGCAACGCTAGCCAACCCCACATTTGCTTGGCTGCAAAACTTCAACGAATTTTGACAGGTGCCATTATTAGTTCAGCACCCAAAAAAATTTTTTTTTTCCGCTTTGCTTTTATGTGCCAACACTTGGTTGAGAGGGGGGAAACGCAAGCGGTGCGTTGAAGCAATGTCGCTGCTGTTGTTGCTAGCTGGACGTATGAACAAATGGATGGATGGTTGAATGGATGGCTGGATGGTTGGATGGATAGATAGATTGCAGCAATAAAACCAGAGGCGAAGGTGTGTTTTATGCGTGCAGAAGTTGTACCTTGAAAGAGCATTTCATCATAAGCGTTGCTCATACGCAACGTATACCGCACAAAACTTGCTCAGGCCAGATACACACACACACACACACGCACACACAGAGGCCATGCAAACACCCGACCGAACGTTTGGGCTCTACATGTTGCACTAATTAAACTGTGCCCGGCTATTATTGCTGCATTGCATGGCATTGGCTAATGTGAAAATTCATTAAAACAAGGGCGTACCAAACACACACACACACTGACACACACACAGACACACACAGTGACGCACACAGACACGCCTCGCTCGCAGCGTTGCTTGTCACCAGGTTTTTACGACCTCAAACAATTTTAATGCGTACGTGAAAGGCGAAGAATACGACCGTGTCCATGTTGTTGTTGTTATTGTAGTTGTTGTTGTTGGCAACGCGAGTGCGAGTTTGACTGTCGAGCTATTGAAGCGTTTTGTAGCTGAACTTTGTCTAATTAAAATAAAATTTTTAGCTGCATATGCTGATGCCACGCATGATGTTGGCACTTCAAAGTCTAAACTGCGCTCATGGCTTATTTTATTAAACCTACGACAAAATAATGGAACTCAACTGTCAGCAGCAGCAGCAACGACAGCAAGACAACAACAACAACGTTGGCAGCATAAAAACACACAGTGTGGCAAAAAAAAAAAAGATAGAAAAATGAAAAAGAATAGAGACATGATGAGACGAGTCAAGACGAGGCGAACCTTACCTGAGCGCCTTTGTTATGTGAAGTGCGTTGCGCTTGCCAGTCAGTTATGTAATTAGAATATTTTTTATTAGCTTATCTGATACTGAAAATGGCGAAATGACATAAATTTCAGGTTTCCAGGTACACACGTTGGGTCATAAAAAGGCAACGCAAAAAACAAAAAAAAAACGTAGTGAAATGAATGAAAGTGAGGTGCTCCTCTTCTGCTTCTCTGATGCACACACGCCCAGTTGTTATTGTTGTTATTGTTATTATGGTTGCTGCTGTTGTTGTTGTTGTATTCAACCGTTGTTTATTATAAATTTTAATAAACAACATGCCTTTCGAACAGGTACAACAACATTAATGCCAAGTAAGATGGTCGACATTTTGACAATGCGGCCAATGCGGCGTATGAGCAACTTTTTTCTTCCTTTTTTTTTTTTTTTTTGTTGTGTTTAGTGTGACTTCTTTCACTCTGCACGTTCGGTATGGTCGGTCTGTCGTTGCGGCCTGTTGTGGCATAGATGTGATAATATAAATGGAAAAACGAAAGGTCGACATTTATTATGAGGCTTTATCAGCAAAGGACATTTGTCCTGTTTTGCGTTATGAGGATATTCGGATGCCGTTGTTGTTGTTGTCCTTGCCTTGCTGCTGATGCTGTCGTTGTTATTGCTGCTGCTGCTGCTCTTCTTTTACTTTACCTTTTTTGATATATCTGAACGACATTTTAGAACTGTTTACTGTTCATGTGCCTTGCACGTTGTTTGTTGCTTTCGTTGTGGTTGTTGTTGTTGTTGTTGTGTCGTTGCTCTTGTTATTATTGTTTAGTCCCACCCCGTTTAGCCTCCTCTGATGATGTTTGCCTGCAAAATTGTTTGCTTCATTATGCTTCACAAACCAAAAACGAAAAAAAAAAATAAAAAAAAACTTCACCTTTTACTCGCTTGTTTGCCGGCACGGATGTTGCTCGATTTTGGTCCTTGGGGTGGCATTTGTATCAGTTACAGTCATAAGCGTCCGGTAATATGCCATTTTGTAATAAACCAGCTACACGTTCACCACGTGTCCTCTGCGCTTCCAACAGCGAACAACGGACAATGAACATGGCTCGACGACAACGACGACGACAATGATGTTGGTGTTGGTTGCGATGTTGTTTGACGAAGTACTACTTTGACTTTCGCTGTCAATTGTACGTCGTTGCGTTGACCGCAATACATAACAACAAGCGCGCATTCAGTCAGTCTCAGTGCCACACTTCGCCACCTGTGTGTCCTTTTCGTTACATCGCTCGTTTACTTTTGTTCGTACACATAAATTCATGGTAATTTGTATGTCAATGATGTTCGGTATTGGCAAATGTTGTACGTATTTTGCATGTTTTCTGCTTTTGTTGATTTTCTTTTTCATTTTCTTACTTACTTTTACTTCATTGTTGTGCAGACTACAAGTTAGCGTTAGCCTGCTTATATAATTAGTATTGCCTACCCGCAGGCGCCAAAATTTACATCCCAATTACGTGTAGCAGCAACAAAGGCAGGAAAGTAAAGCAACTTCACACATGCTACATCCTTATACTTCTTGTGTCATATCGTTTTCCAAAATGAAAATGCAACATCCTCACCTTCACTCTAAACGTCGCTCGTCGCTCGTCTTTCTATCCGTCTTGTTGCTTTGCTCATAGACTTCTTAGACTTAATGTCGCCATCTTTATGTCCGTACTCGCAGCTGTTTGTGCATGTGCATGTACATGTGTGTGTGTGTGTCTTTGTCGTCCAATATCTTGTTTCAGTATATGTTTAATGTCATGCTCTATTGTTTTAAGTCGTGTCGTCTGCCTTAGTGCTTATCTACAGTGTATATCCTGCCACTCAGTGTGACACTATACACTCTGGCAACAATACCACCCCAAGCGTTGGCCCGTTAAATCCATCTTGCTTGCTCTCCTTCTCGCTCGCACTCTTGCATTACTGCACAACTTCTTGCGACTGCAGTAAAAAATCTTATGTTACTATTTGCGCAGTTCCTGTTTCCGTTGCATGATCATTACCATCATCATCATCATGCTGCTCTACACACCTTCAATGTTACTTACACATTCACTCTCTCTCTCTCTCATACTTGTATGCATTTTCTTTATAATGCAACGTTTGATATTTATATCCTGTTGTGTTTGTGTATATGTATATGTGTGTGTGTGTGTGTGTGTGCGTTGAAAATACTTATTTCTGTATATTACACTGACAGCTCATGCATGGGAATTATTAAAATATCGAAAATGGTAGTAGACTGTGCGGGTTGCCATGCAAGAGGAGGCATTCATGAACAACTGGCAATATTCACAGGTGCATTACATAAGTTGTTGCCCAGCATCTAAAATAGACTTTCGTAATAACCAGTGCAAAAATATTGAAATTGCATTAAGATATTTTGTCACTTTATGTTGCTTTTCCCAAAAGTACTTTAGTTGAATGAAATACGAGGACAAGCGTTAGAAAGGACATTTCTATAAATTCATATTGCATGCAGCAACAACAACAACACCAACAACAACAACAAACAAGTTGAATGGTAATCACAGCTCAACAGTTTTATATCTCTTATACTTTATTTATGCTGATGATATGAGTTTCTTGAAAATTGTATGAACGTGCTGAGCAAAAGAAAAAATCAAAATAAATAAATAAATATAAGTAAAAGTTGAAGAAAAGGTGCAAATGTGAAAATTCCATTAAAATGAGTTCTCGTAATCCTTTCTTCAAGTAAAACGAAACGAAACGAAACGAAAAGAAATCGAGTTGTTGTTATATTCAAAGTCAATAACATGCAATGCCATACACTCGTTTCAAATCAAAGCGAAGGCAAGTTAATAAAACATATTGCTTCATTTTTGTCGAAAAGACATTTTGCGAAATTGCGACGATTTGCATTGCAAATCAATGTGTGCCACACACGCACGCACGCACACACATGCACACGCACGCGCATACCTTTAAGCGCACGCAGGCAAAGCCAACTGTTAGCGTTGGCAAGCAAATCCAACTGAAAAATATATGTGTGTCGTGGCATAAAATGCGTGTCTGTTATTAACGCATGACGCAATGTGCCATGGCGATTCCACGGACAGACAGACGGAGGGACGGGCATGCTGGCGGCGTCAAGTAAAGTAAACGATAACAACAACAGTAAGAGTAACAACATGTTTTGCCGCATGTTGAAGCCGGCGGCAAAACAAAGTAAAACAATTCAGCCAAAGAACAGAAGAAAACGCAGCATAGCAATGAGGAAACATGAGTCAAGAACAAGAACAAAAAAAAAAAAATACATTGTAAAAGAAAAGCGAATATGTTTTAAACATTTTGCCATTTATCCTCATCTGGTTTTTCGTTATATTTTTTCTTTCACTTTCTTCCTTTTTTTTTAAGGTTACTTTATTTTTTTTGCCCTTCGTTTGTTTTTGTAAATTTTTGATTTGTTATTGTTGCACGTGTTGTCTTTTCCAATATTTCGCTTAGCTTGGCATTGCTTTACTCAACGCGCCCTTTGCTCACTACACAATGGCGTGTGTGCGTGTGTGCGTGTGTGTGTGTGCCTAGAACAACTTGAGAATGTTTTTTAACGAACTCACCTTCGAGGCTGAGCTTGAAATGTTTTAGCATTTGTAAAACAGTTGCACACATAAAAAACGCAACTTGTAATATTATCCAACTTGTGTTTGTAGACGTTTTGATGTTCGTCTGTGTGTGTGTGTGTGTGTGCGTGTATTTTTGTGGCATCTGCGCCTCTTCTTACATTGCGTTCATCACTCGTTTTTGTACTCTATTTTCTTTTTGCCGCCGGCTGGGTTTCATGTTGGCGTATTTCAAACGTGCCTCAAACGCACAATTGTTCCGCAATGTTGTTTTTCAATATTATCATTATTTTGTGTGCGTTTCAATCGTTCGCTTTTTTTGGTATACAATTTTATAGATTTGCCTGGAATTGTTTGCACAAAGACGAATTTCATGGAAATTTGTTGAAGCCGTCGATTACATGACTGTTCTGTTTAAACCCTTTGAAATGCTTTCACTCGATGAAATAGCAAACGAGTTTGATATCGATAGCCGAATCAAAATTCTGGCTAAAAAACCAATCACAAGCAATTAAATTCAGATTGCGTTTTTCCACAGATTCATGATTGCGTTTCGCCAACCAATAAAGTCGTCTGTTAACGAATATCACGAACGCTCAAATAACATTATTAAATATGCCATTTAAATGTAGTCATGACATTAGAGCAGTCGACTTTTTTAGCGTAAGAGAAGGTATTAACGATGTTTCATGTTGCTATTTGAAAATAGAAAAAGTGCTATGGCGCATGTGCTGAATAGTTGTCAAACTAAGGACCTTCTTTACACTCTATTCAAAAGTTCATCTAAAAATCTCCGGAACTAAAGCTTTTATTGGCTTCGAATGTAATTCCCAAAATTCCTCTTCATTTGGCAAGTGAAACGTACGTTTTACATAATCATCGTGCCGTTGTTATGAATTTCAAGATTTCTATGACTTAGTTGGCTGAAACAGAAAAAAAACCATTCCTGAAAGAAATTCATTTTTTCTTCCCTTTAAATAAAACAAACTTATTTTTTTTATTTTTACAAAATGCGTCTTTTATTTGTTCTCAATATTTCATTTATGTATATATAATATATTTTTTGTTTTTTGGTTTTTTCTTTACTGTGTTCACTTGCCACCTTTAATTTCGTTTTGTTCTTCATTTCATTTTTGGTTTTTTGTTTATTTTCAATAATTTATTTTTTTAATGCCTTTGCTCATGCTCAGTTTTGCTTTTCGCTACTTTATTTAACATATTTTCTTCTTCTTACGCTCACTTCTTTTCCATATCATTTCATTTATTTAATTATTCTTGTTATTTTCTTTACAATTTTGTATAATTTTGTTTTTTTTTGGATTTGCTGCGAAATAATATAATATGTTCGCTTTTTAAAATATGTTTTTTTTTTTTTTTGTTTTTTGTTCTTAATCTTAAACTATAAATATTTTTGTTTTTTTTTTTCATTTGATTAACTCTTGCAAATATTTCGTTACTCATATTTTTGGTTTTTGTGTTTGACATTGTTGCATAGACATTGTTCGTGTTGTTGTTGTTGTTGTTGTTGTATGCGTTCATATATAACGCTAAATATTTGTTTTGTTAATTTATAATTTTACTCAATATTTGTTGTTGTTGTTCTTGTTGTTCTTGTGGTTGTTGTTGTGTATCGCATAAACACCCAAGCATGCTTAAATTTCTACAAAATAGTTGCATTTCTGCAGTCGATATCTTTCTTCTTTTTTTTTACCATCATTTATTCATATATATTTATTATTATATTATTTATTTTTTTATTATAATTTTTTGTATATTAACATTTTTTTTTGGTTGCCTCAATTTATGTTCTTTTGTTCATGTGCTTTTAATTTTTGTGTTCTTCATTAACTTTTTTGCGTTTTCGTGTAATTTTTTGGTTTCTTGCTCATTTCGTTTTGATTTCTATATTTGCATTTCTTAGTTTTATTCGTTTTGATTTTTTTTTTTTTTTTAATTCCATAAACAAAAATTGTTATTGTGACTTCTCAAATTAAGGAAAACATTTTTTTTTTTTTCAATTGTATTTCAAATTTCTATGCTTTAAAGTGCTTACGCTCTTGTATTATTTAATGTATGTTTTTTGTGTGTGTATTTGTATGTATGCGTATATTTGTTTGGTTTTGTTTAAAATCTATGCTATTTTCGACCATTTTGTTCCACCATGTTGCTGCTGCTTCTTCTGCTGCTAGCACTGCCCGACTTGTCCGCTTACATGTCTAGGACCTTTAGTCTATTTATGAATTTTCTTCTTAAAACTTTTGCTTTGTTTTTTTTTTTTTGTTGCTGTTGTGTAACTTATAATTTGTTTTTGATTATTTGTGGATTTTTTATTTGCAATCAATATTTCATATATGTATATGTATTTTTTTGTTTTTTTTTTTTTAATGTTACTGCACTTCTTCTTCTTTAAGTTTCGTAGTTGTTATTGCTATTACATACTTATTTTTTCTGTGTGTAAAGTTTTGCCGTTATTTGTATTTTTTTTTTTTTTGTTTATGTTAATATTATAAATAGCATAAGTAATACTTTCACTTGATTGATTTTTGGTTTTCGACTTACTTATTTTTATATTTAATTATACTTTGTTATTTTTTTTTCAGCTGAAATTTATTTTTAAGATTTGTTGTTTTTTTTTTTTTTTTACTAAGTTTGCTTATTCCTTCTTTCCATTTTTTTTTTATATATATATATTTCTTTTTGCTACTTTCGCTTCAAATTCAGCTCTGCACCACTTCAGGAATAACAATTCAAATTGACTAATTTGTTCAATAAATATTGCAGTACATTTTCTACAATCGTTTATGCTTACTTTTGGTTTTCTTCATCATTATTTATTTAATTAGTTTTTTTTTATTTATTTTTGTATATTTTTCTTGTTTGTATCTTTTAGTTTTTTTTATTGGCATTTGTAGGCTTTTGGGGATAAATCGAACAAAAACACACATTGCAAGTTAACAAATGTGAGAAAAAAAAGAAAAATCATTTCTTAAAAACAAACAAAATCATAGAACAAAAATTATATGAGCTAAAGTCTCCATAAAAAAGATTGTTTCTCTTGAGTTGAGTTTTCGACTCCGGTTACCGGTTATCTAAAGTGTATCAAAAGTGCAAATGAGTCAACAATATGACTGACTTCATCACTTGAAGGACCTAAATGTCTAAAAAGGAGTTTGTCACTTCCGCTTTTTGTATGCCACATACAACAACTTTGTATATAATTTATCATTTCAATATATTTATGTATGTTTGTATGTATATGTATGCATATATATATATAGATTTGTGTGTGTATATATTTAATATGTACGCATTTATTGTATATATAAATAGGTTTATGTTTGTTTGTTTGTTTGTGTGTATGTATGCTGCATGTAGGAGTGTTTATATTTGATACATATAATATTCGTTTTTAGTTACACAATATCAATATGTAATTTTTTTTTTTACTTTTTGCATATTTTTTTTTTTATTTTCCATCTTAAAAACTAAACACATTTTATTTGCTTTTTTTTTCAAACCATTCCATTAGCTTATTTTTGCTTTACTGCGTCCTTTACTGACCTCACCTTTACTGATATGTAGCGCAACATTAACAAACAAATCAAATTTTTTTTTAACGCATTTCGCCATTTGCACAATTTTTTTTTCTTAGTTCTTATTGACTAATTACGTTTTTTTTTAATTTTTTTATTTATTTTATTTTTCATCGTTCACTTATAGCCAAATTTTTTTGTTTCTTGGTCAACAATTTTAATAATTACTCTTTGAATGTTTTTGTTGGTTTTAATTTCATGATTCCTTATTTTTTTTACAATCATTTTTTTCTACTCTTAAGTTCGTCTTTGCTTAGCTTCTCCTGGCCTAACAAAATTGTATAAAACAAATTAACAAAAAAAGTCTTTCTTCTTTCACATTCCGTGCCATCTTTCAATGTTTACTGCGTGTTGGCTCACATTGAAAGATGTGCGCCGCCATTTTTAAAATCACAAAATCTACAATAATTCGTTCATTACGTTTGCTCATTATTATTATTTTTTTTCTTTCTCATTTTTATTTCACTAATCACTAACATTAAAACATTTACAAATACAACTTTCTTGATTTTCTTTCTTTTTTCATATTATTTTTTTTTTTCTTTTTATAATTATTTATTTATTATTTTTTTACTAAAAACTACAATTTTTTTTCTTTTATGCCAACCTACACACATAGAAATGTGTGTCATATTAAGCAAGTACGTGTTTGCATTTTATGTTTGCGCTTGAAAATATGCTAAGCTTTCCTCCTATACTTGCTTCTCTATTCTTTGCTTCTTACTGCACTTTGCTACTCAAACAACAACTTTATTTATCATTAAACACAACTACATGTATGCTCGTGTATGTTTTTGTGTCTACTTTCAAATATGTCTCTAAAAATTAAATATTTCGCATTTTTTCTATTTTCCACTAAACTCAAATTTTCACTACTTTCTTGTTCTTTTCCTTTTACAAATTTGATTGGTTGATTTGCACATGTTTCGTTTCTTGTATCTTATCATTTCTTTGCACCTTTCTTCATTGGCTTTCAATTGTGTGTTTTTGTGTTTGTGATTGTGTGTGTTGTTGTCTTTTATATATAAAAAATATGCTTTTATAAAAAAATGCATAATAAAACGCATACAAAAATCATCATTGTTAAGCAGTACAATAGCAAATCAACCGATTTAAATGTACCCTGCACAATTCAAAAAATAAAAATCGAAAAATTGGCTAAAATGTATTATATTTTATATCAATTCTTTAAAGTGAAATTGTTTTTAATATTAAAAAAGTAATGTTGCATACAAAAATCAGACCACTTTTCTTTTAGAATTACACATATGTATTAGAATATGTATGTATGTATAGGTAAAAGTGTGCAGGGCAGACAAACGTCGGTAGAGCCGATGTTTTTACTTTGTATGTAATTTTCATGTCTTTAATTACATTTCTTCAAGTGTTTGTTGTTTGTTATTTGTAACTTCAGTTAACTCAATGTCAACTTAATATATTTTGCAATTGAAATCATTTGATTTGATTTTATTTTTTTTTTTCTCAATAATTCTATTTATTTATTTGTATACTTTTTTTTTTTTTGTTTTTTGAACATTTATGCATAAGTTTTTCAACACAGACATTTAACACAATACATAATATGTTGTATATTCATATATATATTTATGTATGTATGTATATATTTTTATATTATATAAATAACTATATTTTTCACTTACATATGTCATTTTTTTTTATTTATTTTTATAATTATTTTTTTTTTTCTACTTTAAATTTCGCTTTTTCTGCTTCATTTTACTTTGCTTGCTCGCTTGTTTGCTTGCTAGTATAATAAATGGCTAACTCGTCATGTTGTTGTTCTGTTGCTTTTATTGTGAAATAATAATATGATGTATACGTGTTTCACTGTAGTTACTCACACATGCACAACTATACTTATTTATTTATTTATTTATGTATTGTTATGACTATTTTTGCAATTAATATTTTATATTATATAATGCTTGTATTTTTTTTTTTCTTGTTTATATTTATTTATTTGCTTTTAAAACTTTACATAGTAAAACTCAAAAAACACTAAAACGCGTATCTGTGTGTGTGTGTGTATGTTTGTGTGTGTTTATTTATGCTTGTGTTAGTTAGTATTATTGGCTTGGTTGTGTATGCTCCATTAGCTAATATCAATTAATATCATTCGATGGAATATTCTTGATTGTTTTCAAATATTTTTGCGCTTTATTTTATTTCAATTGATTTGACTTTTTTCTTTTTGTTGTTATTATTTTTTATTTTAACAATAATAATTGCTATTTTCCATTACTGAACTTATATGCTTTTATCTATGGCTGTATGTGTGTTTGTGTGTTGTCCTTGTTGAATTTGTTTATATTTTTGGTTTGGTTTATTATTTCATTTGAAGTTTACGCTTTGATTTGATTTCATTTGATTTAAGTTGAGTTGAGTTGATTCTAATTGATTTATCTTTCTAAGCGAATTCAAACTAACACAATAAATTTGCCGCTAACCACTCATCTTCTGCCAACTGAAATAGAATATAAAAGAAATATTAAAAACAAAAAACAAAAAAAAAAAAATATATATGTTTATTGCAAACATAAATAAAAACGAGCATTTCAACATTTATACATTTTTCGTAAGTTGGTTTTTTTTTTTTATAAAGTTTTCTAGTTTCAGGTTTGTTTTTTTTTCGGGTTGGCATTGCACATTGAAATGATTTATGTGTGTGGTTTTTTGGCATGTTTTACAAAGCATGTGTTTGATTTGGTTTGATTCAGTGAGGTTAGGCATTAAGACTGTTAAATAAAATAAAATAATGAAATTTGTGCCAATATGAAAGCATTGAAACGTACATTTATTTATTTATAAGCTGCGCCAGGTGAAGTACCAATGCGATAACATGACCACAAGAGAGCACAATTAAAATACATAATTCAAAGAATTCAATTGTTGTTTTTTTTTCTTTTTCTTTCTTTATGTTATCTCAATTAAACACGCTTTCCGTAATATCTTCAGTTCTTTGCACCACCGCTGATAACGCAATACACTCGGCGCACTCTTATCAAAATATATAGCAGACTTCTCTTAACACTTGTCTCGAAATTCAGTCTGACTCATTACTTTTAAAAGTTAATTAAATAACTTTCGATTACACGCTACGGTAGTTCGTAATCAGTGACGTTGATAAGCTTGCTTTCCTATAAAAACCATCTCATGGAGAACAGAATTCGTCAAAATACGAAAATACTTCAAACTGTAAACATGAAAGTCATCGCTGTGATTTGTTTAGTCATTGCCACCGTTGCCGTCGGTGCTTTCGCTGAACCAATACCGGATAGTGAAATCGATGGTCGTATCGTCAGTGGCAGCTCGGCAAAGGACAAACAGTTCCCTTACCTGGTGGCAATCAATGGCAGAAACGGCTCATTGAACTGGTGGTGCGGCGGTTCAGTCATCAGCAACATTTGGATTCTGACAACAGCCGATTGTATTCAAGGGTAAGTTTTGATATTTATTGCTATCATCAACATTGAAAACAATTAAATATTTACTGCCAATTGCAGATCGAAAAACTTAACCCTCTACTATGGAAACCCTAGTTTGAAGAAACCCAAAATTATAACAACAATTATATCGAACCCACCAAGCATCTATGTGCATCCAAAGTTCAATAACATCTCACTGGCGAACAACATTGGTCTCATCCAAACTGCGCCTATACCATTCTCCAAATACATCAACAAAATTGAATTACCACGTCTCAGTTATTTCTACAATAACACTTATGCCGGTGAAAAGGCCGTGTTCGCCGGTTGGGGCGCCACTAAACAGAATGGTGAAACACACTCAGACACTTTGAAGTATGCGACCTTTCAGGCGCTGACTGTGGCGAAATGTCAGGAGACATATGGTTCATTGATCGCCAATGGCGACGTCATTTGCGCTGCGACGCCAAAGAGTGCTGGACCCTGCGTAGGCGACAGCGGCAGTCCGTGGACGCTCACAGACTTGGGTCGTCAGGTGCAGATCGGTGTTATGTCCTTCTGGCGCTTCCAGGACTGCAAAAAGAGTACCGTTGCAGGCTTGACACGCGTTACCAGCTACTTGGAGTGGATACGCAACGTGACTTCAATTTACTATTAGAACTTTTACTTAAAACTCTTGACTAATAAAAAAAAATAAACTGAATTCGGTTGTTTCCAATTAATTACATTTGATAAAGTATAATTCGCAAAGAGTTTATTTATAGAGAACATCAATCGAAAGTGAGAAATATTTTTCAATCAGCTGTATATAAATTTGATAAAACCATCGTGAGTGTATCAGCTTATCAGCGCCAAGATAAAGGTTGAATCATTCAAGTGCGTTTTGAGTGTATTTATTAGAATCTCTCAAGTTCTTATGGAAAGCTTCATTGTTGCGTTCAATTGAAGAAGTTTTCAATGCCGTTGCGAATTTTTGTTTTATCGTCAGTAAAAATTTCATTTACAAATAAAATTAAAAGAGATTTTCATATATCGTTTTAGTATTTTGTTGAATGGTTTTGTGTTGTTGTGTTGTAGTTAGTTAGGAACATGTCTTTACTTGAGCATTCACAAATCATGATATAATAAATATGTTGTATCTTTTTCGTATTTTCTTTCAATATTTTTTTTTTGTTTTTTTATTTGATTTATTTATGTTTTTAATTATTTTTTGTGTATATTCACTTTCACTATAGTTGCGTCATTAGGAAATGTTTGAGCAGGAAAACTAAGTTACCAATTCGCAAATGGCTTATTTTGCAATTTATTTATTTCGGTTTTATTTTCGTTATTTTCAATATTTTTGTTTTTTATTTTATTGTATTTTTTGGTTTTCCTTTTTGGTACAGCGTAGTGTGCAATCTTGTGTGACAGTGTGCGTGCGTATGTATATGTGTGTGTGTGTATGTGTGTGTGTTGAGCATAAAAAGTGTTTGAAAGAAGCATAAATTATTAAATAAAATTGAAAACGAAAACCATAGAATAAGTAAGCTGCTGTGCTAAAATAATTTATTTGCCGTTGATCTAATAACTTTAATTTTCGCTTTTTCTTGCCATTGGTTTTTCATATTTCATATCTTTTTGCTAAGTTTTAATTTTCACTTCACTTCATTTCATTATATTTTATTTATTTATTTTTTTTTTTCTTTATTTGCATATAAAAATTTTTAAATTTTGTTTTGAAAATTTCATTTTTCTTTTAAAATTTAATGTTGAAGTTAAATGTTTCTTCGTTTTTATTTTTAATATAGTTTTATAGGCACTAGTGCTATATTAATTGTTGTGTTTTGGAAAATATTTTCATGCTTTTTTTTTTAGCATATTTTTTTTTTTTGCATGGAAACGTGAAAATTTAACTCAGTGCAATTTTTCATTTTATCTTTTAATTATTTGTATTTTTTGTTTAAGTAAACACATGAAAGTATGCAACACTTTTCGGTTGAGTATCAGCATGCCTGTTGAGTTGCGTTATGTGTTCTTTTGTTGTGTCTTCGTTCCTTACGTTTTTCGTTACGTTTGATACAAATGTTGATGTTAGTCTGACGTTTGTTTAAATAAATAAACAGAAGCATAAATTTTATATTTATGCGCGTGTAATTAATTTTAATGTTATTTTTTTTTCTTTTTAATTATGTTTGCTTCCATTTTAAGTCTTCGTCCCAGCGTGTGTGTTTGTGTGTGTCTGCACGTGTACTCTGCTGTTAAACATTTTACAACACTTAATTCATGTTTTCTTTTGCCAAAAAATTGTTTTTTTTTTGTATTTATTATTTATTTATGCGTTGTTTATCTTTTATTTTATTTATAATTCACTCTACGACGACCACATTAACATAAATACACATATGTATGTATGTATGTATATGTGTGAGTTTGTGTATTTAATGTATGTGACTTTTGTGTGCGTGTGTGTGTGTAAGTGCGCTTGTTTGTGTAAGTGAGTGTTTTAATAACGTGTTTTTTATTAAGCCTTATTTTTGCAACTAGATTTGGTTAATATTACTTTTTTATAATACTTAATATGTTTCTCTCTCTCGCTCTCACTATCTGTCTCTGTCCTTTTCACTTTCTCTGCACGCTTTTCTTTGCTTGTTTACTTTTCTTTTATGCTAATCTGATTTTCTTTCCTTTTTTTTTCTTTCTCTCTTTTTTTGTTTTCTTTCGTGTCGTTCTCATTGAATTTTCATCGTCGGCGTCACCGTCGGCGTCGTCGTCCACAGTGCGAATTTTAGCATGATTATTTACAGCTCAGCTCGTAATTTAGACAAATTACACAAAAATTATTTGAAATATATTTTCATTTGTATTTTTACTTGAATTTCTTTTTGTTTTTTTGGTTGTGGTTTTCTTTTTTTGCATTTTGTTTTGAGTTTTATTTTCAAATTTTTGTTCATAGATTTTTGTGGATTTACTGTGCCTGCAAAAGTAAAGGATAAACCTTAAAAAATAATATGGGTGTTAGTAAAAATTGGAAAAAAGTAGTAGAAAAAAATATTTAGATTTTGAATAAAATTTGGTTTGGCATAATGCATTGCTTTTTTTACAGTGGGATGAGAGGGTTTGGTTGCGATAAGATGAAAAAATCGAGTTGGAAGAAAAGGCGTGCAAAAATGTTTGAAAAAATGTATTTTATGTGTAAACATGCATAAGAATATTTTATAATGAAATGAAGAGAACGAGTTCTGCTTCAGTAAAAGAAATGATTCGTTCTGTTGCTGAGTATGATGCTTTTTGACGCTGATGTCGATAACTCTTTTGATATTAAACTTAAGGAAGCAAAAACAAAAATTACAAGCACGATAAAATATAAACATGCTACACAAAATATGAGTAAACTAAGAAATATATTATAAGTAAATGCAATATTACTTTTCACAGAGCAAATGTGACAGTTATGAGATTAACAAAAGTACTCAATGCAGATCTTATGTTTTCTTCAATATAGCATCTGGAACATGTTTCTGTTTGCTATTCACACTGCTGGCATCCCTGTGACTCATCACTTTCACTTGCTGTGTGCTAAATAGAAGATTATTATATTGGAGCCCTCTTCTTATACTAAGAACTTCAATTATAATCATATACATTATTCCTTATTAGCAAACACCTTATTTGGAAAAAAAAACCCTAGGAAACTAAACTGGTTTTTTTGTCATACATGTTACACAAAGCAAATACCCGAGAACGCGACCCCTCACACCTCTATCACAGTAGATACAATAATAGGCTCTGCAGCATAACTTTTACTGCGCCAGCTTCAGCACAATATTTCATAGCCAAAATTAATGACTAATATTCAGTTTACTAATAAAATAAAATAATAACAATTCAAAAGAAATATTAAAACTTTCAATTACTCAAATAGCATACATTTTCACCAATATAAAATAATTTATACAAAGATTAATCTTTTAAGGTGAACTACAATGACAATTATCACGGTCACTATCAAAAATATTCACAGAACTAAAAGGTTCTTTTATTTCAAGTTGACTCAATTAAGAATGTTTTCTTAGATATATTTAATACACACTATCGCTGATAACGCATTACACTGTGCTTCCTCTTATCATTAATATATATGACTGCTCTTGACAATTGCCATAAAAATCAATGGGGTTCATAACTCTTCAGAAATAATTTGTTGGTAATCAGTGGCACTGATAAGCTTGCTTGCTTGCCTATAAAAACGATTGCATGAGGAACATAATTCATTAAAGTACGGAAATACTTCAAACAATAAACATGAAAGTCTTCGCTGTGATTTGTTTAGCCATTGCCACCGTTACCATTGGCGCTTTCGCTGAACCAATACCGGATAGCCAAATCGATGGTCGTATGATCGGTGGCAGCTCAGCAAGGAACAAACAGTTCCCTTACGTGGTGGCAATCAATGGCAGAAACGGCTCATTGAACTGGTGGTGCGGCGGTTCGATCATAAGTGATCAATGGATTCTAACATCAGCCGATTGTGTTTACAAGTAAGCTCCGATTTCTTTTACTATTTTGTTGTCATCACCATTGCCAACAATTCAATACAGTATTTGCTCACAATTTCAGTTCGAGCTACGTGGTTATCACCTATGGCGGTGCTAAGCTGAACGACTATAAACAAAAAGATTGGATTGAAACGCTTAAAGCATCCGTCATTATGCATCCACAGTTCAATCCCAGCACGCTGGAGAACAACATCGCCCTCATCAAAACTCTTGGCACATATTACTCCAAATATATCGAGAAAATAGAATTGCCACGCATCAGCTACTTCTATAATAACAGTTATGCCGGCGAGAAGGCCGTGTTCACTGGTTGGGGCGCAACTAAGCAGAATGCTAATGAAACACACTCAGAAACTCTCAAGTACGCTAAGTTTGAAGTGCTGTCTGTGGCAAAATGTCAAGAGACTTATGGTCCATCGATCGCCAATGGCGACATCATTTGCGCTGCAACGCCAAAGAGCGCTGGACCCTGCGTAGGCGACAGCGGCAGTCCGTGGACACTCTACGACATGGGTCGTCAGGTGCAGATCGGTATTATGTCCTTCTGGGGCTTCCAGGACTGCAACAATAGTACCGTTGCAGGTCTGACACGCGTTTCCAGCTACTTGGATTGGATACGTAACGTGACTGAAATTTACTATTAGAACTTTTACCTATGCCGTTAACTAATTAAATAAAACTGATTTCGATTGGTTTACAATTGATTATTGATGATATACATATAATCAGCTAATTTGATTGGTTTGGCGTTGAACTATCTGAATACTATTTCAGTCAGTAAAGTTTTGTGTCACTTTGTATGCCACGAATTCAAATAACATAAATATAATATAAATAAACATGCTTAATAAAATGAAATAAGCAGAACATTAAAATGCAACGACGTTAATGATAGAATAAATAATTGCCAAACAATGCAATTATAAAGATGAATGTGTATAAGTATGAGTTTCTAAATATGACAGAGTGCAATGGGTAACAAAATCAATGCACAGACATATCACTCAGCGCAATATGAACAACATTCTCAGTCTTAATCTCATCCTCAACACAATCAACATCATCATCGGCATCAACAGCAGCATCATGCTCATCAACATCTTAACCATCATCAACATCATCATCATCATCATCAACAGCATGAATTTAATCATTATCATTGCTGTCATGTTGTTGTACATACCTGTGGGCTCACTTGGAATTGTTGAATTGGATAGGCGACAACGCCGGCTGCCTGTGGAATGCCGGTGCCGGCCACGCCTGTCGCCAATTGTTGAGCGGGTGAGATCTGAGCTTGGGTGGCGACACCTTGCCAGGTGGCTGGTATCTGAACGCCCATGCTGTAATGACAAGGATCGCAAGAGCGAGCGAGAAGTTGAAATGCGAAAGTTGATTAAATAAAGGGTTGTCGCAGCGAAAAATAAATTTCAATTCTTATATATATACATAAGTGTGTGTGAGTGTGCATGTGTGTGTATGTGTGGGTTTGTACGGTGTATAGCAGCACACAATGTCCTGATTTGCAGTTGTGAGTATAAAATTATCATAGAGGAGCCGCCAGCATTTGGCGCTTCAGCTTGAACAGCTGCCGTCGTTGTTATCCTTGTTATGCCTTGTTGTCGTTGCAGTTGTTGTTAGCGGTTGCGTTGTCGTTGTCGTTGTTATTGTAGATGTTGTTTTTATTGTTGTTGCTTTTGGTGTTGTTGTTGTTGTTGCTGTTGCTGTTGCCGCTGTCATGTTGGCGCTAGCGCAAATGTTGCCGGCATAAGCGGAAAACAAAATTTACGCAAAGCAAATACGTTTTGTTGACAAGGACATGTGGAAATAAATTTCATATCGTTGCGTTTGTGTACGCGACCATGTATGACGTACGTTTGCTTCGCAGTATTTGTAGCAGCGTGTGTTTGTATGTATTTGCCATGCTATATTTGCTTTGGCCTTTTACATCTGCAGTCCATAAGCATGTGTTCGTCTCTATGTGTGTGTGTATGGCAGAGCAAATGAAAAAGTTTTCGCAATTAGCAAATGAATTCACTCATCCGTCATTTTGTCGTGGCTGATCCCCGGTGGCGGTTCAATCATTTCCAAAACGACGACAACGACAACGACACTCATGGCAACGGCAATGGCAATGGCAACGCTAACGGTGACGGCAACGGCAACGGCAACGGCAATGGCAACAGAAACTCGACATTATTGCGGTGCGCAGTGCTATGTTGCGTTGTTGTCAGCTGCTAACCGCGTTTTAGTGTCGCACAAATAGCAACAAATTCCGCTTATTTTGAAAATACAAAAAAGTTTTCCAAAGCTCAACACACACGCACGCACACACACACATATGCGTATAAATTCGATTGTATCATTGTAGTAATTATAAAATTTATGTTATAAACGAAATTGAGTACTCACCCCATGTAACCCTGCTGATAGCCGCCATACTGTCCGAAGTGATAGCCCTGAATGCCCTGCAGGAACTGATTCTGCACAGCGGCAGCATTTGCAGCGGCAGGCGTCACAGCGGCGGCGGTGGCCGATGATGTCGGATAAGCTGTCGGCGTTGGTGAATACCAGCAGCCAGTGGCCGCCAATTGTTGGCCATAGGCAGCGGCAGCAGCAGCGGCCGTGCCAATGCCATACGGAAAGCCAGCAGCGGCGGCAGCGGCACTATTCAAAGCCTGGCTGGCGATTGTCTGTGCGTTGTTCGGATCGCCGCTCTCCTTGCCCCATGAGCACTTTACCGGCTGGGCGTTGATCTCGGTGTTATGTACGCCGACAATGGCATGTGTAGCGGCCTCTTTGGTCGAGAATCTATATGACATAACGTTGCCGTACGTTATTAAGTAACCAGATATTTATAACATTGACTTTGTGTGATATTTTCAAGCGCGTTTGCTTATTAAAACTTACCGTACGAAAGCATATCCTTTGTCCTTGAAGACGCGTATCTCTTGGATGGCACCGTAGGGCGCGAATGTCTTCTGTAAAATCTCCTCGCTGAGTGCGGTCAATGCACTGTTGACGCCGCCCACATAGACGGTGCAATTGGAGGGACTACTCTGATTGTAGACTTCATCGAAGGTCAAAGGTTTGATATTCTCTGCAAGTACATATCAACATCAAGCACATCAATTAAAGCGCAATAATGAGTTAAATATTCTTAAATCAATTGAGACTTGATCACTTGCAGGAGCAATTACAAGTTACAATTGCATTGCAGTTGTGCTGAGACATATGACTTTTGCATACGTAATTCGCGTACACTTTGAAAATTTATGGCTCTGAAAGGTTTTGTACGGTTTTTTTTTTATTTTTCTGTTGTTTTTATTATACAACAACATGATTAATATGCAAATTAATTAACTGTTTTACCCACAACAACTACAATAACAACAACAGCATAATAACGATGACGATGGCGTCAACGTGGACGAGGAGCAGGAGAAGGCGGTGCACTTCGACGACTGCAATGAGGACAACGTTAGCAATTAAAGCAACCAAACACATACGCCACTCTTGCATGCCTTATGAGAGCAGCTGCATTGAAAATTGTTGCAGTCTTTGTTAATGTTTGCGGTTGTTATTATTGTTGTTGTTGTTGTACAATATGTACAGGTTACACTAATTACTTCCTTTGAGGTTCAAATAAAATTTGCACTTTTCAAAAATAATGTCAGTTTTGCGTGTTTATGTCTTTGTTTAGCCTAAATGTAGGCAACAGGAAAATGTTTTTCTCTTATTTTCCTTTTTTTTCATGTACCTTAACACGCTGGCATAGAACACTTGTATACGCGAAAAACTCTTGCCATATTCTTAAGCCGATCAATAAAGAATTATTTAATTCATAAGAAAATTATTTATGCAAAAAATCATGACTGTTGCTGTTTGCTGTTGCCTTCATTTCTACGTCTTCAATATACGTTATGGCACATATTTTAAATTCCTTTAAATATTTCGTGTCCGTGTTCAACAAAGAAGCACAAAACATGAGTTGCAGCGCATGAAAATATAGCACGGTGACATGCAACAGCAACGAAAGCAAAGGACTTGTTCTGCATAAAATTGCCTGACAAAAAAGAAACAAAATAATAATAAAAATAAATAAAAATAAAAAGGAAATAATAATACCTAGAACAAATGGAATAAAACGTAAAACTATAACAACTTAAATAATTTAACGATTTCATCAAACGCATGCAAATAAAGTTGAGCACAAATACAAGCAACATTTTTCCATTGTATACTTTTAAGCGCGCTGAAAATATGAATTCCTAGTACGCAGCTTGTTTTTTTTTTTTGTTTTTATTATAAGCTCTTGTGCTGTTTTACTTTATTTGCATTTTTATTTTTAGTTTTCAAATTCATGCAATTAAATGAAAAATAAATCCTTTGATTTATTTGCTGCAAATAAGTACAAAACAACAACTCAACAGCGAAAGTAAGTTGAAGGTGAGTTACATATTTGGCTTGCATGATGATGTACATACATGTACACCCTTGAGGCGCTCATTTGTCATTGGACACCTTTAAGCCAAAGGCAGACACAAAATTAAGCAGTTGACAGTTGTCCTAAGTGTCCCACACAGACGCATGTACACACATACACACAAGCGCATGTATATACATACATAATCAGACAGTGGCACAAGTGTCGACATAATTATGCACATAACCATTTAAATTTGTCGCTTTGACACACACACACACACGCATACACCCACAGCCACACATCTTTAGAAAAACACAAATATACACTCAAACAAAAGTAACTAAGTAATGAATGACGCAGACCTTGAATCAAGCTGCTTTTGCTGCAATACGCCGCTCACGCAAAAAAGTCTGCTATGAAAGTATAGCCCACGGCATCCGTTGTCGTGCTTAATGAGCAATTCTCTGAATGCAGACATTATTTAATGACCGAGCACGCGGCATGCGAATTATTAAAATAAGAAGAAGAGAAAAACTGTACGTGAAGCGCAATAAAATTACTTCACAAAAGGCATATTACATCAATCACAAATTAATAAATTTAAGCGAGAAGATGTTCAACAATATGCACAAGGAAAATGAAATGAATTGAATTCATAGTAAGCAACGACGACAATGCGACTCATAATGCTATGCAACGTGTTGCTGCAAAGGCGATGATGCAACAATGGGCAAATATTTCTCTGCTGAAGAGCTTGAAAAATTCAAATTAAGTGCGACGCTTTATAAATTGCAATCAAGTGAAAATTAATAAGCGAAATGAATGCCTTAACTCAACTCAACTCAACTCAACTTAACTCAAAACGAAGCGAAGCGAAGCGTAGAAGGAAAAGGTAGGCAGGTAGGTAGGTAGGTAAATAAGGGCGGCAGCTCAAACAATGGTGCGCCTAAAAGTATGCGCTGCCTTGTTGAATGCACAAGTTTTGCTTAATTGTGCGCAACCTTGTGCAAAGTTTGATTTATTACGAGGACGCGTACGACAAAGTAAAAAGGAGCAAAAAAAAAAAACAAAAATCAAGAACGAAAGGACGAGGCAAAATGAAACGACGACGACGACTGGTACCCCAAAAAAAAAAAAAGCAACAACGACAACATCAAAATCAACAAAAAGTGAAAAACGCCTACGCTGTGTTTAAGCCACGTCAGGTGACTGAGCAGGTGTGCGGCAAAGGATGGCAACATTGTGCAGTCAGTCAACACAACAGTGCCATTAAGTCAAAAGTCAAATAGTTTGCCAAAGAAATTTATCATGCGGAATATTGTCTTCAGTTAATTAAGTTATTACCATAATGAGCTTGTGGATATTTACTGTGACAGCATTATAGGCATGATGCACCAATCAGTGATTTTCAGTGCTTTTCGAAGTTTCGACAACTACTTTAGCAAAACTTTATGCCATGAGCATGCTCAAATACGAAAAAATATAGAAAGCCCGAAATTAATTCAAGACAAAATGATTCAGCGCAAATTTTATAGCAGCATTTTTAGCGCACAAAACACAAATGACAATTGTAAAAAAAAAACTAAGTCGATGTCAACAACGTCAGCATTTACAGCACTCGTAAATTTAGCAAAGTGGAAAAGGGTTTCAAGTTGCTCTCATCACTCGCCGCCCGTCGAAGTCATAAATCCTTAGCACAGCTTGTTTGAGTCATAAAATGTCGAGCAACATGAAAGAAAATACAAAAAAACCGAAATAAAAATAAATAAATAAATATTTTCAAATAAAATAGTAAGGAAAATACAAACAAAAAACCAAAAAAAAATAAGTATAAAAAAAGAAATCAACAAACGTAAAATAAACGTGAAATAAAACGCTAAGCAGAGGCTGCGCCCGAAACTATGCAACACTAGCGCGCTCGGCTCTGTATAAATGCAATGGTTTTATTTTTATGAACGTTTTATGAAAGCAAACGTAGAAACGACAACAACAAAGGCACATAAAAAGCCAAATAGCTTTCATAAAAACTAAAAAAACAGTCGAGAAAGCATTTTTTCCTATTGTATTTAAAAGTTTTACGCAGCAAAGATTTGTGTTTTTTGTTTGAGTTGTGTTGAGTTGAGTTGATGAGCAACGCAGTGGCAAAAAGTTAAAAAGTGCCAATAAAAAAATCAAAATAATTTATTTGTCAAATTGCTAATAATATAAGTTGTGATATTTCTCAACGCACATACACACACACACACACGCATTGGCGCGCCTAAAAGTTTGCGATGTTGCCGACACAACACCAACAACAACTGCCAACGTCGTGACATGAACAAATAAACAATGAGTTCCAATAAAAATCCGCTTAAGCTTTCATAGGCGTTTTTTATGACAACAATATAAATGCAAAAACAAAATATTCTTTCTAGTTTACTCAAATATGCTTTCAACACACAAGCACACACACACACACATAACATACAACATACACACGCCTACACGCCTTGTGCCACTTTATGTTTACACAGGCCATGAGAACCCTTCAACTTTCTTCACTTTACTGGTTATACCTTGCATAAGATTTTCACATATCCTGACTACACCTCATATGAAACGAAAGACGATACGAGATGCAAGACGAGATACAAGATACAAGTAAAAGGAGGACAAATAGGACTCAGGCAAGCTACTTAGCAATGAACATTGAATGTTGGCGCTTTTGCTTGCTTATGATTTTCTGCTGTTCTTTTTATGATAATAGTTTCGTGTTGGTGAAATTTATTTATCAGATTGCATGAGTGCGTGTATATTTGTAAGCCCTATTTGGGTGTGTGTGTGTGTTATAATAACAAATAAAAATTATGTTAAAACATGCAAATATGCGTTAACTTTGATTTATATTTCGTGTGCGCGCTTTCATATGCTTTTCATTGCCCGCCTGCGCCCTAGAAGAACAGCCACGTCATGCGCTGATAATGATGACGACGATGAGGGTGATTATGATAATGATCGGGTTTTATAGTTTCGTTTCAGTTAGTTTTGCGTCAAATTGCGACATTTGATAAATACATTTAGGGCTGTCATAGAAAAAGGTTCGTAATACGTTTAAATGGCAAATGATTTGTTGGTAATTGAATTAACGGAAAGCATGCTAAGCTATTTTATATATACATACATCATACATATATATATATTCATTTGTTTATGGCTTTGTGCCAATTGAAAAACTTCTGTAGCGGAAATTAAGCCATGAGATTGTTAAACATTAAACAAACGTAAAACAAAAAAAAAAAAACAAAGCACAAAAAAAGGACAATATTTTTTGACCTGCCCCCTCTTGTTTTTTTGTAGTTCTCACGTTGCTTTATCCAAAAAGTAGGAAACACAATTGTCTCGTTTTCATTGCCGTAATTTCCTGTCAAGCATGTCTCTATAGCGGCTCAGGGTCGCTTCGGCCATGGTGACAGCAGCCAAGATTTCTTTGCTGCACTTGGACCGTGCCGCATTAAACGTATGCTTACCTTTACTCGCCGGCGGTTTCCGGGTGGCCCAGTTTGTGCGGATCGAGCGTGAGCCAAGCCATTGGCCGTTCATGGCCGTAATGGCGCTCTCGGCTTCCTGCAATGATAATGAAATTATTTTTATATCTTTCTTCGGCTTTTCTGTGGTTTTTCTTGCTTTTCGTTTACATTTTTATTTTTCGTAACGTTTTCTTTCGTTTTTTTTTTTGTTTTTTCGGCATGAGTTTAAGTAAAGTAATGCATAAATTTCAACTGATAACGCAGAAGAAACAATAAAAGGAACAAAAAACTCACCGATTTCTTGATGAAGGAGACAAAGCCATAGCCCTTCGACTTCAAGGTTTGTGGATCGCGCACAACACGGCAATCGCTGCAATGAAATTCGAGTGGTTAGTGTGCGTAAATATAAGTGAAAGAGAGAGAGTGAGAAGGAGAAGGAGAGAGTGTGGCATAAAGAAAACTGAGTATATTTTAATAACTTTATTAAGCTACTTTAAGTGTATCTTTTTCATTTTGCTTGCGTTTCGCTGCTGCGAAATCAGCAAATAAAAACTTTAACATTTATGCAAATTTTTAATAAAGACGAAAGCAGCAACTGCGACTCGCTTTCACCATTTCCGGTGCGACCTGTTAAACAGGAAATGCGCATATCCTGTGCCGTTCGTATGCTCCTTCATACCCTCGTTCGTTTGTTTGTACGTTCGTTTAACGCTCAGTTTTCGTGTTTCATTGCCTCAGGCGGGAAATGAACTCAAATAAATTTGAAAATTAGAAATCTGACCGCATGCAATGTTTTATTTGTCTTTTTAGCATTCTTGTTATTTTCACTTTTCTGTCTTATGATATTTTTCTTATTTTCTTATTTTCTTTTTTCATTTTTACTTTCAATTTAAACGCAAAACCACAGCGCTGAACTTTTATTACAACCATAAGGATAACAACAACAACGACGACTTTGGCTTATTAAATATTCACACGCGCCGCGCATTCAACAAAACGAAACAGGGAGACCGAAAAAAAGGAAAAATAAGACTGAAGAAATTCAAACAGCCTACAAAAGAAACCTAAGAAGACAAAAAAAAAAAAAAATTATATACATATATACAAAAAAGAAAATACGCACGCATAAAACTTTTGACAAAGCCGCAAAACAAAACAAAAAAAAAATATATAAAAAAGGAAGACGACAAAAAACTGCGTTGGCAATGCAAAGGACAAAGGACACGCTGCCAGCCCGAAATAAGCGTTAAACGTTTTGACATGTTGGCGAAAAACTTATTTAAGCCATGCGTCGTTGTCGTTCTCGGTGAGTTTAGTTGAGTTGAGTTGAGTTGAGGTTCGGCGTGAAGGTAATAAGCGCGACGTGTGTCGCCGCGTTCCGCTTGAGCTTCTTTGCCCTTTCTTCGGTTTGTTTATTTGGTTTCAGTTTCGACTTCAATTTGATTTTCTCTTATTTCTTGCAATCTTCTTTTTCGCTTTGCCTTTGTGACATGAAACGCCGATAATGATGTCAGTGATATGAATCAAAGGTGACAATCGATTGCTCAATATAGCGCAAAAGTAGCTGAAATGCGATGCTGTTATCGATGCGTATGGCAAAAGCGAAACTGAGCACGGCATAAATGTCGCATGTTGGTTATCAATAACAATGATGATATTCAAGATATTGCTTGCCGGTTTTTGCTTTGTTATTTGTGTGCCGATTTCAAGGACGTGCACGTCGCAAGTTTCTTCTTTCTCGTTATTGATTTCATTGGTTCATACTGTTTGTTGATCGTTATGACATGTTTGCGTATAAAATGTCTTGATTTCAGTTAATCCTTGCTCACTGAATCGCTTAATGCGTCTTTGATTAACTTCAAAATTATATACATACATACATATATAAGTATATAAAATTGACGAAATGTTTTCCAATTAGTGCACGCCTTCAGCCATTTAACGCAATCTCAACTAATAATGAGCAAATGATCAAACATTAAAATTTAAATTATGAATGAGCCATAAAATGATTTCGCTTTCGGTTTTTCTTTTTTACAGCTTCCGTCTCTCGGCGTCTGCCGGTCGTTGTTGTTGGTCAAAAGCCAAATGCTAAAATCAAATGCTTGCCGGCAAGTTCAAAAACGACCCACGGCAATTTGAGCGCCTCGCAATCAACTACCAACTCATGCCGCGCTGCGCGACGACAAAGTCATGACGCTCTGCGAGACGGAAAAGTTTTGCGCTTGAACAGAAGTTAATTAAGCAAAGTTTTCGGGGCTGTTGCCCGAGGACATTTTCTTGATGATGGCACGCCAGGGCGAGCCTAACAAGAAATATTGTTTAAAGGCAAAATGCTTTCACTTAAAACTTCAAAATGAAACGACACTTTTTGACTTTAAGCACACGCGTTCAATTGAAGACGAAGTACTTTCGGGCACTCAAAGAAACAACAACAAAACAAATGTTATGCGTGCTCAGTGCAAAATTGTGTGAATTTACACTTAAAGAGAACAAACAAATTAACATAAATTCATATAAATTTTTTATTATTATTATTTTTGTGTATTTTTTTTTTTTTTTGTGTACTTTAAGCAGCTATGAATTTTTATTGAAGCCTATGCAGAAATAAAACCAACGCCAGCTTATACATAATGCTAGGCAAATATAACTGACGGACTGACTGACTGACTGATTGTTTATGTGTGTTTGTGTGTGTGTGACTGACTGACTAAGTGATAAAATGGCAGCTGAGAAAAGAAAGAGGAAAAAAAAGGGCATATTAAATTTGCATTTTATTACTTACGAGATTTCGCCGAATGGTGTGAAAGCCTCACGCAACTGCTGAGTCTCAATTTCGGAACTTAAATCGCCAACAAAAATATGGAATTGTTCTGCAAAAAGAGTAAGAGAAAAATCACAAAAAATGAGTAATGTATAAAATAAGAGATATTCTTTTTAAAAGGGTTTATGTACAAATAAATGAAAATTGGCGCCAAACACGAAACTTGTGTTTATTGCATAGTTTTGAAAGTTTCTTTTTTCCGTTCTTTTATGAGCATGAAATAATTTACAATTTTCGTTGCATACTTTTAAGCGCCTTCTGACGTTACTTGCAATTTTTTTTCTTTTTTGTATCTCGCTTTTCTTAGCCAAACCAACGAAACACGCACTCAGATACAGAATTTATTATTTGTGTGTATCCATTGCTTTTGTCTTTGTTGGCTTACGGTCTGTAGTACAGTAAAACCTTGGAAAAGTCAACCGAACCGTTACAAGAGTCATCATTTTTGTATATTTTGTGTACAATTTGTTATGTGTTTTTTCATATGTTTTATAATTAAAAAGAAACAAATTTTTGAATATATTTTCTATTAATCAAATAATAGAAATCAGTGCCCTCTGTCGGCTCAAAAGTATAACTGAATAACGAACGAAGCAAAAATGCGTTTCATACTTCAAAATAAAAATTTGTTTGTGATTTATCAACTTTTGCAATGTTTTACTGTATATTTTCAATTCTGTGTAGTTTTTTTGCCTTCACGTTGTCGTTGTTGTTGGCGGTCCTGACGCAAAGCCAACTAAAGAAATGGTCGCACCAGAGTGCAAAAGTCGCGACGTTGTCGTCGTTGCAGGCATTCGTCCTTCGTAATATTTTGTTTCATTTCGTTTCTCTTTCTTTATTTTCAGTTGTTGTTTCTTTTATATATTTGCTTTTGTTTTGTTTGCCGCACCAAAAGCAAAGCAAAGCAAAGTGAAAAACTATGTGCACAAAAAATGAATCAACATGACGGGGTGGGTTGTGGGGCTGTGTAAGAGTAATGGTTACAAATAGTTATGGTAGCATGGCAATGCGACGCGACGCGACGCGACGAGACTCGAAGCGAAGCGGCTCAGCTTTGCAAAACAGAATTCTTACCCTAAATAATTAGCGCTATTCAAGAGGGAATGGCTTTGACTGTTTGTGCGCGCGACTCAAGCCGCCAACGTCGCATGTCCTTCGCGCAGCTTTGCTTCTCTCACTGTGTGTGCGACACTATTTGTATGGGCCCTGCATATGTGCCGACTTTTTGTATGGCCGTGTGTTTGTTTGTGTGTGAGTGTGTGTGTGTGTGTGTTAATGTATGTATATGCGCGTCTGTGTTTGCAAAACGCACGTGCACGTGCAGAAATTAACATTTCCGGTAATTTTGCGCAAATGAAAGGCAACGCAAAGCCAGGCGAAAAATTAAAGAAAATCCTTTTGTATTGTAGAAATATTGTAGGCACTTTGGGCGCCTTACAAACGCCTGAAAGTCGACAACGCATTTTTGCATATTTTTGTATTTCATTTACTTCTTTTTATTTAATTGAAAATCGCGTATACGCCATGTTAATGAGGTCATTGTAATGAGCGCAGCGGCGTGGCAAGAAAAGGAAGTTGAAGCCAAAAAAAGAAGTGCAAATAAACGAGAAATGAACACGCAAAAGCAATGAAGGGGAAATGAACAAATCAAAGAGCACCTTCAATCATCATCATTATCATTATCATTATGATAATCATGAACATTATCGTTGAATGTTGAATGGTGCACAAAGCAAATGATGCAACATCATTAAATCTGTAAATCAATCAACAGATTTTTTTTGTAGTTGGCTTTGTAAGTGTGCTTGTTGCAATTGTTATTATTGTTGTTGCTGTTGTTGCTCTTAATATGGCACTCATCATTGCTGCTACTCCTGTTGTTGTCGTCGTCGTCATCGCATTTATTGCTTCCGCAGCCGCAGCAATTTCAATTTACCTCATGCCCGCACAACTCATGCAATTCGGCTGCCAGTCGTGCTTGTACATAATTTGCTTTTCACTTTATCGCAGTTGAACGCAACATCTCAAAGCGCTTACTGAGCCGTATACGCAACATGAACGCAAGTTTAACGAATGCCATAGGGTACAACATCAAGCAACTGCCAACTGCCACCCGATCCCACCAAACTACATGTATAGCGTATAATAGCGTATGGTGTGCTGTCTGCCGCCGCCTGCTGCCATAAAGCGTGGCAAAAATGCGTATGTAATATTCATGAATACGTTGAATAATGCCAACTCACACACACACACACACACACACATATACACACATATTATACAACCGTCACATACGAATCAAGCTGGTTAATAGCAAGCCAGCAAGCAAGCAACGGACGGTGAGTCGTGCGCCGTGGCATTAAGCAAAGCAAACACAGCAAGCAAGCATGGAAGACAGTCAGGCGGTAAGCAGTGCAAGTCAAACGTTGCCACTAATTGAAGCCAAATACGCATTGTAAAAGCCAAAATGGGCCAACAGCACAAAGTGAATACACACACACACACACACACACACACACACACCTGCAAGAGGCAACGGCATGCTTGCTTGCTTTGCTCTAGTGCAAAATTTTAAGTCAAATAAAAGAAGGAAAAAAAAAATAAATAATACTTGGCAAAAAAAAAAAGAAACGAAACGTTACGAAAGAAAGAAAATGCCAAAGGATAATAGGCTTGGCCAAAGGGTGTACATTGGCACGCTAGCTGAGCTGAGCTGAATTGAGCTGAGACTCTGATTGGCAGTTAGTACAGCAGTTTGTAAGGCTCAAAGTATTGCCACTGGCCAAGGTAAATAAGGACATTTGCGCTTGTATTTATGTCTCTCTCTGTGTGTATGTGTGTGTGTGTGTGCGTTGTGCTGTTCTGAGCTTGTAATGAGTTAATTAAGTTCTTCTGCAATACGCTTTTGCTACTATATACTAAATTAATCATAAATACTTGTGTGTGTGTGTGTGTGATACATTTTCTTTAAGCGCTTCCTTTTTGCTATCGCTTTGTGTGTGTCTGTCTGTCTGTGTGTGTGTTGTTACTTGCACACCTGAGCGACTGCCACTTGCCAGATTTGTCGATTCATGCAGACAAGCATACAACGATCGACTGCCTGACTGCCTGACTGACTGAGGGACTGACTGAGTGAGTGGAAGTATGTCAGTAGCTTCACTTACTATGCATGTATGTAGGTGTTTACAAATGCGTGTAAGTGTGTGTGTGTGTGTGTGTGCGTGTGACTTGATTAAAGACGGAAGCTTTGGCACACTAACACAACTACAACTTTTCTATAGTTGGTATAAATTTCTTGTAATCCTCATGCGTTTTACCGTATGTAAATTTACTTGTCTTACATGCTGCTTCTTACACCCTCTCTTTCACTGCTTGCTTGTCTTTCTTTTTATTTTCATTTCTTTTTGTCGTAATTCAAACCCAAACGAAAGGGTTGATGGCGTATGTGTGTGTGTGCACGTGTTGTTCGGCATTTCCGTTTGTTTCAAGTCTTACTTCCGCCTGTTCTTAAGCCATGCCAAACGAGTGCCATGCTTAATCATATAAAAGACAGTCAAAAGAGGCTGACACATGTGGCACATAAGCATTTTATAGATGAGTATTTTTTATAAGTGTTGTTCAACTTAATGTCAATGAAGAAGGTAGGAAAACTTTAAGCAGTTTAACTTTAACTTTAACTCAATGCAAATACAACAAAAAAACACACAAAACACGCATCACATGCTGATTAAATATGTAAGACAGTCAATTGGCAAAGACCGGACGTCAATTGGACGCGCCCACTTCACAGCAACAACTTCATCAGCATTAGTAGCTACAACAACAACAACACAGGCAATTTAAGCATCGAAAGCGATCAAAACTATACAACAAAACTCGCACACAACTCAAAGTGGACAACCACAAAGTGCAAACTTTAGGAAAACCCTCACACACACACACACACACACACACACACACGCAAACCAAACGAAATTGATGAATATGTAAGCAAACATGAAAAAGGATCAACGCCCGCAGCGCAAAGCATTGAAAGCCTACACCCAGACACGCCCAACAACAACAGTAACAACAACAACAACAACAACAACATAACATTGCAACAACTTTTCCTCCTTTAATTTTTGTAAACGACGATTTCTGCGATAATTTTCGGCAGCCGTCAGCAAAAAGAAAACTGACCAAACTAAGGGACTGTGACCCTCAAACACACACACACACACGCACACATTTAGAATATGAATTTGTACGAATTTCGGCAGCATTGAACGCAAATTATATTGAAATGTTAATAATCAAGTTGCTTATATGCAATAAAAAAGTAAGAAAAAGAAAATGTTAGGCAAAAGTGTCGACAAGCAGCAAGCGGCAAAAGTAGGCATGCCAAGATGATGACCAAGCCAAGGCGACCAATCGAGCAAGCCAGCCAAAAAGGACAACTCAACTGGAAAAGGATATTTATATGGAAATTTGTATGCGGCTGACTTATGACTTTGATCGGAAGTTCGAACTCACTTGACTCGAATCGTCTTGTCTCAGCTCAGCTCAACTCATCGCAACTCAACTCATGTCGATGATGATGATAGCTACGATGTTCTTGTTAAGTTACTCTCATTTTCGGCAATCCCTTTTCGCATTTTTGCTGATTGTAAGTCTAAGGGTCTCTCGGCTGTTATTGTATTGATTGGAGCGCACAGTTAGTAAGATATTCATCTGCATGTGTGTGTGTGTGTGTGTGTGTGTGTGCACATGTATTTGCATGCCTTTTTTCTAGCTGTATTTTGTTTGTCCTTAGAGTCCACTTATCCTTTCAATTTATTTGCGGTCATTCATAAATTTTTAGTAGGCGAAAAACGGAGAAGAAACAATTTCTGATTGGATGAAATATTGCATGCCTGATTAGTTGCGCTGCAAATTGATAATGTCTATAGGATGTCCTTGACGCCGTATGTACGTTTTTATATCTCTCTCTGTTTGTGTGTGTGTGTGTGTGTGTTATGCATAATGAGCATTTAATAAAAAGAAAATTACGCATCTTTGAAGTCGTTTAAGCTGCGGCAAAATTAAATCAGCGCTAATAAGCTTTTAATTTGATTCGTTTGCAAGCGTTCTCAACAGCACAAGCCAACTGCAAGTGGCTGCCACTTTGGCCACGCAGGACAACGCCAAAAATCTAATTAGCTTAAGCGACGCAAGCGGCAAACTTAAAGCAAACTTTTAACTTTAATGCAAAGTTAATTACTAAACTAATACAACAAAAGCAACAATAGTGTGTGTGTGTGTAGAAGAAGTTGCATGTGCAGCATGTGTTTGACAGTCACTGCATTGGGTGAGGAAAGGATGAAGCAAAAGTATGGTAAATGGTAAATTTAAATTGCAAATGTTGCACTCAACATTCAACGCGGGTTGAATGCGCTCATGTGCGTGTGCATGTGCATGTGCATGTGTGTGTGTGTGTGTGTGTGTGTGTATATATATAAAAATGTTAATGCCGTTCACCTTGTTTTCAACTGAGCCAATCAAGTCATTTGCCGCATTAATGCTTTTGCTGCCGCCTGTCTGTCTGTCCGTCTGTCTGTCTGTCCATGCTGCTAATGAAAGCGTGCCGCACTTTTCATTTTTCATAAGTTTTCCAACTTTAGCCTAAAGTCAACTACAGACAAACGACATTACAGTTATAAAACGGTTGTTGTACTCGCTGCGATGCCAACGCCAACGACGACATCAACGTCATTCATGTCGCGTCCTTGTCACTGTCGGTGTTATCCTTGCTGCTGTTACGGCTTCGTCTGTCATTTCAACCACTCAGTTAATGTTAATGCTGATTTTTAATGCTGATTACCGTTAACTGAAACCCATTCGCGACACTGACTTTTGCACGCTCATCCTTTAACCTTCAAACAATCTCCCTCGCTCTATGTTTCGTTGTTGTTTGTTTCTTTCTTGCCACCGCTGCTACAATGCGACCTCTCAATCACCTCGTCATACATTTTATTTATATTATACAACCCTCAGTCAGCCTAGTCAAGCTACTTCCGCAAGTGTGCGTGAGTTTTAAGTTTCATACTTAATGTTGCTGTTGCTGTTGCTGTTGTTGTTGCTGTTGATGCCATGACAGCAAACCTGAATTTCGAGACATGCGACTGTCTTCAAATAAAGTTCAGCGCGTTTCCGAAAGGGTTTCAGCAGCAGCAACAGCAACAAGAGCAACATTTGCTGCGACGTCACAGACACCAAAGTGACTGCAGTCAACAACTGCTCTGGGGTTGCGTATTATGTGAAAAAGGACGACAAAGTCGACGTCGGCATCGGCATCGGCTTCGTTGTTGCCATTAACGTTGCTGTTGTTGCTGTTGTTGCTGCTGCCGTTGTCGATGCCATGAGCATCCCGTTCATTTCAAATGAAATTTTCATTGTGCGCCGCTTGAATGTCATCTTCGGTGGTGGTTGTGTTGATAACGACTCGGCCCGGACGAAGCGACGGTGGTTGTTGCGTCACTTTGGGGATTTTCGTGCATTGCTGCTGGTGTGCTTCATGCTCCTTTTTTCAAACCTCATATACGCTGCAGGCTATAACAGGAAACTACTTCACTCAAACCTTCGACTTAACTCGACTGGTTTACCTTTTTTTTTGTTCTGTTTTTTTTTTTTGCTATAGCAAAAACTTTAGCTTACGTTGCGAAAGCTCATGCCTACAACGAATAGACGGTTTTTCGTCCTTTTTGTTATTGTTGGTAATGTTGTTGTTGTTGTTGCTGTTTCACTGTTTGTTTTGCTATAACTGTGGTGGTTGTTGTTGTTGCTGTTGTGTCTTTGCTTACTAAAACACAAACGTGTCAAACAATGACTCATTAAGGCTCATCTAAATTCTAATGAGATTCAGTAACTATTAAAAAGGGTTTCTGCTCCTTCAGCTTCAGCTTCTTCTGCTGTTGCCTCTGCCTTTGCCTTTTCATTTGCTCTCATGCCACATCCTGCATCCGTTTTGTCTCTTTGTCAGCCTTGTCAGTTGGTTTCACCATATATATTTTATGCTGATGCCATGTCATGCCTCTTTATTTTGCTATTTGAATTTTTAAAGTCGCAAATTTTTTTATCTAATTTAAAGTTCCTTCGCACATGACTACTAACTAAATAAGCCATCAGCATGTGTCACAATTGAGCTGCTTTACTCATCAACATGCTTGATACATTCTTTAATGTTAACGCTTACAATGCTCGTTTATTTGCATCAGCAAGTTTATGCCTTCTTTCTTTCCTTTTTTTTCGTAACGAAATTATTTACCAAATCATTTGTATTCAACACACTTTTCGGTTGTGCAGGCAAATGTCAATGATTTGATTTAAATTTTCGAAAATAAAATGAGCAAAACACCAAACGCCAAAAACAAAGGCACATGAGCAAAACAAACAACAATGGCGGCTGCCGCACTCTCTTGTCTTCTGTTCTAATGTCAAGCAATCATTAGAAAATAGAAAACAACAAAAAACAACAAAAATGTTGTTTAGACCTTTGCAAATTCTTGCTTTAGAAATACCTTTACTATTAACTCAATTTGAACACGCATTGCTCCTCCCCAATGGCACAGTGTGCACCCTAAAGTAGGCAACAAAAAAGAAAATTTTTTCGTATATGTTTGGCTCATTGTTGTTGTTGTTGCTCGCGTGCAAATTTCGAATTTAAATGCCAGTCAAAGGCGATTGTTTTCCAATTTTCAAGCGCCACTCATTCTTCAATAGTCTAAAATTGCCTTGTTCGATGCTATTGTTGTTGTTGCTGCTGCTGCTGTTGCCTTTGTTGTATGTACTACACGAAGCAATTCTCATTCTCATTGTTACTGTTGACAATTGTGTGAAGCTACAATTGGTTAGTACCCCGCACTCAATTCAACTCAGCTCAATTCAACTCAACTCAACTCAGCCAATACAAACAAACACGCACACTCAATCTAAGCACGCAAATGCATTTGCCGAGCATCGCTCACCGCCGCCCATGAAACCCAACGTTGTTGAGCTTGAGGTGGCACAAATTTGTGCTTAACTCGTTTTCGTTTCGAAAAAAAAAAAAAGAAATGAAAGCAAAATGAAAATGAAAAAGAAGCACAAAAAAATAGAAAAAACCAACGAATGAAAGGAATGCATTAAAGAAGACCTTAGGCAAGTGTACGTACGTACATGTTGCGTTAGCAATAAGTGCTATGACAAGGGTCACGCATGACGAAGTGTTGGTACAGACATGCTAGTGTGTGGCATAGTACTTGCGGCACAGCGTTCAAATTGTTGTAAGTACATATAGTATAGAGTAAAATGAAAATTGCGTATATTTGGTTAAAGGGCATTCAAACATGAAAGAGAAAAAAAAAAAAAATGTGCGTGTGTGTGTGGCTACAATGTTGAAGCGAAAGCGATAAATGCCGGTCTGCTGGGGTGTTGGCTGTGTTTGCATGCATGAATTGTGCCGCCAGCGGGCAGAGGTACTACTACTATTTGTGAAAACTGAAGGTGAGTGAAGCGAAAGCGCTAGCAAACAAAACAAAAGCCTGGCCTAGCATAGTAAACCAAAGCAAAGCTAAGCAAGGCAAAGAAAAAACAACACACATACAGAGGAGAAAGGATATAGGCGCAGACAACGCTTATGTTTGCTTTAGATTTGCCAGTTGTCCAAACTCGCACACATTGCCATAACGAGCATATAATAGCCAGAGTGAGCGAGCACTAGCACTAGCACCAGCAACCTGTCAACCTTTACTCGACTCGACTCGACTCTACTCGACTCTTAGTGTGTTAGTGTTGTGTGCTTTAAGGCGTTATTTCAGCTGTTCGTGCACCGTTAGGCAATGTGCAATGTTACTCTATACACCCACTTCCCCTTCCCCCGCACACATATAGCACACATTGCCTGTCGGAAGCACATGTTCGAAACATTCGCTGCGCTTATATTGAACAGCAACGAGTTGAAAGACGACGTCGCCGTTGCCGTTGCCGATGCCGACAACGACACCGGCAACAAACGCTGTGCAAAGAGCGGAAAACCCCGGGTCAAATTGTGGTTACAGTTCACTTTTATCGTTTGTTGCTCTGTGTTTGCTGCTCTGCATAGGTGTTGATATATTCGCAATTATGTACATGTAACATGTCTAAACTGTTTAAAATCTTTTCTGAAAAGTTGGTTTTTTTCTATTCTATATTGTTTGGCAACATGGCGTGTTAATTTTGAATGGCAACTTATATGGCAAATGAATTTTGTATGATTTTTAGGTGCAAAAGTGTTGTTCAACACTGCTAAACAAGACAAGTACGTTTGTTTATTTTATGTTTGTTTTATAGCTAAGCATACGTTAGATGTCAGCCTGAAAGTATGCTGCGAAAAAAATATTATGTCTAAAAAACGTTTTTTCGCCAATAACACACAACAAAATGCACATAAGCAAATCCATAGCAACAACAACAATAATGCTTTTAAAACAACAGCACACACTCACACACACACACACACACATACAGACAAACAATGTGAAGCGCTTGCAAGTTTTTGTCGAACGAATGAATGAAACGCTAAAATTGCAGCTAACCAAGCATACTCATTGCAACAACACACACACACACACATATGCACACACGTACTTCGACACCCACCCAGCTGCTCTTGTTTTTTTTGCAGACTCCTTTTTTTGCTATACATATGAACATATATGTTGTCTGCTGCTTTTCATGTCAGTTTCATTCATACGTGTTACTCTGTGTGTATTTGTATTTGTTAATGTATATGTGTTTTTGCTTGTATGTATTTGTGTGCAAGTGCGGTCATTTAATTTCGATTTGTGTTTTAGATTGTTTTGCGTTGCATTCGTTGATTTTTGCCATTTAAATAGAAATTTTTATTTTCTACACGTTTTTGTGTGTTCAACTTTGCCGCCGTCGCTATCAACGCGGCTGCTGCTGCTGCTGCTATCGCTGCTGCCATCGCTGTGCCACCAACATTCGCAACGCAATTGTTTTGTACGCTTTTACTTTGGGTTTATGCGGCTGATTTTCTTCTCTTCATTTTTGTTTGTTGTTTGTTTGGTTGTTGTTTTTTCATTGCACTCTACCACTCTACTCTGTGCTTTTGCCACTGCCGAGCCACTTGCCACTAACGCACATCCACAGGGAATCAGTGAACGCGCACAGCATGGCAAATTGGATTTCGTTTTTTGGACATTTCCAAATTTCACTATTTTTTTTTTCCTTTTCTTTTTCTTTCTTTACTACTTTTCATTTTTTTCTTTCTTTGCTATTTTTTTTTTTGCATTTGGCAGATTTTTGTGGGCTTTGTTGGTGCCCTAATGCTTTAATGCTGTCGAAAATAGCTTAATATATGCTTTAACAAAGGACTTAACTGAAAAAAAATTTGCTTTCCCACTCATTCAAGTGGCTTCAAAATATTTCGTTTCAGTTGAATTTTATTGTCAATTGCAATGATTAAGGGAAACATTTCGTCGCTACTTTTTTCTTTTTTCTTTTCAATAATCAAGTTGTTTTCTCATGCAGCGCACGTTCAACTTGAAGTTGAGAGTGCACAAATAAACAAACGAAGAAAAAAATCTTTAAATTTATGAATGAGTAACGAAAGTAGATGAAAAAAAAAAAATATAAAAAAGAACCTGATATAAGTAAAGTAAGTAAGAGCGGCGCAGAAATTGAAGAAGTAAAACTTATGGGCGCTGAGCATATTGTGCGACTGCTGTTGTCGTTGGCTGCTACGCGCCCCAAAGCGCACTTGAGTGTATGTCTTCTCATCATCATCGTCAGTATCAACAACAGCATCAGCAGCAGCATCAGCTGCTCTTCATCTAGCAAGCCAGAAGTAGCAGTTGCCAACGTTGCCCTCACACACACACTCACACACACACATACACACTGAGCAACGACGATGACGAGCTGCGCCCAAAGCCCAAACAACATTCGAAGCATTTAATGCCGACAGCACTGTAGATACAACAACGAGATACGCTGACACCGCACACACACACACACACATGTACATGTGTCTGTATGATGGCTCGTATCTTGCGCTGCTTAACAGCATTACCAGCTGACTTATGTATGTACGAAGAGTGAAGTACAACTGAATGTCGAACAACTGCCAGCAAAGAGTCACAGTTGAGTAAGAGTCAAGAGACAGACCGACTTCAGTATAACACACACAGTCACACACACACACATACAGAGAGCAAAACTTATGCCATTCAACATGAACTCAGCATATTACTTTGCCAGCTCAGTCGCTACTTGCTGCTGCTGCTGCCGCTGCTTTTTCCATCAGATACAATTTGACTTTTACGTATCGTCAAGTACTTTTCTGGTTTTGGCCTCTCGGGGGACATTTGTCAGTCAAGAGACAAATTTAATTTTTCCCTTTTTTGCATGGCTTGTCGTACAATGGCGAAGTCAATGAGCGGAATGTAAGTCAGACTCTTGCTAAAAGCACACGCAACCATACATATAAATATAAGACTGTGTGTATGTGTGTGTGTGTGTGTGTGTGCATTACTTTTATATTTCGAGTAGCAGTTGTTGTTATTATTGTATTATGGCCATTATGTTGTTGCTGCATAGTTGCGCAAATAATTTTGTCTGCGCTTTTTCAATTTGCTTAAAATTTAATATTACGCATACGCAGCAAACATGCATTTGCGAACTTTACACAATTTGATTTCACTTGAACTCAAAAAACTACATTAATTTTAAATTTTAATATGCACTGAACGTTGTTACACACACCGAACCCGAACACGAACTCAAACTCGAACGCATGCCCTCAGTGAGTGCTTAACAGTAACAGATACTTCCGCAACTGCACATCAACCGCACGTCATACAGTGCGTATGAGTTATTTGGTTTGCTGCTGCTGCTGCTGCACGTCAGCAACGCAAATGAAACGAGAAACTATTTTCATGAATTGAAGCAAAACATTACAAGGACACAAGCGTAACCGAGAAGATGAAAAAACCAGAAGAATAACAACAAATTTCCAGCAAAAACGATTCATTTCGAAATGAAATTGCTGCTTAGAGAGCAATTAGCTGAAATTATTGCGTGTACGTGAGCAACGAATGAGTGAAGTTGCGTTCGCGTTCGCGTTGGCGTTGGCAACTTCTGATAATGATAATGATGATGATGATGATGTCGCACATGGGCGCACACTGCGTATGCTTAATGTAGAAAACAGTGCATATATGCGTAATATTTCACTACACTTCAATCGATATTAAAGCGGATTTGCGGCTAACCAAAGCGTTCAGCCTCATGGTCAAGCTTAGCAACGACAAAAACGTTAAACTACCAAAGGAAAACTGTTGAAAAATGTTCGAAAATGCCGACCAAAAATTATGCCAACAACAAATCAAAGCAAATGATAAAAACCAAAACAAGACAAGCGCAAAATCAAGCCAATATAGGCAAAGGTGCCGACGAGCATTGAAGGCGCTCCGTCACAATCAGGCGGTTGTTGTAGCGCAAATGCTGTGCTTAATAGGCATCAGAGGGTATTAACTTGTTGTTTTTTTTTTTGTCGGTCTTTTTGTCATGCTTGCGTTTTTTGTCTACGATCATTTCATTCTTTCATACAACAACACTTTCTTACTCAACTTTCGTCATTCTGTCGTCAGCCTATTATGCTTGCCGCCGACATTGCGACTTAGTGCCTACGCGCCGTCTCGGCCTGCTGTGCCAACCTTTTTGCCTTTCACCGCACCTCATCATCATCATCATGATCATCGTCATGAGCAGCAGACAAAAATTCAGCAAAGCAATGCAAGTCGGCTTTGTTAAATTCTTCTTTTTTATTATTTTTAGTCCTTTTTTTGTTTTCTTTTTGATGCTTCGCTCAAACAATTTGCGGAATGCTATTAGGTGACGCCTTTGCTGAAATTATCTGCCACTGACGCCGCTGTGACAATCAACACCAACTCAAAAAAAAAAAATAAAGGGAACTAAGTGCGGCCGCATAGCGCAGCGCGTCTGAAATTCAATCACATCAGCTTTGTTAGCTGCAAAATGAATACAAGCGCAAACACACTGAAAATGAACGGCAAACAAAAATACAACAACAAAAATGAAGCTAACAAAAGGATGACAACCAGCAAAAAAATAATAATAATAAAAATAAGCGAGTGAGTCAGTGAACGAGTAAACGAGTGAGTCAATGAGTGAATGAGTGAGTGAGTGAGTGAGTGCGTGAGTGAGTAAATGGCAGCGGTCGTTATTATGCCAACCAACGAAAAAAGAACTCGCTCTAGAGCCAAAAATAAATGAAGCTCAACGTGCGCGCCAAAGGACGCAGTACGTCACGCTGTGCATGAGGCGGGCAGGGGAGGCGAACGAGCAAAAGGAAAGGAAAAGCGAACACGCTCTATTTGAGGACATCGTCAGGGCAAAATGACAATAGCAACAACCACAACAACAACAACAACAACGATACGATGAACAACTATAGCAAAACAAAACACCAAAAGTGGGCGTGTACCAAGTAGGCGTTTAGCACAAGCAAGCAAAACAACAACATCGAAAAAAAGGCGCGTGGCATGCCGAGGTGTCTTCAAATGCGCTGCCTTTCATACTTTATGCCATGAAACCGTCACAAAAACCTCAAGCCGCCGCCACCGCCTCCTCTTGCTCCACCCTCACCGCACCTTACCCGCCAACGACCACAACATTGGCCCTTCCGCTATTGTTTGCAAATAATTTTGTGAATTTGCTTTTCTGGCTTTCATACATTTTTGTCTTGTCTCTGTTGTTGTTGTTGTTGTTGTCGCCGTCGTTCTTGTTGTCGTTGTTGTTGGTGTTGTCGTTCTTATCGTCATTGTGTACATGAATTGATTTATTTCTTGTTTGTATATTTCTTTTCTTATAGATTTTTGATTTTGTCATTGTTTGCTTTTCAAATGATTTTCATTGCACGAAAAAAAAAAACAATTTTAAGCGTTTTATTTATTATTGTTTTTGTTTATGTTTTTCATTTGCCTGACGTACAATCAAGACAATTAAAATAAATGTCAAATTAGACGCACAAATGCGCCGTTAATGAGCTCAATGAGTTATTTTGCTCATTAGCGATTGATAAATAGCAAAATTTCTTTGGACAAAGTAGCTTTCAACATTGTAAAGGTTCTGCAACAGCACAAACAAAAAAAAAAATATAATAGAATTAAAAAAAAAAAATTGTAAAAAAAGAAAAAAACATTTTCAAATTAACAAACTGAAAAATGAAAAATAAAAATTGTTAAAATAAAATGGGAAAAAAAAGAAAAAAACAAATACGATTGACTGCCGGCAACAAAAATTTCTAATTTAAAAGTTTTGCGCTGCGCAACTCACCACCAAAACAAAAAACAACAACAACAAGAACAACTAACAAAAAGCCGAGTGCAGCAACATCAAATCCAATGCTGAGGCATTCACAAAAACAGCTACTAAAGCATATATAAAATAATAACAAAAAACACTGTAAAACATATACAAATGCAATCACAGATATACACACACACACACACACACACAAATGTTTGTAGTGGCGGTTCAATGTGCACATGAGAAGCCGCGCAAGGCACAAAAACAAAATGGAACAAAATACAACAAATAAAAAAATAGCATAAAAATAAAAAACATGAGCAATAAAAGAAAAAGCAAAAGAAGGCGGCAAACTTGGACTAGCCCAGTTGCAATTTTGTTGCCGTTGTCGTTGTCGCTGTCGTTTGTAGGTTGGCATTACTCGTAGCTTTTTAGTTCGTTCTCGTTCTCGTTGGAATCGTCATCGTTGTCGGCGTCGTCGGCGTCGTTGTTGTTGTTGTTGTTGTTGTCTTTGGCGTCGTCGTAGTCGTCATCATCGTCGTTGCCGTCGTCGTCATTGCTCGCTCGTTAGCTCGGCGCCTCGGCTGCATTTCGTCAGCTTCCGCTTTTGCGTTTGCCATTACAAGTGCAACGCTCACAAGCAACAAAAAAAAAAACACACACATAGAACATTTTCATTGAGGAGTTACACAAGTACAGAATCGGCTGCAGTTTGCCGGTTGGTTGTGTGGGTGGCCTAACTGGCTCAATGGCTCACTGGCTGACTGCCTGCCTGCCTGGCTGGCTGCCTGGCTTGCTGGCTGGCTAACAGTGATAAGAGCAACCCATGGCTGGGCGTTGATGGTAAACTAAGCGTCGCATTCGCTTTTCAGTTCAGTGGTGGTGGCTGCGCGCATTCAACTGCGTTTTCTAAAAAGCATTCGCTATGTGTATGTATGTGTGTGTGTGTGTGTATATATAGACGCATGTTAAGTTGTATTAGTGTGGGTGTACATAATAGCTGTATATATACATGTGTGTGTGTTTAGCTACAACGCAAACGCAAGGACTTCGTTGTGCTTATAGAACGCCAACGTCATCGTTGTAGACATTGTTTCGTTGTTTTTGTTTTTGTTGTTGTTGCTGTTGTTGTTTCGCCTTCGTTCACTGCAACTACATATCAAAGCATTTGTGTGTCTGCGTATGTGTAAAAAGCATTTTTAGTTCAGTAGGTATGCTTTCTACATGTACTCATTTATGAATGTTTATGCATGTGTCTGTGTTTGTATCTAGATACATATAAAAGTGCAACAATGTTACCTTATTGTTGTAATCATTATTGTTGCCTTTAGCGTTTATTTTTGTCATTATTGTTTTTGATGTTGTTGTTATTATTGTTGTTGTTGTTGCAAGCGGTTTTCTTTTTTGCTATCATTGCATTACATTTGCAGTGATTCTTTTGCTTTGTCGCCTACAAACATGCTGCGTTGTTATGTTTGTTTGTTAGCTTGCTGGTGGTTTAACAAACATTACTACTTCTTCTTTTTTGCTTTCTTGCTTTTACTAATTTACCGTATTTTTTCTTTGTTTTGAATGTTGTTTGTGTTGTTGCCTTTGTAGTCCACTTGTGTGTGCAAAGCACAGAAATCGAATTGAAATATATAGCATACTTTTAGGCATAGGTTGTGTCTTGTATACATTTGTAGGTCATTACATTATTTTGGGCCGTTCATAATGCACATGGCGACGCATTTTGGCCTTTTTTGACTTTTGCACTTTGAGCAATTCGCGTCCGACTCGAGTCGAGTCGAGTCATGCCACTTGTAAAGGCATTTGCACGCTCAAGTGTTTGGCAAGCACAGAAAATGCAGAAAATTCAGTGTGTTTACTTTACTTTTCATAAGGCAGAATATGAAATTAATTCATTTTCTTATATTAATAAAAATATGGTTTCTTTATTTTTGTCTTGCTTAAAATATGAACATTCTTCGAATTGTTTTTGTTTCTTTTTTTTTAAGCTTTGCAGTTAATGAAAACAAAATATTTACGTTTAAAATACTTAAAAATGCGTCTTTTCAGCTTGCGCCTGTGCCTGTGCTACGCTTTTTTTTATTATTGTCTGTTAATGTGAAATTTATTTGCTGCTTTGGCAGAGCATTTTGTCATCTCTCTTCAGCAGTTATTTGACATTTCGACATTCTAATAAACATAATTCGCGCATAAAAAAGAAGCGAAAAGAAAAAAAACATTTTTTTATTGCCTGCGCTTATCGCATTTTTATGGTATATTTCTGCTTCTTCTGCTGCTTTTCTGTTATTTCTGTAAAACAATAAAAACACAAAACAAAAAACAGAATGCAAAATATTTTTAAAGGTAAGAAGTTCTTGACTGTACGCAAAATGTCCTTTGGCCGCGTTAAGACTTTAAATTTGTGCACATTTTTATTTATATTAAATTTTTATCTCATTATTTTCGGTGGATTTTCACTTTTAAGCAACGCAGCCAAACGAAGCGAAACCGTATTGAAGCGAAAAAGGCAACATTCGCTTTGGTAGCAAAGAAGAAGAAGAAGAAGGAGCAAAACAAAATCACATTTTCCTAAAGCAGGCAAAACATTTTTAAATATTTATTAGCAACGGCACAAGCAACAACAACCACAACAACAACAGCATGAGCTGATGTCGCTGATTCGGGTTTCTTTTGTCGGGGAGGTTTTTTTCTTTTTCTTTTTCATACTTCATATTAACTTATTTTTCTTGCACAATTTTTTGTTGTTGTTGCTTTTTCTTTCGCTTCTTCTTGTCTTGGCGATAAGTAATTTCGTTATTTGCCAACGTGCGTAAGCATTGAAGGATGAGCGCCCATGCCATTTGAGCATGTTCACTGTTGCTTGTTGATGCCATTATCTTATTCAGCATCCTTGTCATCTCATAAAGGATGCCTATTATAAATTAATTTTTGTCAGTGGCACTCATCTCCCTCACGCTTGCTACCTCTCTCTGTGTCTCTCTATCTCTATCTTTACGCTTTGCTTAGGTCGATTGTTGCTTTATGGGCGGAAGCACATTTCTCTATACAACTACACTTGGCTAAAGTCAACACACTCCCACACACACACACATATGACTACATAATTTTTTGATTTAAGACTTCTGTTGCTGTCGCAATTTTTCACACACATGCACACACACACACACGAACACACGAAGGCTGATATACATGTGGCACCCTTATGTGTGCTTTTGTTATCCTCCTTCTGACGAAGTTGACGGCTTGCGCGCTGTTTTATTGTTATCATTAAAGTGTAACACCTCCCAAAGTAAACGCATATCCTTGCTCAGCAGCTGATGCGGCTCGCGTCAACGTTTTCTTTTTTCGTAGTCGTCGTAGGCTTGTTTGACTTTTCTCATCTTGACTGCCTGCGCCTTCTGTGTTTTCTTGCGCGCTTGCTTGACATGTAAACAAGCAACAACGAAAACAAAAAAAACTGCACACAAGCTGAGCTGATATGTATCAACATGTTGCTGCTATTACTCTTTCTCACTATGCTTGTACACACCCGCCGGCACGGTCACCTTTTGCGCCCTACATTAGACTATAATTATTCAAAACGATTTGTAGGCAATACATTTTGTAAGCGCTGCGGGTGTTTTTTTTTTTTTGCTCATTTATTTTATCTGCAATTATTTTCTTTTGACTTGCTTTCTTCCTTTCTTTTTTTTTGCATTTTTTCAAAGCAAATCGAATTTATTTTTACGCCACACGAGCATCAAAGACTTGTCGCCTGCTGTGCCTGTTATCCTTGAAAAAGCAACAACCATAAGATAATTTAAACTTTTGCAATTAATGAACCACAAAATAGAATAAATTATGAGCAGCTTGGATTTCGTCATTTGAACACGTTTTGCGACCTCACCAAAGAAGCAAGAAAAATCAGCGACAAAAAAATCAAGAAAAATAGACAAAATTTAAGCTACCCGTGAGAAAATTTTGACAAAATGTTGTTGTATTGCTTTTGGCGTTATGCGCAATGCGAGGACACGCGCGTCATCAATACTTGCGCAAGCAGTAGTCAAAGTAGATGTTTTACAATGGCGGTGGGGGCAGAAGGTTGAAGGATAAGGAAACAAAAGTAAACGATTTTTGTTGAAAATTTATGCTTGCAGCACAATGATTAATTGGTGCGCAAAACGCGCGCAAGATGGCGCCAAAGCGACAAATGGTAGAGGGTAATAACAACAACAGTAGCAGAAGGCGAAAGCGTTGAGTGTTGCGACAGCAGAAGAAGATGATTTCGGTGTTAACTGCATTTCATTCATCAACGCTTTGAAACCGCAACGAGCAATACGAACGCACACACACACACACACACAAGCAAATAGTTGCACAAACACAGCAACATAGTCAAATAGTTGCTAAGGATGTGCCAGTAAAGTCAAAGTGGTGGCGCGCGGCAACGAGTCGAATTGAGTTGAATCATGTTTAGACGCAAAGCAGCATTGAAAATTCAAATAAAATTTACCATACTTTCGTAACTTTGTCAACGATGTGAGACGAGGCGTTCCGATCCGTTCCAATGCGATACGAAACGAAACGAAGCGTTGTGAATTACACACAAACATGCATAGTACAACAAACGAAGTGCGTTGAAGCGTTGAAAGCACGAAAAGAATAAAACAGTTTGATGGCGAAACGCGCAGAAGGAATGGCAGAGAAACACTAGCGAAACGGGCACAAGTTGACAGCAGCGAACGAATTGCAATTTGCAATTTTATGGCAGCAGCTAAAATACAACAAGACTAACAACAACCAAAAAAAAAAAACATGAAAAACTAACTATGACAGAGACGACGAAAGGGACATGGCAGGCAGCGAGAATGATTTACCAAAAAAAAAAAAAAATACAAAAAAAGGCAAATAAAAGAAAATAAGCAAAAACCGAAACGATAACGAATCCGCAGCAGCAAAACAAACCAATTTAAAATTTTCTACACACTTCAACGGTAAACGCCAAAAGGATGCCAAATGAAGACGCTGCATAGAGAAGCTGAAGGTGTGCCAGTTGAGGCAGGCAGGCTGACAGACATGCCAAGCGAAAGGATAACGAAGGCAACGTGCTTGACGCAAAAAAAAACAGGAGAAGAAAAACACGAAATACGAAAAGTGAAATAAAAAGAAGCCGATAGATGGCGTGTTACCGAGTTATGAAAGTTGACGCTGCTTGTTTTGCGCTTATACTTGCTGCTTTATTGTCACTGTTTTCTGTACTCAATCAATAAATTATGCTAGAAAATAAACCAAGAAAATATAACAAAACTGCGCTGGTCTTTGTTCTTAGCGTGGTCGTGATTGTCGCATTGTTAAAATTGGGTAACACCACAAAAGTATGCAACAGCAAAGCACAGGCGGCAGCACAGCCAAAAGACTGTTGGTCAGCAACGTGGCCGACAGTAAGGAATAAGTAGAAGGATATTGCATGAATGTCATTGAAGCTGCACCATGTTGCCTGGTGTTGCATGATGAAGGCGTGGTTGGTGGGAAATGTCAGGCGTTGTTGGAGTTGGAACAAAAGCAACGTTTTGAATGTAGCCAAAGACAGGCGGATGTGGCTTTGTGGGTTACATTTGTGATGCGACTGCTTTGGTTGTGCTTTTATTTTTCTTTTCTGTTTTTGTTTTTTTGCTTTGTTTTTATTGTTGTTGTTGTTGTTGTTTTTGTTGTCTACAACCAACACGACTGACGTTGGCGCTGATGCTGATGCTGCTGCTGATGCTGTCGCTTGTTTTAAATCGTTGCTTTATGGTTGTCGCATGAATAAGGATAACAGAACACACACACATACATACACACAGAGAGATAAGCATACAAGCAAATATATGTAGATATGAAAAACAGACACAAGCCACTCTCATACTACATAATGCAGCGCCATCTAGCGTTGAGCGGATATCATGCCTTGGCGTCAGTCGGCACAGTTGAACAGTTTGAACAGTTGCACAGACAAACGTATAAAAGAGCAAAAGAACATGCAGACAGCGAGTGTAAATGTCAAAATGGCTCTTGGCTGATTTGCTTGGCGCGCTTTCATTTAAAGCCAGCAATGCTGATGGTGGTGGTTTTGGTGACTACTCATGGCTCATACTCAACTTGATGCTGCCGCTTCTGAATGACCCTTCGTTGACCTCAGTGTCAGTGCACACGTACTCTGCCATCTCGTTCACACGCGCATACGTTTTCGCTCGCTTTCATTCAAACACACTAAAGTATATGCTGTCCTCTAGTTGGTCTCTTAACTAGCTGTCTCATAGCTGTCGTCAGCGTAGTCATGTTCATGCTTATGTTCGTTGTAATTGTTGTTGTTGTTGTTGTTGTTGTTGTTGTTGTGGTCCCATAGACTTTAAAGTCATACAAGTCATTGCCATAATGACTCGCCTCTTATGCACAATCGATTTTCCAGTTCCGCTACGGTCACAGCAGCCTTCAACTCAACTCAACTCAACTCAGCTCAACTTAAACGAAGCCGCGCCAAGCCAAGTTGGCCCACTGTGCGCGAGCTCAGCTTTGCTCAGCTGAGTTCAGTTCAGTTGAGTCAGTATATGTGACATTTAAATTGTATAAAATATTGATCATGTTGTTGATGACGATTTCAGCGTAGCCACAACAAACCAGCGCAGTTAACCCGCAGGATAACAGCGACAGTTGCATATGACTGTATGTGTGTATTATGAGACATGCATGTATGTGTGCGTGTGTGTGTGTGTGTGTGTGTGTGTGTGTGTGTGTGTGCTGGCAAGTGTTAAGCAATGCCTTTGAGGTCGTAGCACTCTCATTCAAGCATTTTTACATGCCGTTTTTTATGTATCATATTTCTTCAGCATTTCCAGAACATTTTTTATCAATGCTGACGTCGCCTGAACTCGTTGCGCGCCACAAACCAGCAAACATGTTTTATTTTTATATTTTTTTTATTTTTATATATTTATTATATATAAACATATACATATGTATGTATTTTTTGTTGTTATTTCGTTTTTTTTTTCAGCTTCATTTTATTGTTGCCGTTTGTTGTTTGCTGCACATTAAACAAAATTCATGCAAGGACATCTTCCTTTGTATTTTTTTGTACGCTGCAACTGTGATAGCATTCATTCACTCGCTTAACGTTCGACGCCCGATGCGCCATGCTCTTTGCTTTTATTATTTATTTATTATTTTAACGTATTCTTGTGCCCTTTATTTTTTATTATCTTTGTACGTTTCATTTTACCGGCTGCAGGATTGTCGAGGTCAGGCTGACGTCGTGCATGAGCACAGCTTCAGTTTAAATCGACTCAACTCAACTCAACACTACCGACTACGTTTGGCTCATCTACTCGATTCGGTTGGCATGTCCTTTTGCCCGCTAGCTGAATTTGTCTGCACATTTCACAGTAACGCGATGCTGATGTTGATGCTCGATTTCTGTACTCTTTTTTTGTTCGTACACATTACTAGTATTGTTGTTGTTGTTGTACGGCTGCGGTTCATTTGAAAGTCATTTCATTTTTATTTCGCTTCGGGCGGTGAGCCAAGTTTATTGGCAGCATTTCAATTGCGCTCTTTATGGCGGACAACAGGATTTGCTGCTTTGCACACAAACTTTTTACATTTTTAAAGTGTTTTGTGTTAAATGCACACGCTTCCACCGCTCAGTGGTTTTTACAAAGGCTCACACACACACACACCAACATATACTCACTTACATTTGCAGGCCAGTACAGTCCAACGAAGCCTTTTCGCCAAAGCAAAGAAGTTGTAGGAATTTGTTGTCAAGCATTTAAACTTTAATTCTTTGTACACAATGATTTTTTTTTTTTTTTGCTATCGCCATAGAGTGTTTTATACGCTGATGCCGCTTGCAATACTAAGCGTTGCTTAATCCAGCTGCTAAGGTATTAGCTAACTAAAAGTTTTGCCTTATGCTGCCGACTGCTTTTGTTGTTTGACAAAACAACGACAACAACAAGAAGAAGAATAACAATGAACAAGTGTAGACGAAAAGCAACGAACAATTGCCATTGTTGGGTTTTTTAAGTTGTTGATGTCCTGCCCACACACACACACACACACACGGCGTATGACGGCTAAGTCAACGAAATGGCAACAGAAAGAACAAAAAAAAAAAACAACCAAGGCGAACTAATCTTATACTAACGTCGTCTGCTGCCTGCAATGAAGCTTGTCTGGCCGTCTGTCCCTATGGCCGAATGGCTGAATGGCTGACTGGCTCGTTGAACCACCTCAACTTAACCAAGCGACTTGATTGCTTTGTTCTTGACTCTCCTGCAGCTACAAAACTGCACACAGCACCATGTCCGTGGACTGGACACATACTCGTATACTTTTAGGACTTCGTGCTCTATTTTACTTTTGTCGTCTGCTTTTTATGTGCAACAACGAACTAAGCTGTTGCCACAGCCTCTTTTGTCATGCCAATGGGAAGTCCATGCCAACTTATTTATGACATTGGAAGGAAGTGTGCAGAGCCAAAAGCAGACAACTAAATGACAGTCAAGCAAAGACAATAATGACAGTTTACATCAATGAACGCCACTTTTATTATTAAAAAATTAATACCAATGACAGGTAAAAAAAAAAATAATAATGAAATGAGCATAGCCGTGTCGATAAAGAGAGAGGGAGTGAGAGTGAGAGACTTGCTCAAGGGCGGACACGGCGTATGATTGATGTGGAAACTATTAGTAATTCAAGTGTTTGCGACAAGTCTTAATGGCTTGTGTGCGTCTCGAGGCGAAGATAAATGCGTTTTCGAATGGTGTGTAGTGCAAAGTGAAGTGAACTGAACTGAAACGTTCAATAATAATAATATAAGTTATAAATCTTTTTTCTCTTCTTTTTCTTCTACTCGTTTTTTTTTTTTTGTTTATTTGCTTCCTTTACCGATGTCGTCGTTGTTTGCTGTCGTCGTTGTTGCAGACGACAAGCTGCAGCATAGTGATAATAACAATTTATTACACAATACAAAGAGACGGGCAAACAGACGTTGAGCGAAAGAGTAGAGAAATGCAACGAAAGTGCCGGAAAATGCTGTGAGACAACATGCAACAACAACAACAACAACAACAGCAACAGCCACAATAACAATGAAGAAATATAAACAACAACAGGACACAATCAGTGGCAAAATGCACAAAGCGGCAAATATGAAAAGAGCCAAAGAAAAATTACACAAGCAAAAAACCACACAACAATAAAAATGAACAATGACAGGTTAATGGCAAATAAATGAAAGCCCATAAGAAGAGTGTACCAACAACGACAACGGCAACGACATTGGCGAGCAACAGCAACACTTACAACAACAAAGGCGAAAATAAAAAAATCATGAAGAGTACGCGAAAAAATGCCGCACGCTGCAAACAACAACGTTGAAGAAAATATACTTTTAGCCTAGGCCAATTGATATATGGTTTTCAATTTTAAAAACCCATTGAGTGCACGCCAAGCGACTACTGGCGTTTCAAGTAACGAAGACACAACACAACACAAACCAACACACAGTCTGACAATAACAAATAAAATTGTGGCGGTAGAAAAAACGCGAAACGAAAACGTGTAAAAATGGCAGAGACAGTGACGGCGATGAAGATGGCGACGGAGCTGGAGCCGGAGACGACAGCAAGGACAACAACGGCAACGGCAATGGCACAGCAGAGCCGCAGCACAGCTGCAATGAGCAAGCGAGCCCAATGCCAGTTGGCAGTTGCGGCATTTGTGGCAAGCATATTTAAAGCATAATTGCAACCATGAGCAACCATGAAGCACGAACGATAGCGAAGTGAAGAAGCATGTATAAAATGCAGGCGCATTCAAAGAAGGCACAAGTCATGATAATGGTGACAGTGCAAACTAACGTAATGGCAACGCGTTGATAATGATCATCATGTTAATGACTGCAACAATGCTGAAGGTGTTAGCGCGCAGTTGAAGGTAAGAAAAACCAGACAATGGAAAATTATGTTGCAATGCAAAGGAAGAAGGATATCAATTGAAATCAACGTAAAGTGAAACTTTTGTCATCTGTAGAGTATTGATGGGTTTTATGAAACATAATATTATTCTGTTCTTTAGTCAAAACTGCAATTAAATCAATGAGTTGCTGATTGTTCCATTTGCATATCAAATACATTTTATGTAAAAAATTAACTTGCAAATTAAAACGTGCTACTAAAAACAACAATTTTAATGCTTCAAATAATTTTTTTTGATAATTTTTTTGTTTTAATTTGTGGAAATGCTTTTAAACTAAATAATTTTTTATTGTCTTTTTAGTTTTTTTTTTACATGCACAAACGGTAAATTAAACTTTGTTAATATTATTTTTTTATTTAATTCAAATGTATTTTTTTGCGGTCATCATTTGATGAAACATAATATTTGTGAGACATGACAAGTCAAAGCAAATTAAAAAATACGCAAAAAACAATAACTGAAAAAAAATGGTTTTGCACACTAAAATGTTAAAAATAAAACCAGAATAGGACTATTTTCGGCTTTGCAGAATTTTGTAAGCCCTTGCAAGCGGTTTCCGAATGTTTTTTTATAATTAGAATCATATATATAACCAATAACCTTAAACCTTTTTTTTACCGATCCTTTCGGGATGGTTCTGAGATATGGAGAACATATATGAAGAATTTCTAGGTTTAAATTTTTTGCTTCATACTTAAAACTTTAAGAGAAGTTTGTCTCTCTGACAAAAAGACGAACGGACATGACTATGTCAACTCTTATCGTCGTGCTGATCACGGTATATAGTCAAAGATGTCTCCTTCTCTACGTTGCAAGCTTCACGACAAAATATAAATACTCTTTTTGCAAGCGTATGAAAAAACATAACAATAGAGCGCATTAATAAATGTTGTTGCGATGCATTTATTTCATTTGCATTTTTACAACACTCTTAATTTTAATTTAATTTTTTTAAGCCGTGAATTATTTTAAACCGTACTTTTTTTTGCACAGCAAAACACACAAAAAATCAAAAAAAAAACTTGATCGCATTAAACGAATTTTAAATGCATATTTATTAAATAATATTTATGCTGAAAAATTATGCACTTGAGTCTTTGTGAAACGAATAATAATTACCAAATGTGAAAAGCAAACAATTTTTGTCACAATTGTTGCTTTTTTCATCATCATCATCAGCATCAACATGATTTTATTGTTGTTGTTTATGCATATATAAACTTTTTTTTAATTTCTGTTTGAGCTTTGTTGAAATAACAAATTTCATTAAGCCTTGGCTTAGGTGTTGAAATACGCCCACGAGCATTCGCAAAATTTATTTGTTAAATAAATATAAATTAATTATTTTAAAATATACCGGAAAAAATCAGTAAAAAAATAATTGTGCAGAAAACGTGGTTTGCGTTTAACATTGCCTTAAAGCAATATGCGCCCCAAAATATGCTATAATGTTTTTTATTGACTATTTTCTTTTTCGTTTTTTCAATGTTTTAATACAAATGACGCCTTTGTCAATGTTCACCTGCTCTATTGTGTAGCAGAACTCTCAACTCTCAACTCGTTCTATGTCCATGTCTCTAAGCATTTCTAAACTCTTGTAGTTCTTCAACAAATGTCTGCTTTGTCTCTTTGAGCAATTTGTTTGCCATTTTGTAAAAGAATTCAATTGAAATTTTGTTTTTGCTTTCTGTCTTTTTTAACTATCAAGAACTTTGCTAAAGGGGGAAAAAAATACCCAAAAAGCTTGATAAGCGTCTGAACGCTCAAAAGTTCGATATTGTTGTCCATTTTCCACTACGAACACTTCTGGCTTGTTGCAAAGTGTCTACACTTCTTTGCAAGACTATTGTGGCTGTTATCCTTGCACAAGCAGAAGTTGAAGTTGCGGCAAGTATTGAGTCGCACTAAGAAGAGCGTCTGAACCATGTACATTGGTTGCTTTGGCGATGTTTGCTCAATGTTACGTATACGCACGGAGTGCCACCAAAAACAAATTCAATGCTACAAGTACAATTGGCTGCGTCGCAACGGCAACGGCAATGACAACGACTATGATGATGATGATGATGATGATGATGATGATGATGCGAGTCAGACTCGTATTTCATGCTTTGAATTCTTTTCGTTTGTTGTTTTTTTTTTTGTTCAGACAACTTGAAAAAAATCTTTTTTTTGTTTTCTTAGGACTTTTTTTTTGCTTGCTTTCGATTTTACTGCCTTCTCGTTGCCTGTTCATTCGTCCGTTGGTTTGTTTGTTTGTTTACTCCCACCTTAGTGTTTTTGATCATGTTGTGCAAATGCCATGTGGGCCACCGCCTTGACTCATCACGCCCCCACTCGCTTCATTGCATTTGCAGTACGCTTCGCTTCAGCTTAGTTTAGTTTAGTTTAGCTTAGTTCAGTTCAGTCTACTTGTGCTACGCCTCAATCATTTGTTTGTATTTGTGTTTGCGTTTACTTTTGTCTATTTGTCTTTCGTTTAGTCGTAATGCCAAGTATGACAAAATCAAAATCCAAATCAAAATCGTCAACGGAATCTATATTTGCAACAGAATTGACAATGTAAGCATGAAAGTCGATGCCAGTCACTCACTCACTCAGTCGCACAGTCGCTCAGTCAGTCGCTCAGTCAGTCAGTCAAATAGTGAGCCAACTAACCGTAGCAAAATGTTGGTTCGTTGACAGACTTTTACATTGTATCAATGCCAAAATGTGGAAATTGTCAATAATTTCAAATTGATTTCTGTTTGATTTCGATCACAAGCGCACACACTCAAATACAAATACAAGCACACATTTATTTACGTTTGTTTGTGTGCGAGACCGACTTAAGTAAAAGTTTAGTTAAGGCAAACAGAGGTAAATAACATATAAAACGATTTGGCATAGTTTCATGAGATGCTCGCCGTATAACGAAGTGGAAAACTGTTATGCGCTCCTAAGCGCGCCGCACAACTCATAAAATGAGCACAAAAACAACGACAACAACAAAAATCAGCTAGATGGCATATTTTGTATGGATTAGAAACATTTGCTTTGGTAATAAAAAATCGATAAATGGCAAAAATTTTATCGACGCATAAAAAGTTTTGCGCGCCGCGTTTTTATGACAGCCCAAAAGGGATGCAGATGCGTGTGGCGTGCGTCGTGTGTCGTGCGTCGTGCGTCGTGAGTCGTGCCACATGTCCTGCACGGCACGGCACGCAAAAAGGATGGCCATTGAACACATCATATTCAAATAATTTCATTTAAAACAGTAAATTTTTTTTTTATAACCAAAGACAAAAGGGATGTTGCAGTGCGATAGACTGAGATGGCAGCACACATATGCGTGAGTTGCGTGGGCGACACGCACATTAAGTGACCTTTTGCAACGTCAGCGCGTTAGACTTGCACTTACAACCCTCTCGATATTTATTTATTTTAAGCTTACAACAACGCACACAAACATACATGTATGCTTATGTAGACTAATGTATGTATGTAGTTAGCGACTTACCCTGCTTCGGCGAGACGCTGAGCACCTGCTGCGGTGACTGTTGCTGCGAATGTATTTGATATTGTTGCTGCTGCTGCTGTTGTTGCTGAGCAGCGCAAACAGCAGCGGCTGCGGCAGCGGCAGCAACGGCCTGCTGTTGCTGTTGTGTTTGTACCTGCTGCTGCTGCTGTTGTTGCTGCTGCTGCTGTTGCTGCACCTGCTGCTGATGATGTGCCTGAGCCTGCGATTGCTGCTGCTGCTGCTGCTGGCTATTTACCACTGACATTTGGCCCTGTTGCTGCTGCTGTTGTTGCTGCTTGTTGCTCACCTGCTGCTGTTGCGATTGCTGCAAATGCGATTGGTGTATGGCCAATAGCTTCGTCTCATATGGCTTGCCATGCGGCGCGCCCACCGAAAGCGGTTGACTGCTGAGCGTCATTTGAGCGGTTGCGGGCATCATTAACGTAGGCATGGCCAACATTGTTTCAACTGTTGTTGTTGCTGTCGCTGTTGCAGATGCTGCTGATATTCCGTAATAAGTTGTTGCTGTTGTTGGTGTTGTTGTTGGTACTGCTGCTATTGCTGGCGTGCCACCACCTTGCAAATATATCAGAATATGTTCCAGGCCGCGTTTGTGGTCGTCGATGTTGGTAAATATTTCAGTTTTTTTTAATGAACTTGGCCTTCGGCAAATATTTATTGACGCGTTCAGTTTATTTAAATGAATTTATATATGTGTGCGTATATGTAAATACATATACATATGCATATAAATTTTTTTACCAAATTTTTGTGTGTGCTAAACAAATGTTAATAGTCGTTGTTGTTGCTGTTGGTTGGTTGGCTTTCGAATTCGCTGCCGTAGTTGTTGCTCTTTCGTGTGTTTGTGTGAAACCGCACTTTTTTGGTTAGCTTCTATTTAAAGTTAGTCGTTTTTTAGATACTCTTTTTTTCCAGTTATTTATAATTATTTTTGAGGGCGTTGTGTTTAAAAATTTTGCTAGTATGGAAAGTTTTTCGTAGTTTTGGTTTTAGTTTTAGTTTCAGTTTTTTTTAGTTTTCTTGGGTTTTTCGGTTTCTATAAAATTTTGCTTGACCTTCACTTATCACAGACCAATGAAAATTAAATAAATTTTTCTTTGTTTTCGTTTTTATGCGAAATTGTTTTTCTTTGTTTTGCCTTTTTGATGCGAAACTTTTGTCAATGAGGGTTTGTAAAATTTTGCTAGACTGTTTATTTTTTTTTTTTTTTGTAAATAAATTGTACAAATTTCGATTAGTAATTGAAGTACAAACGAAAAATTATCAAACACAAAATAATATAATAATAAATAAACTCAAAATGGTAGAAGACACTTAACTACTAAAAATTTCTTACTAATGTTCTGTAACGCAGCTAAGCACATTTTCTATATTAATGTAACAAAAACACATCTTCATCTGTGAGACTGAAGCTATTCACACATTTTTGTAATGAAATTTTATTCTTACAAGTATTTGTTAAAAAAAAAATTACACATATTCTACAAAGTATTTGCAAAAGCACTCAAATGTGATTGTGTAACAAAACATAAACAGACAGACAGACAGACAGACTGACTCAAAGGCAAACAATATTCATAAAAAAAGAAGAGAATAACGGAAATGCGTGTAGCATCATGTACAACCAAAATGGCGTACTGAGTTCAAACATTGGAAACACTTTGCTATGAAGCGTAGAAAATTTTATTGTATCTCAACAAACAACACATTCCGGCTTCCGACTTCTGCACAACGCAAGTGTTGGCAAGTGTTATTTTTCTTTTTTGCTGTTGTCGTTGTTGTTGTCTTCTGACTCCGTTAGCGCCAAAGCACTTTTCATTGCTACTCAAGCACACACAGACACACAGACAAACATTAACCCACAAGGCACAAGTCAAGTTAAGTCTAACGCTTTCAGTTTTTATAGCTGACGCGAGCGTGTGAGCATAAACTTATATTTTTATTTGCGCCCAAAACAAAAAAAAAACAAAAAACCAAACAAAAAAAATCGCACAAAAATGCTCTTAGATAAAAATAAATATATATAAAATACACAAGCTTTATGGTAGTGTGCGAATCGTTGCCGCTTATGTGCGAAAGTAACGCAGCATTTATTGGCTGCTCGTTGTCGGCTTATGTACTGCAATGCGAAAGCACATAAGTCGTGGCACATAATGTATTTAGTAATGGCAATCAAGTGCCAAGTGCTGCTCCCATACACTCATCTGTCTGTCGGTCTGCTTAGACGACAAAATCGATGACACTTATTCAAGTCGCAATGAGCGCTTTAAAGCGTTTGCCACTTAGAAAATTCTAAGCTCAAAATACGCTTAACAATTTGCATGACACAAATACCAAAAGATTTTCATAGGAAAACACACTTTTCATGCCAAATTCATAGAAATTCACAAGACAAAATTTGTGCAAACCAAAGGTTTTTTTGGTATGAAAAATGAAAAATCAAAATAATTCACATACTTCAAACAAAATATTATATATTAAAAACAAAAGTAATTATAAAAATATTAAGCAAAGTTGTACTTCACACTTGTTTTATTTTATTTACGTTTTGATTTGGTAAAATTTTCTTTTTTTTATATTTTTTTTTTTTTGCAGTTAAATTTTCTATGCACTTTTTTGCTATTATTTTTATTTTGTTAGAATTTTTGTTTTTTTTTTGTCGTTTGCGTTTTGGGAATTTTTTGAAAAACTCTTGTTTTGATTTTGATTTCTCGTAGTTTCAAAAATTCTTCGCTGTTTTTCTACTGCTTGCGCTTCTGCTTCCGCTATGCTTTCGCTTGCTGCGTTTTCGGCGCTTTGCTTTGGAATTACGAATATTCGACTTGCTGCTACTGCTGCTGCTGCTTCTTCTTCGCTTCTTATTAGTGAAGTTGTTGTTTTACTTTCGTTTCTTGAATTTGATTTAATTGAGTTTTTTTTTTTATTTATATTTGTTGTTTTTTTTTTTTGTTGGGTTGGTTTGTTGGTTGAGTGAAATTATAATAACAACTTAACAACAATGTAACGAATATCCTTTCTATACGAGGACACAATTCAAACTGAATGCGAAGTGAGTTCGTCGCCGTCAAAAATAGTCACAATCGGAAGTGTGCATACCGTTATTCTGCCAGCGTCGCTGTCGTCTTTGCTCAGCACTTTGGCGACGTTTCCGTTGTAAACACAGTACGAGCACGAAGCGGCACACGAGACGCGACCAAGCAACGACATTGCGTCGCGTCGCGTCGTCGTCATCATCGTCATCGTACGGCCGACCGAACGACCAAGCGAACGTACGAACGTACGAGCGACAACAACATCGTTATCCTGTGCTCAGGCATGCGCCTCGCCTTTGAGTCAAATACTGGTCGCGCTCACGCTCTGTGTGCATGGTGTGTTGAATATGCGTTCGGCGCTCTTTTCTTTCGAATTGTTTGTGCGAAGGCTTTGAAATAATTCGCATAACATTCAAATTCGAAAGTTGGTTGGAAGCAAGGATAAAACTGGGAAATTTCAGTTAACACAACAGCATGTTTCAACATCGAGGCAAGTGTTATATGTGCAACACTTCGAAATTGTTGAAGCTCGGCTCGACGCGACTTCAATTTATTCAAGTGAAGGAACGATTTTGAGACGCCGAATAATGAAATCTTTATAGAGTTACAATATTTATATCACTATAGCCAAGTTTTAAGCCTGACTCGTTAGATAGTTTTATTTGTGATACATAATTCAGCCAAATGAGTACATTTTGAATCATACTTATTTTGGGAATTGTCAGTTTTAAACACTCAAAAGTGTTCCTTTAAAAAAGTTATGAGATAAATTAAATGAAATACACAAATCTTCGTTTCTATTTGACAAAATCGCTTCACCAATTCATCAACTATAACCAAAACAAAAATTAATGAATGCCTTCCAACAAACATTAACACGTCTTCGTTCTACTCTGCTCATTATTTCGACAACTTGTTCCCTGCTTCTTCTGCTTCATAGAGACAAAGCACCATCAGAAATTCGAAACCAAATGATGCAAGAAAAAACGCTTTGATCGCTTTTGTTACTACAAAGAGGATAACACCACCAACAAGCACAACAACAACAACAACGACAGTAACAGAGAAACAAATGAAAGGCACACACACACACACAGACACACACAAACACACGTTAGCTATTGTTTATACCCTTAAGAGCCAATAATCCACTTTTGTTGTGTTATCATTCGCCCCAACCTGCACGCTTTACGCCCTTTGCCAAACGGCAGTGCAGGATTCATCATTGAGACCAGCAAGGAAAAATGAGGCGACAGAAGGCAACAAACAGAAGGCAAACAAAGCCAAAGGCAAAGCCAAAGTCGAAGTCGAAGCCGCTGCCACTTAATTTCTACTTGATTTGTCGCTTAAGAAAACTAATTGTCTGCCTTTTGTTAAGCGTGAAAACAATGGCGGCAAACCAATGAACGAACGAACGAACGAACGAATGAATGAGTTGGAAACGGCATGAAGAATTGCTAAGGTTGTTTTAGCAAAGTGTTACTTGTAGAAGAGCGTAGCAAAACAGACGATGAAGCAGAAGCAAAGAGATTGTGAAGAAGCGACAACTCAAAGTGGCAGCAATGAAAACGTGTAGCAAATCGTTTTGATTATTTCAACTTGGTCCTTTGTTAGGCAAATGTTGAAATATATATATACGTTTTTTTTTGAAAATATGACTTTCACTTTCATTATACTTTTGCTTTGAGCAAAGGCGCGTGTTATAAGTTATATTTTTTAACGATTTTTCTTATATGTTTGTGTGTGTGTGTGTCGGACTGTTTGTAAATGTGACACAATTCAACAAAGCTTGAATAAGAAAATAAGGCAAAAAGAAAAAAATCAACAAAGTAAATAAAAAAAAAAACACAGGTAAAAGCAAACAAGCGGCACGTAAAAGGACGAAAGGACGACAGGACGTAAGAACGAAACGCCGACGTTGTCGAGCGAAGGCTTTTAATGCAACACAAACTTTTTGCATATTCATGCAACAAGCAAACACTCAAGTTGCCGCTGCCTGCACACAACGTTGCTGCCAAACGTTGACGATTTTTCGTTACATTCGTCTACGTTGTTGTGTCGCACAGTGATATCAATTTCAGTGGCAAAAGTTGCATGCAACTACAGAAAAAAAAAAAACAAACTACATGTTCTCGTGTAGTGTTGATGAGTATGGTGGATTTTGGTGCCACGTTCATAGTGGCATGAAACTCTAAAAGTTGATGCACGCACACTCAATATTATAAATGCAAAAGTCCTTAAAGCATACAACATGGCGACACATTATCCGCTTTTCGACTAAATATGAAAAAAAAAAAATGAGCGAAAAAAGTAGAAAAAACAACAACAACAAACAGAAAATAAAATCATGAAGAACGTAGCAAGCAAAGGTAAAGTATAAACATAGGCACGCATACACTGAAACACATGGACACACACAGACACAGACTCATATGCAGTGTGTGAGATACACACGGCCGCCACGTCGAAAAGGACTCACGTGAGCGATTAAATCTGAAGAAATTTGCAACGTCAGCATGGACTTTCGGCAACGAGGGTAAGTTGCTTCGCGCGGCGCTTGTTGGTTGCAATGGCAGCGTGAAAATGAGTTGAGCGCTGCTGCTTGTGCTTCTGCTTGTGGCAAGGGTTGAGCTTGAGCAGAGCTGCGCGGCGCAGCGCTGTTGGCAGCGTGTAATTGGAGGCGAGTGTCGTGTAAAATGTAAAAAAAAAAAAAAAGAAAACCAGAGAAAAAACTTGTGCCGTAAATAAATCAAAACTTTCTGACTGAACAAACATTCAGGTGAGCGCAAAAATGCAGCAAACTGACGAAGCCAACGCCGATGACGATGCCGTTGCCGTTACCATAGCCGTAGGCGTGCTTAAAAGGGGTCTTTTGGGGTGGCAATTTGTGAGGGCAAGCGTCAGCGTTATTGACGTGCTGCAACTGATTCTGTTGCTGCTTGTGACGCTCAGCGACGCATGATGTACGCTATTTGCAGTAAAAATTGGAACAGCTGCAATGTGAAATGGTTTGCGAAGGTTTCACACACACACACACACGTCACTTGGTGCGCGTTTACATTTTATTGATTCGTTGCATAATTCTCAGCGTTATTTTAAGCAAATCACGCTCGGGCGTTTCTCATTTGATTTATGTTTTCATAGTTTTGTCATTTTTGTCAAGCGGCAACAGCACGACGACGACTCCGACGGCCACGCCTTCGTCAACTTGCATTAAAAATTAATAAAAAAAAAATACGAGTAAAGTTTCGTCGCTTGCGGTATTCGCCATTTGCCAGTGGCAGCACAAATACAAATACACAAAATGCGGCATGCTCAACTGTCAGACAAGTAAGCGACGCAATTTTTCATAATACACCAAAAAAAAAAAAAAAACAAACACGAAAACAAGACGCAAGAATGCACAAGCACAGACGCGCCTCTTGTGGCAAACAAAATGAGCTTTCAACACATTTAAATGCCTTTAAAGCAAACTTGTACAATTTTTGTTGGTCAACGATTTACAAAAGCCAAAGAAGTCTTCTGCTTAACTTAATTGCGCACACATGTTGATTTTATCAAAAGATTTAAATTTGAAAATTTATCATACGCCGTGTGTAATTGCAAGGCAACCCAATCAGATGCTTAGCCTAAGATAAATTCATGTTACTTACTGTCTAACGGCGTCATGTAGACCATCACGTCTTCTTCGTCGTCGTCATCAACATCATCATCATCGTCATCATGTTCAAGCTCATCATCAGCGTCGCTGACCAACTCTTCCTTTACCATTATGTTAGCCTGCTGCTGAGCATCCAATTTGCCAGTCTGTAAAATGAAATGAATAAAAAAAAACAACGAAATAGGAATAAAGTGTGAAGTAGTAAGAGAATAGAGTGAAAAAAAAACGAATCCTTTTGATTAAAATTATGTTGACAAATAAAACAAAAAGGCACGTGTATGCGTTAAATGTTATTTACAACTGGCATAGGAGCAGTTAAGCGCACAAAGACGATTGCGTATGTTGCACTAAATTACAAGCAAGGACCTTCAGCGCAACGCGGACTATTTCTAATTGAAACATTAAACTTCATTACGATCAACATGAGAATTATTTCACAGTTGTTGTCGTTGTTGTTCTTGTTGTTGTCGTGCAATGCCAAGACAAATCATTAAAAAGGATTACACGTAGTAAATTTTGGAATGGTTAGAAAATTTTCACACGCCTCGCTTAATACGAACAATTTTGTCTCCTCTTTTTTTTTTTGTTTTTGTACTTTTGCTGTTCATATGTGCGAACAAAAATCGAGTTGTTGCGATGAAATCCAATTTAAGCAAAGCAGTGCGTATAAATTTGTTTGTCACATCACACAACACACACACACACACAATCAAATAGACAACAACACACTAGACTAGCAAATAAGCACGAAGGAGAAAAAAAAGGGACACTTTCGCTTTTTTGGTTGAATATTTGTTGTGGTGGTGGGGTTTGCGCAACAAATGAATTCTGTTAATGTGCACATTACTCGAGCATATTAAAAGTCCAAATGGTCATTTCGTAACGAATTTTATAGCAAATTCGGACAACACAACTAAAACATAGAATGCGACACATTTTTGCGCTACCTTGGGAAAAGGGTATGTTGTGAAGCAAAGGCACAACAATAGCAACAACAACAACGAAGAAGATGAAGAGGCTGTAAGCTGTGCGCTGTGAGCTGAGAGCTTCTGAGAGCGTACACTTGCTACATTTGTGGTGCGTAACTAAAGTGTTAAAGTGTATCTAGATACACGCTTATGCGTTGTACATACATGTGTGCGTTACGTTGCGTTGCGGTTTGTCAGAAAAACATATACTTTGGATGAGCGGTGTTGTAGATAGACTTGATAGTCATGGTGTTGGTGGTGGTGTAGTTGACGTTGTTGTTGCTGTTGTTGTTGTTGTTATTGTTGTCATGGTTGTTGTTTGCTTTATTTGCGGTGCAAATACAACAAAATTGTGACATAAAAGGGATGTTGGACATAATTAAAGAGGCAACCTTTTGCGTTGGCACACGCACACACACACACACACACATGCGTATTATTGTCGCTTTGCTTGCACGCAGCATTACAACAAAAACAAAAACAAGCAAAAGAAGAAAACAAAAATTACTAGTCGTTGTTTAGGCGCAGTTAAACTAATGTGCAAAGACAATGTGCGCATTATGCGATTTTTATTTTTTTTTTGTTCTATTCTTCACGTTTCGTTGTTGTTATTGTGTTGTATGTGTGTTTGTTTTTTTTTTTATTATTTTTACTATTCTCGCTTGGCAATAATTCGCTTTTTTATGCGTGCACGCACACAAATGTCGCATACCAAAGACAATTATGAACGCAAAGGGTCATGATTAGTTTGGCCAATAAAAAGTATATATCAACCTAGCCAGCAACAATAACAACAATGAAACTTGTAGCGGTAGCAGAGAAAAAGTTACTGTAACCAAAAGCATAAAATGACATAGAAATTATAGCATATAACAATTTTAATGCTGACTGCGTCTTAAATAAGCAAACGTTCGAGCTTAGCTGCGCAGCGTTTCGTCCTTAAAGGACAAGACTTAAATAATATGACTTTGAAATGCCGCAATTGGTTTATGATTTTCTTGTTATGCCTATGAGGCTTAATATTTTTTTTTTTTATATTTTTCTGCATTTTTTTTTTTCTTCATTTTTGTTTTGCTTTTTATTTTTCATTAGAAATTAAATATTTAGTGGTATTTTCACAAGCTCGATTTGTTGGCAACGCAATCCACAATGATTTCGGCCTGGACTTTGTGACTGTTGCTGCTGGTGCTGCTGCTTCTTCCGCTGGGTCTTCTTCTTACGTATTTTTTTTTTGTTTTCTTGTTTTATTTTTTTGTTTTACACAGTTTTTGATGTATTTGATTTAATTTCTTGTTTTTGCTCAGTTTGTTTCTTTTGCTGCTTTCTCTCTCTCTTTTTCGCTTCTTGACTGTGTGTGTGTGTGTGTGTTTTTCGTTGCGTACGCCATTTTTTAATAAAACAAATTCAACATTTTGCCTACGGCGAACATGGCAAGAAAATTAAATTACTTTATTGTTGTGCTGGTATTGTTTCGTTGTTACTCTTGTGGTTGTTGTTGTTGTTGATGGTGCTGTTGTTGTTGTTGCTTGTTACATTTCTTTGTTGTTCTTGTCATTTGTGCTTTCCCCCTGGCCGCTCTTGCTTCTTTGCCCGCTCATGTTGACAAACAACAAGTCAAAAACAATGAAAGCAGCAAGTTACAACAACCACAATAACAACAGCAGCAACAGCAACAACAACAACAACAACATCAATAACAATGAAAAAGACATCGAGCCGCGTTGCTTGACTGCTGCCCTCGTTACTACAGCTGCCTGAGAGCCTGAGAGCAGCTCGTCTGACGTGCACGTGGACATGCTGGCATCGTCACCAACAACCGTTTGCGCCTAAAAGCTTGCTTATTTTACGAATTTTACAGTAACGCTCGCGCGCATTTATAACTGTTCATGTCCGGCATCAGTAGACAAATATCAAATAACTTTTGTATTCAAATTTCATTACAAAAAGATACGACACAACAACAACAACAAAATACCAACAACCAAAAAAAAAAAATAAAAATAAGTAAAATAATATTAAAATATATTAAAAGAAATGGAACTGGAACTGTAACTGACAGTACAGAAATGTCTGCCGTTGTATTTTTAATGTGCGCCATGATTGCATAAATTCATTACACGGCGTATATGCCAATTATGTATATATGTAAGATAGCATCTCAAAGCTCATACACAAATATACAACCACAAAGAAGATATTAGAATATTTTTAATAGTTTTTTTATTTAAATGGACTTTTTAAATGCTTCAGGAAATTATACATTATTATTATCATAGCTCATTTTCTATGGTGGTAAGAAAAGCTTTATAGCAAAGACTAATGTTTTTAAAAAAATAACAAAATGGACTTTAATTCGTTAGATCTTCAAGTATTTGCAAAAAAAAAACAAATGTCACACATGAAATACTGAATTCCGTTGAGATCTGGAGATTTAAGCTGATGGCAAATACACACGCTTGGAACTTTGCTTGTCTTATACAAGATAGTTCTATTTGAAAACTCAAATCGATAGTATATTCTTTCTAAAGTAAAATCGTCATCGAAACTTAAATATGGCTGAATTTCATGCAAATATGAGTACAACATTCACTGGCACTCAGTTGGACTTAACATTTGAGTTAATTTAGAAAGACCCCTCTTATGTAAGTACCCTTTTTCACATTTATACTTGTTAACTTTCTTTTTTTTAAATTTGTTGTTTTCTTTTTATACTTTTACACCATTAGATTTGACGATAATTACGCATGCGAAACCCTTCTTTTTTTGGGACTAAAACATTCACAAATATTTTTGTATTTCTTGTCCCGCGCCTCATACAAAACACAAAAATTCCATTAGGCAACAGAATAAGAGCAAACATTTCAGACTAATGTGCACATTTGCCTAACAAAATAATAACCAAAAAAAAAAAAAAAACACTAATAACATTAAAAAGTGTTAACAAGGCGCAAAAATTGCATTTGTCGCCGCCACCATGAGCTCCCAGATCGAAATCATATAAGCAGAAATGAAAATATTTTGTTAATGCCTCGAACAGCATCAAATCTTCAATTGTAACGCATAATGAGACTCAGTTTTAGTGGCATTATAATGACAGCATAACGGACGGACGGACGGACGGACTCACTGGTTAAACGAATGAAATAAGCTGACAGGCGCGCGTCGATTTTATGCAAAATACTTTTGTGCGAATCGAAACCGACCGAACAAATGCGATTTTCACTTTACAATAGCACAAAATGTACGTTATGTCGGGTTATGTCAGCATATATACAAGCGCACAAGCACACACACACATGCACACATGCACACAGTTATTTGCATTGCCTTTTAATGCGCACAAATAGCAAAAATGCAAATTGTCTGTCAATAATATGGAAATCGTTACAGCTGCGAACGATTCACGCAAGGATTAAAAATTATTTATATTTTCTTTTTTCCGACCGGCCAAGCGACCAGCCGACCATGCGACCATGCGACCATAATGACCAGTTTGACTTGGCTTTTGAGCTGATTACGTGTAATACACGCAGCGCAGCAGCAGCTTCACCGACAAGAAGCTGAAGTCAAATGAAGTGTGCGTGCAACCAATTTAAAATATGGCAAAAAACACTCAGTAAGAAATAAAAGAAAAGCTGAAATTAAGCCAAGCTGTACAATTTTCTCAATACCTGCCGTCGGTAAGCGCATTTGTAAAAACGTTTCCGTTTCCGGCAACTTTTTTTCCTGCATAATAATTTCTTTGATTAATTTCAACGGCATAAGAATTAAGGGTAAAATTCAGCGTATCATATAATTTCACGCGTCAGCAGTGACGGCAAAACAAACACGCATGTTTCATTCTTGAGCTGTGCGCTTAAAAGTATGCATGCATATCTTTTTTATATATTCTTTTTCACTTTGCATTTTACAACGTTTGTCAGGCTTTTGTTTGTCATCTAATTCAAGGTTCTATGCTTGCATACAAATTTTGTGCCGCTACCAAAACTTCTTCTGCTACTTCTTCTTCTTTTTATTTAGTGTTGGCCATTCTGTGTCAATATATTTTCATATGCAAAGGGCGCACTTGCCTAGGCTGGTTGACAGTTGATCGTTGCTCGTTGCTCGTTGCCAGCGTAGCCGTTTGGCCGTTTGGCAACAAGCATCGACAATAAATTAGCCAAAGTATGCCAGGCAACGTTTAGTGGTTTGGCATTTGTGTGCTCAGCAGGCAGAGTTGAGCAGAGCAGAGCAGAGCAAAACAGAACAGAACAGAAGAGTTTTCAAAGTGCACGTTCAAAACGGAAGTGCTATTGCCGTCAACCGGAAGCAGCAGTGCGGCAATATGGCGAAAAGGAAGTCAGGCAGACGAACAGACAGACAGTCAGTTAGCCAGACAGTCAGTCAGTCAGTCAGTCAATGCAGGCTGCTATGCAATACGAGTAAATGCACGCACGATTGCATATTGGAAACACATTGCGTATGAGGAATTTGGCCAACTAGCAACGGAGACATTACTGACAAGACGAGACATTGATAGCCTCAACTAACACGCATATTCATACACAAACATACGCACACAGATGATGGCTCATAATTTCATTCAAATGCATTTTGCGGTTTTCATTGCCACGAACGAGCTCAGCTTGTCGCTATGCTACATTCTTCGTCATTGAACTCTGTGCGTCTGTTTGGTCACATAACAAAGGCATTTGCATGCCTCGTCGTTAACATTTGAGTATTTTGTATATCCTGTTGTGCCTTTAGTGCAATCCACCATAACATTGTTAGCTTGTTTATGTACATATATCATACATATATGTATGTTTGTGCGTGTGTGTATGTGTTGCTTTTGCTGGCATCTTTTCTTTGTTGAATATTCGTTCGTTCGTGTTGTTTCATTGCCTCATAAAACTTTCAGTTGCAATTTGGTTATATCAATTTATTAGTTCGACAATGTGTCGTCAACGTCATTATCATCGTCATCGTCATCATTGTTGTTGTTGTTGTCTTCATCGTTTTGTTTTTGTATTTCATGCACCTGCATGCACTTAAAAGTTCTTAGCATTGTTTGCTTTTGCAATAAGCAAAAACAAAAATTTTAAATAACAAAAAAAAAAAACACCCAATCATAAAAAGAACAAGCTTAACTTGTGTCCAGACGGCAACATGCATGCAACTGCCTTCTACGCCACAGACTACATGACAGTTAGCAAAGACACAAATTTCATTTCATTCATTATACACTTTATTATAGATTCTCCTGACCGATCGATGGCCAAAAAATATCTTTTGTGTATTTTCAATAAAAAACAAAAACAACAATAGAAATGTAAGCAAAAATGTGCTCGTACATCAAATCAAACAATGCAATGCAATGCAAGTCAACTGCACTTGCACCAAATTGGCCAATTATCGAGTTGCAAAGTAAGAATTATGGCACAATTTTGCTGAAAGTTGACTTGCATGCAAATATTTGTGCAACTAAAAATTGAGTTATGCGCTTCATTTCATTTTTTTGCTTTTGTTTTGGTTTTTGTTAATGGCTTATATTGTAACTGACAGTTTTGCAGTTTGCCTAATGTTATGCCCGCATCGTTGGCAAGGATTGACTTTGGCCACAAACATCAACCGCTTAAACGCGTCACGGCCACGTTTAATCGCCTCAGCCAGAAGCTAACTAATTGCGCTATAATTGACAGTTTGACTGTTTTCGTAATTTGTTTTGCATGTTGCGCTGTCAGAAAGTTTCTCGCTTTTTTTTTCTTATTTTGTTATGCTTTTTTGTTTTGGATTTCTTTCTTTCTTTGTTGAAGCGCATGGACATGAGTGCAATTGAAATATTTAAGTTTTCTGCAAGCAAAAATATAAAATTAACAAAACGAAACTTTATTGAAAAATATGTATTTGCCATCAAAGCAAAATCGAATGCCAAAAGATATGTTTTTGAACAAAAATAATCAAATTATGCGCTGAAAAAAAAAAATTGCTGCGCTTAATTTATGTAAAAGACAAATAAATCAATTAATGTCAAACAACCTGTAGCCCAACAAAAACTCACACACACAAAGAGAGCGAAGCGCCCACAGCGATACATTTGTATCTATTGTGCGCCAAGCATGACGCTGACGCTGTTAACGGTACAACGGAACGAGTGGTTAGGCGAATCGACACGGCATGGCATGATAATAATAATTACAAGCACAAAAACTGACATTTTGAGTCTATGGCAAATATAATTAATTACCACACAGAAAATGCGAGCAAACAACACAGAATAAATTTTTGTAAAAACGACAAAAAGCAAAACAAGGACATGAGCACAAGCTTGCTGGCCGGCGGTACGTATGAGATTTGATGGCAGATGCCATTAAAGGCAGAACAGTTATCATTTGAAAAAGCGTTGAAACTGCACACGAAATCAATAAATGTGAGACAAAATGGGCGAGCGAACTCAAGTCAACGCAACTCAACTAAAGTAAATGTACAAATGAGAGACAAACAACAGTAACAGCAGGAACAACAACAACAACAACACCAATCAATTATACGCCCAATTAAATGTTGAAAGACAGCGGAAATGCCGAAAAATGTAACGAAGCCACAATAAAGTGAGGCAAGCGTGCAAGCAATGAGAGAAACGGTGACCAGACGATGGCCAACGAGCAAACATTTCTATGACTGTCAGAATGTTGCAAACTATGACAGTGGGCGGGCAAATGTTCAAGATGGCGAGTGTTCTTTGTGTTGGTGCTGGTGGTGAAGGGGGCGGCTTGAGTTGGTGCTGGCAGTAATTTATTTTCGGGTAGACAAGCGAAATTTTTATTTGTTATTGAAAATAAAGACGTGCCACGTCTACAATTTCAGGCAAAGATAAACAAAGTTGCCGAAAATTTGGCAAACGAGTGGTAGTAGAAAACAAATGAACGGTAAACGCAATGAAATGAGACGCGCAAGTAGTTGGCTTGACTAAGTAATGCTGTGAAGAAGGGAGCAATGGTATGGCAGCACGTGTAGTAATGAAGAACATGCATATCGATGAGTTGTTGTTGTTGTTGTTAAGTCATTTTTATGTTCAGTCAAACTAATTTAACAAAATCACGATTTAAGCTGAGCGACATTGAAAACTCAAAAGAGAGAATGAAAGTTTTTGGGGAAAAACTTTATTTTAGTGAAAAATAAACAAATTTTTGGATAAGTAAAAGTACGTTTTTTATAATTAAAATAATAAAAACAAAATTGTTTTGTTGCACAACAAATAAGTCGCTTACAAGTTTGACATTTTTAAGCTATAAGATAAAATAAACAACAAATGCATCATAACTTTTGACACAATATTTCAACAAAAGCCGAAATGTCATATCGAACTTAAATTAAAAACTTTTATTATCTTAAAATTTAAATTTTAAGAAAGTTTTAAATGTCATATTTTTTAATTCCTTTTCGTTGAACATATAAATAAATTGGAACTTTTCCAAATTAATGAAATCTCTTGTGCTCAAAACTTTTTCTAATACATGTGCTACGTACGTTCTTATTTAACATGCTCTGAGAATTTATTATTGAATTCTTGGCATTTCTTTCATTAAACTTAACAACAACTAACAACAAAAAGTGCACATGACTTTTCTTTTTTTTTTTTACCTGAAGCATATTTATGAATGCTTGAGAAAGCTTTTCTGCATTTCTGCATTTGTGGTTAACCACTTAAAAAGTACATTTAAATAAATTAACAATGGACATGTATGTACATATATACAGCAGCACATCAGGCATGACGATACCTGAAATATGTTGAACAAACACACACACACACACACACACACACATAGATACACATACAGATAGAGAGTCAGGCATGCACAAGCAGGCTGTGTCATACGCACAGTGAAAATATCTTTGCACACATTCAACGCTTGGCTTGCAGTCATTATCATTGAGCATGTGGTTGACTGGTTGGAAAAGTTGCCTTTTGCGCATCATTCACTTTTATTTATGCACGACAAGACAGACAACTAAGAGAGCAAAACCATAAACGACAAAAAGGTGGTGGAGGGGCATTGAAGAGGGCATAAGAGCACGTTGCTGTTGCAGGGGGGAAGGCAGGCTTCAAGTGAAGAGTGAAGAGTCAAGAGTAATGGTAAGTGGTAAGTGGAGACGTCAGCAGTGAAGTAACTGGCAAATTATGTAAGCTATTTGCCATTGAATAAATTTCAAAATAAGCCTCGAAAGAATTTCAACAAAATATTTTGCAGTAAAAGCAACAACAACAACAGCAATGTCAGTGGCAGTGGCAGCAACAGCGGCAGCGGCAGAATGTAATGGAAGTAGTTGGCAACCAACAGAGTAAAATTTATTTCAAGAGTATCGAAGGCCTTTTGACATTGACGTTGCTTAAATGTTGATGTTGTTGTCGTTATTGATATTGTTGCTGTTGTTACTAAGGCAAAGTCACAGTTTGAGTTTAACGTAACTCTGTCATAGTTGTTGTTTATGTAAAATTTGTAAATGCTAACATATATTTTTGCCTAAAGGCACTGAAATACTCACAAATTCTGTGGCCAATTCTGTTGTTGCAACGTTTTTCATTTAAAGTTTGTTGCTTTTTGGTATTTAGTAAATTATTTACATTATTTCAACTTAAGCTGTTGAACTTTAAATGAAAAGAAACACTATTAATGCCGACAAGCAACAATAATAATAACAACAACAACGACACTTAAGCCGTTGCTGTCTTTTTCTTACACAAGCACACACACAAACGCATCATTGTTTCAATACAACAAAAGTGATGATAATTTAAGCTGTTTGTTACCGTTTAGTTTATGCATGTTAAATAATTAAAATTTATTTCTGTCGAAATTAACAAATAAATATTTGTCAAACAACAGCTTAAGTTGTTTTCAAGTCGACAAAGTCATTGCAAATGCTTCGATTTGTTTTGAACTTTGATTCATCTTTAACTGAGAAAAACAATTTGCTTGTATTGACATAAGCTCATAAGCATTTCAAATGATCGCGAGATGCCATAAAAATGACAAACACACGGCGAAGTCGATGCACACATATGTAAGACAGTCGTCGTAGAAATATAAACAGCGCTAAGAAGTATGCTACGAAAAAGTACATTGAAAATCGTTTGGGAAAAGTAAGCAAACTTCATGTTTAACACTTTTCTGCTTTATAATTTGACAGTTTTTGGCTTCATTGTTTCGGGTTTTGCTGTCGTTTCTTAACGTTTTTCTCACACTTCTTCGTTACTACTTTTATTTTTATTTTTTCGTATTTTGCCAAATTTATTTTCGTATTTATTGTAAAATATATTTGCGAATTTCGTGGTTTTTATTTTTATGTGCTAAGCTTCACGGCATTTTCAGATTATGTTTGACAGCTCGGTTGAAATTGCAACTGCAACTGTCAATGGCATTTAGTTTGTGTTGTTGCAAAAAAACATAGAAACGGTTTAAACAAAAAAAGTTCTGCCACTAAAAACGTGTTCGAAATGCGCTTAGCGTTTATTTAATAGAAAAATATTTTTGGTCAGCAATTTTACAAGCTTTTGGTCTAATATTTAATTAAACGCTGGCTTACCTGACGTACATCTGATAGATGTCACGTTCAAATAGTTACGCTGAAACGCAGAAATGATAAAAATTCTAAACTCATGGCCATACAACTAACAAATAACCTAAGTCAGACACTCACTCACACACAGACATACACACACAACGTAGAGTTACTAAGTTAAGCTCAGTACGGAAAAACCGTTAGTAACGAAAAGCTTTCAGGAAACTTTTTTTGAATTGGCGCCAAAAACGCTTCAACGTCGATGAAAGAATACGAAACAAAGCAAAGTCGATGCTGCAGCTTCCATGTAAAACAATGAAGTACTTGTAACTCAAACTCACACACACACACACACACAGACACACAGATAGAAAAACACACAGATCGTCGTCGAACAAGGCCAAAGGACGTTTGAGCCTGTATGCGTACGAAAGCTTTCAAGTGGCAACCCGACGACGATGCCATTACTGATGCTGATGCTGATGTTGATGGTGATAGTGTTGGCGAAAAGAGTAATTCTACGCTAAAAGCAAAGTTGAAAGCGCTTAACATGACTTTTGGTAACTGAAATACAATGACATTGTTACACATACATAACCACAGACACACACACACACAAACACGCGCAGCCACAAACACAAATCCAAAAACAATAGATGCTTTACTACGACAGCGTTGTACTACACGAATTCAACACCAATGCCAGCGCCATCTTGTGGCCATGGCGCAAATTAAATTAACAGCGCTGTGCAGCACAGCGCATATCCTTTTCGATGGCGGCTTTTGTGCGCATTTCAGGCTATCATGCTACAAAGCAACTGACGACTCACGACTCACGATTGGTGCTGGCAATTTGCGGGCAGCGCAGGACAGGGCAGTTGGTCGAAAGACCAGCACAAAAGGCAACCGACACTTGAACGAAGCCGATGTGACAAACTGTTGAGAAAGTCACCACAGCTGCGGATTTGAGTTAAGTGTGCGCGCCATGAAGCATGCAACACGACTTTTTTTGTTGTTGTATTTTTGCAACTTTTCTATACAAAAAGATTTGTTATTTTTTATACATTTCATGAAATTTATGTTGTCTACAAATTTTACTTTCTTTTTTCACTCACGTTTTCTTGGTTGTCATTTCAACGTCACATTATCCTTTTCGATTTGCTATTTTTTTTTTTTTTATTTCTTGTATCTTGCCGAAATGCCAGAAATATCAAAGGATGCCTTTGATATTTTATACTTTAACACAAATATCAAATTTTCTGACAAAGCAATAGAACAGCAAAAAAAAGCAACAGTTACCGCATTTAGTTGTACGTTGAAGGACACTTGCACAAGGACATCGCGTTACATTTGTGATTTCTTTTGAGCTTAGCGTAAAACATTTCCAGCTTGGGGTGTTTAGAACGTTTGCTTTTAAGTTGAAAGCAAGCATAACCGCATGCCAAACTAAGGTAATGGCTTCCCTTGCTATAGTTAGTAACAAAAGCCTTGATCAGATACGCTCGCTAGCTCGCTCTCATGCAGCAACAAAAGCAACAACAAAAACTTACAATTGAATATGAAATATGAATTCACTTACAAATCGCATTGGCCCCGAAGCCATTAAGTCAACTGTGAGAAAAACAACACAGACACAAAGACACAAACAATGTCACATGCCTCAAACTTCTTCCATTTTTTGTTGCGTTTTTTAACACTGTTTTAAATTGAAGTTAAGCAAGTGAGCACAAAAAAGAAGTCAAGTAATGCGCAACGAGTCTTGTTTTTTGTGATTTTTTTTTTTTTGCTGGCAAATGCCTGGAAAGTGTCTTTGTCCTTTTTTTTCGACACACATGCCCTGACGCTGGACACATTGACTGCTTATTTATGCTGCACTTAAGCAAGTTGTGAGTGCCAATGCGTTTTTTTTTTTTTATTTCTTGTTTTACCCACTTTTCGTTGCCTTGCACACTAAAAAGTATTAACACGCGCTGACGTTCGTAGTGTTAATGCATCTAATTTTGTTCAATGTTTCTTCAAGCGCGAGTAAATCCAAAATCTGCTTTCGAATTATGCATAATAACTGTTGTGCATGCAAGCAATTAAAGTATGCATTATGTTATGCTTTAAAGCAAAGCTCAGCTATAAAAGAGACAAAGCTTATCCCTATTGCATTTAAAGTACGCCAAGAACAATAATAAAAGTTTCACTAATACAGACATACATCGAAGTAGTCACCATATGAGTCCATTATAGCATTGAAAGGATCTGCTAAGCGACCGCAACCGATGTATGGCAACAAGAATGAGAGAACACTCAACGTTTCGGTAGTGTGCAAGAGGTGGGTGGGGTTTGGAAACCACAAGAATAACAAACGCATTGTTAAGTCATACGGACACGCCACAGGATAGAGCAAACACAGCCAAGTCCGAGTATCAAGTGCCAGTGCAAGTGCCAGTGGCAGCAACAGTGGCAGCGGCAGTGGCCGATGCAGCGCCTTAGAGGATATTGTGCACAAATACAAAAAGGATACACACACGAGTGCTGAGTGCGGGTTGAGTTGTTTCAGTGATGGCAAAGGCAGTGAGACAACTCAAGCAGGCAGCGTAAATAAGGTATGTATTTTCATGAAAGATTTAACATACAAATGTGTAAAAAAGAAAAAAAAAAAAAAGAAATTCTAGAAAAGAAAAAGCAGAACTAGTAAAATAAGCAAGCAAAGCAAAAGCGTCGCTTTTAGTTTCAGTTTTATTTCACATTAAATAAAACTACTTAAGCACATATGAATGAGCACATAATGGATATGAGCGTGCTCATGTGTGACTGTGAATGTCTATATATCCATATGTGTGTGTGTGTGTTTGAGTCCCTGTGTTTATACTATACATTTTTGTGTCTGCTTTATGTTTATTTAAGCAGCATTTTGCATAAGACCTGCAATGCCAACTGAAATACGATACACATACAAATCCCTCAATGCAAAATATTTTCTTAAAAATAATACTTGCAAACAACAAGCTCAGATTTATGCAAAAATCTAGTAAAAGGTGTTCATACCAAACGGGATTGCACAGCAAAGAGATGTAGTCTTTTTTTTTAAGAGTCACGCTTGCCTAAAATAGAGTGAAACAAAAAAAAAAACTTGTGAAGTTGTCATCAAAGCTAAAATTGCTTGCAGCAAACTTATGAATTTTTATATTGTAATCTGGCGAAGTGCTACTGTTGATCCTGCCACATCCTTCTTCTGTCTCACTTGCTCTCTCTCTCTCTTGCTTTATTTTCTTCTCGCACAAAACCCACAATTCTGTACAACACCTGGTTTTTATCTACCTAACATACCCACCACCGTCGCCGCTTTGTTGTTGCTGCTAGCCTGTGCTTAAAGACCCAACACCGACCCAAAACGAAACTGTCTGTCTGTCTGTCATGCTTGCCACTTGCCTTAACACTACTCAAGTTTGGGTGTTCAACAACATTGTGCTCATGCCATTTTCTTTGTTTTTGTTTTTTTTTTCTTGCTTTTGATTCTTAATCAGTGAACAACTTATCTGCTATGCACAACAATGCTGTCAAATAGATGAACGTACAAACGAACAAACGCCGTGTGCCGACGGTCATGACGCATGGACAGAAGCGCAAGCAGGACACGCGACTTAAAAGTAAAGTAAAGCGAAAATGGCGAACGAGTGAAAATCCCTTAAACAAGAACAAAAAAACAACAACTAACAACAAAAACAAAATAGTTACCATCTATTCATGTTGAGCTTGCTATACTAAACTTACATGCCGTAATTTAAGGTAAAAAGATTTCAACGATTTCTTTGTTCTTGTTTGCATGTTCTTTACTGTCTTCTATCTCCCTTTTGCATGCTTCACTCATCACTGCAAGCGTACAATGCGGACGCCTTCATATGAAATGCAAAAGTCATTGAGCGCAGGACAACAACAGCAGCAACAACAACAACAACAACGCAAGATGAGAATGACAAGCAACGGCAACAAACTAACAAGTTTATTTCATATCCTTGGACATGAGCTTCGTTGAGCTAACTTGAGTTGATGCCGGCCAAAAACAGCAGCGGTAATGGAGGGTTCGAGTAGAGTTCGTTGTAAAATTTCGTGTTGATGATCTCACTAGGTTATGCATTACATTTTCTGTGCCTCTGTTTGTTTACCGTTTTTTTTTTTTTGGGGGTTTTTTTTTTGTTTCTTACATATCCTGTTTTCGTTTTTGTTGTCCTTAATGTTTATGCAAATTGAAGTTCAACGCGAGCGGCTAATAAATATTAAGTTTAAGTCATGTTCCACACTTTACTGTTTGTGCTGTCCTGTCCTGTCCTGTCTTGTTCTGCTCAGTGCTTATGTCTTAAAATTGGCTACATTTTAGAGTCAACAAAGGATTGACTGTGATCTATAAACAATTGAGTGTTTAATATTTCAGCATACACAAAAGGTAAAAGCAAATAAGAAACTAGTGATCAACTGAATTTGAAAGACAGCACGAACTGATTTACAACTTGCTTATATCATTGATAAGCTGTGTTAGCAATAGGGAACTTAATTTAGAAGGAAATGAATGAAAAGAAAAACAACATATACCATAACATGAAAAATATTACCAGCATTGGAAAAAAGATATCAGATTAGAAAAGAAAATCAGAAATAATGAAAAAATCATAAATATTGCTCAAAGCTCTCACCTTTTCATGCTTGATTTTCGCCATAGGTGTTGAAATTCTTGAAAATGTATTTATGAAAGTTTTCTTCTTTCTTTCAGCATCGCCCATTTTGCTTTTCACATGATCAAATTTCACGACAGGCGGCGGCGGTGGCCCACTAGGCAATGGCGGTAGATTGGTCGTCAACGGTAATGGTGGCGGCGGTGGCGGTGGATTTGCCATAGAATTTGTTACTCGCAATTTGCTTGACTTTTTTGGTGCATGTGCCGACGGCAAGACAGGCGGAGGCGCTGATGATGTTGCTGATGCCGACGGCACTTGATTATTCACTTTCGTAGGCATAACAGGCGCCGGCATGGGCATAAAACTTGTCGGCCATGTAAAGGGCAACAAATACATTTGCCCTGAGCTGTCTGTAGTATAGCCGCTGCTCATATAGTTGTTGTTAAAGTTCATGAGCGAAGAAGGGTATAGTGGTGGCGGCGGCTGTGGCGGTGGTGGCACAGATGTTGGTAAAGTAGGCAACGTAGGCTGTCTCGGCGTCTCTGGCTGACATGAAGTCGAATTTTTTTGGCAGTACTGCAACGCAGGCGGTGGCGTGTCTTGTTTTGGCAATTTAAGCGATGCCGGCTTGCACTTGTACTCCATCCATGTGCCGCTTGAGTGCGTCTCGTACGGCTCACTTCTAATTCTTGCTGACATTTTCCCACTTGCCGGCGCTTTGATGCTGTCGTCTCGACGCCGTTGCGAGTCCTGCTGCTGCCGCTGCTGTTGCTGCTGCTGATTCCTCCAACTGCATTGTAGTGAACCGGGCAGCAGACCGTAGAGTCCTGCGTCTTCTTTCGCTTCGGGCATGAATACACTCGCGTTTATTTTGAAGTTATTTTATTGCTGTAAGAATTATGGAAAATAACTAATTGAGTGATCAGAAAATATAGTAAATTTAATATAACTTCGACTTTTATAAAAAAGATTCTAAATCAAAATTAAGAAAAATCAATAGAAAACCTCTAAAATTCCATCGTGTCTTTTTTCAACCAATCAATTTTTAATTAGGCAACGCTCAAGCACACCTTTTGCTCAGCCGTTGTCGTCGACTCGTTGAATTTATGAGCTAATATTTATTTTGTGCGTGTGTTTATATTTTGCACCGATTTCAGCCCATTCGGCAAGCGATTCTTCAAATAATTGAAACGCTTCGTTTCGTTTTGGCTGCGTACATGGCACGCTTGATTACAACTTCCTCTGAAAACAATTTTCAAATTTTGCCAAAGAAAACATTTCGTGTTTTTTCGTTTTCATTCCTTTTTTTTTTTTTTGCAACTGTTTTTCTTTCATTCATTCTTTCATTTTAGTTTTGTTTTGCTTGGTTCGTTTGGATACATCATCCATCGTACAGACTCGGACGCCTCAGCGCAGCTACTCAATGTCGTGCACTTGCTCAGCCTTGCCAACTTCCACCACTTTATCATTATCTTCGTTTTGACAAGTTGTCGTTGTTAGGAGGAGGCTTTCAAAAATCACTCAAAGTTTGTCAAGAACGAGAAACCAATTTTTCAGCTGAGTGCATTTTAATTTCGTACATACACCACGCCGTGTGTCGACTCAACTCAACTCGACTCGACTCTGTGTGTTACTCTGTCGATTCCACTTTTGCCACTCTCGTGCTCAACTCATCCACCCACAAGTCTACTGTTTTCATTTGTGTTCTTTTTTTTGTTTTGTTTTGTATAACCAGTAAACAGAGGTACAACTTGTAGCTTTGCTTGCATTCACACTGAACGGAACTGAACTAAAGCAAAGGCATTGCCAAACAAAACTTGTGCCGTTGCGTATTTATATTTCTGCAGATTCAGGGAGTAAAAAGGGGAGACTGAGAAATAAGTTTACTTTTCTTTGTAACATGGTTGAAATGGCAACTTTGATAAACAACAACAACAGCAGGAACAGCAACTACAGAACCAATTCTAAGCGAGCAAAATATTTGCTTCGTCAATGCCAAAAATTCGTTCCTTTTGGTATTGCACTATCAAGTGGATTGCTTATAACATACTCTTGAAGATATATCAAGACTATACTTGTATTAAATTTTTCTAAAACAGAAAACCATTTTTAGAAAACTATGAGCTTATACAGGAGCTAACGAAATTTAAGAAATAGTATTAGAGCTTCGTCATGAAGTAAAGAAAACTTATCCGACCGTATAAAGAATCATACATGATGTCAAGAGGAATCAATAAAAGCATGTCTATCAATTTATATACATCATAGTTTGGAAACTTGATATGAGACATTCTCTAAAGAAACTTCTTGAGTTAAATTTTATTCGTTCTCAGATTTAAATTATTTCAATTATGATATTTCATTACTCTAAAGTAATTACTCTGAGGCTCTTCTGAGAAAACCTCATGAGAGGAGAAATCATATTTCATATTCACTGTGATCAAAGGGTGCGGAAAATGAGAATATCTTTGAAACAAGTATGTCTTCAATGAAACAGTTTGCCACAAAATTTTAAACTCAAGCGATTAACTTTTTAACGCTTCTTGACACACAAATAGTTTAACAATTACAAATTCCTTTTCGTTATACTTTCGCCTTTGTTTTTTTGTTTTTATTTATATTTTTTTTTTTTGTTTTAATATCTTTGTAGGCAGCACACAAAATATGTCAAAGTTTTGTTTTTCATGCAACGCACCGCCAAACCCCCGACCAACCCCAAAAAAACAAACAAACAACAACAGAAAGTCGTGTTACTTTCAAGTATACAACGCCGACTTTGAAAGACTTTCGTTCGTTGCGTTAAACCAAAAGCAGAAGCAAAATATTTCGTAAATAATTCATTAACATAATTCCATAAATACTTTTTCCTACTTGTTTCTTGTGTACAATGAAAATATTTCAAAATTCATGCACAAGATCAAAAGTTTTTACCCCCAGAAAATAGTTCTGGCAACTGACGAAGTAGCTGGATTTCAGCCTAACTTCTGGCCTCTGTGCCTCAATTGATGCTGCTGCCGCTGCTGCTGCTGCCGATTCTGCCAGGAAGAGCTTAACTTGTTGGTGAAGCCTGTCTAAGCTCATCATGTAATGCGACGCATTTGTGTGTGTGTATGTATGTGTGCGTGTGCGTTCCTGTGTGGCTTTATCCTTGAGCATGCGTTTTAGTATTTATGTGTTGCTGTGATTGGCAAATACTTTTACTCAAAGATTTGACTTAAGTTTTATAGAAGTACAACAAAGTCAACAGTAAATTGAATATTGCTTTAAGCTTAGTACAAGGCTACTTTAAGTTCAATTTTGAACCGAAAATATTTGACAAAAAAGAAAAAAAATAATCGAAAAAAGAAAAAACAGATCCTCTCTACATCAAAGCAACCATTTCGTAATGAATTTCTAGCTTCGAATGCAACGGCAGAAATATACATATATACACACACACGCACACCCACCAAGCAGCAACAAGCTGAAGGCGAATTTGTGTTGCACAGTTGCCACATGCCACCCCAACAACAAATGGCACAACCAATCAACAGCTTCACCTTCACTTAGCAAGAATATGGTATAAGTGCATGAGGGGAGTTCAAGTTGCTGTTCTGCTCATGCCGCTGCTGCTGCTGTTGCTGTTGTTGTTGTTGGTGCGGCGTTGAAATCATGTTGTCCGTTGGCCTTAATTAAATTTAAATATTTTATCACCGAAAAATTGCTACCTACAACAACAAAAACAACAACAAGAATAACAAACAAACATGAAAGGGTGCAAAGTGGCCAAAAAATTTGTTTGGCGTTGTTGTTGGTGTTGCCCTCACATTGCATAAGTGTGGGAGTTCAAATTTTTGTTTTATTTTTTGTTGTTGTTTTTGTTGTTGTTGTTGTTGTTGTTGCAACTACCACAACCGAGTCGCTGAGTGAGTGTGTTCGAATGCAGACAGCTGAAAAATACTGATGTGGGTTTATTTTTCATTATTTGCCAAGAACAACTGCGACCATTCATCGTTGTTGTTGTTCTTGTTGTTGTAACTACCGTTGTTGTTGTTGCAGGCACTGCTCTTGGCCACACTTCATATTCAATTGTGTTGAATAATTGCCATACGGTTTTTTGACCAAAAAGGAACACACGGTTTTTGACACTTGCACACCCAAAAAAAAAAGAAAGCCCTACAGAAAGGAAAAAAAAAAAAAAAAACACTCAAAGGCAGCAGTAACAACGCATTTCTGAAGTGGCGACGACGATGACCATTTGAAGTTGTAGCTTCAGTACCCAAAAATTTAACAAATTTGGTTAACGAGAAGAAGACCACGTTGACCGCGTCGGGGTGAGTGGGAAACTCAAGCCGAAAGCACTGCAGGAAAAATCTTTGTAAATATTTAAAATTGCAGGACATGCGGGTACTAAAACCTACGCCGGTAGCGTTTATTTGGAGTAAGGTAAGAGTGAAAAAAGGCCAAGCCAAATGAAGGATGGCATATGAATTAAGTGGACGGCAGGGTTGAACAAGTAATTGGTTAGCAAAGCATCTGTCTGCATTGTCTGAACCAGCATAAGTTTCAAGTAGTTTTTCCAAACTTGCGACAAAATGCGATTTCATATTCATAAATTATTAAAAACATAGTTAAGAGTTGATTTAATGAAGAAGTATGAAATAGTTTTGTTTTTCTGCAAGTGAATAAACTGAGTGGGGGAATTAAAACTAACGGTTCGATGTTGTTTTCAAACTTTTTAATGAATCGTCAACACGAAAAGTTTAGACCAACATTTGTCAAGGTTAGCAGTTGAAACATTTGAGATCATGATTTTTTCAAAAGCACAGTAAACTATAGTTAGAATCAATCTGCAAATTCAAATATTTAGAGATTAATATGAAAATTTATTTCTATACACATAAAAATCTCGTGTCACGGTGTTATACTCCAAACGCCTTCGAAACGGCTCGAAGGATTTTTATGAAATTTTTTATGTATATTTAGTTGGTATGAGAATAAGTCGTACGGTATTTTTTATACCGCAAAGTGTTTTGGATATGTAGTATTTTTCAAAATTTATATGAAGTGAGCTTTATGATTTGAAGAATGTGTTGTCATCAGAAAAAATGCAACTAGAAGAAATTGAGAAAACATCAGAAACATTATACGTTTTTCTTATCAGAACAGATTTATCAATTAATTCGCACAATTAATTCTTGCTTCAAAATTACTTTTTTCGGAGTAACAGAAATTATACACATTAATATTCATAAACAAAAAATTCAAGATCAGCTAGTTTTTGTATATAAAAATAACACACAATGTAAAAATTATTTTCTTTTTTTTCCAAGTAATCATTTCACAGTTACCAAAAATTTAAAAATATATTAAATAAGATAAAAAACAAACTTCTTTATCAATTTACACATGCGCGCATTGCTTCCAAGTCAGCTGACATTGTTTACATGCTTGTTTATTTGTTGTTATTTTTTTTCCTATGTCACTTTTGCCCACTTTTCCCACTCTTATCAAAACGCGGTGTTTATTTTATTGTTGTTGTATTTCGTGTACGCTTGAGAGCAAATTTCTGCCTTGTAATACTCACACTCTCAATAAAGTATACGTTGCAGCAGAGGACGGATCTGTACGACAAGTGTAGAAGCGCAGAAAAGAGGATGCCGCAGCAGTAATTGAGGCCGCAATGACGATAACAATAACAAGAACAACAACAACAACCAACACTACAAATATGAGTAATAAACACTTTGAGTTGTATCGAATTTTTTCGCTCTTGTTGTTGTTGCTTTGCTGCTGCTGCTGCTGCTGCTGCTGCAATTTCTGCTCAGGCTCAATAAACGAAACGAAACAAAACGACCAAGCGAGCGAAACACGTGATACGAAAAACGAGCGCAAAAACGAAACAATTTGAGACGCGTTAATAGTAAATCGAGGGTATAACCCGAGTACAAGTACTTAAGAAATTTCACTTTTTAATATTAATGCAGAGATTGACTTAGCTAACTGACAAGTAGCAGCGCCTCGCTGTGCCGTGTCGTCGTATTAACACTGAAGCAGCGTCACTGTTAGATATAAGAAGAGCTCGATAGCAGCAATCGTCACCGACACACAAAACACTGCACCACCAGCAGAGCAGTAGCAATAGCAGCAGCAATAGCTGGCACAACTACAAGCACTACACACACACACACACACACACACATACGTACTTACATATACATATATACACAAAACCATATATAAACGCAACGCAGACCAATGCAAGCAGCGCAAAAACATCAAAGGAGTATGATGACGATGATGATGATAAACGAATGAACGAACAAACGAATGAGCCAACTAAACAAAAAGGGACAATGAGCACAGCCCACTAAAAAGTGCTTCAAGGCGCTGACACCAAACTCCTTTTGCTCGTGTATGTATGTGTGTGTATATATATATGCACATAAATTTGCAACGCACACACATTTGCACTTGAAATTACATATTTGGACACGAATACAAACGCAGTTCAATGCAAAATAAAAAAAAAAACAAAGGAAATTTATATTTATAAAAAACCATAACGTTGTGAAGGACTTAAAATGAAGACCTTGTCAAGTAGCTCAGCGGGTTGTACTGCAATAGCAAAGGGACATGAACAAATTGGCGTATGAATGACTCAAGTATATGCCACAATGGTGATAATTTCTAGAGTTGTGACCTGCCTAGCACAGAAGAGCCTCGCCTTGGCTAAGCGACATCAACGTCAGCGTCAGCGTCATCATCACGCCACTTAAAACATTTCATATGCTAATTCGCACACACACACACACATATACAAAAGCACGCAAACAATACATGCGAATAAAGTTTTAGTTTTTTATAAGTAAATTGTCAAGTAGCGTCAACCACTAACTAAAGTCGTCAAATGCTCGCACGTGCATCTTCGCGCCCCTTCAATCGACCACCTGCTCAGCTGAGTCAACTGCTGGCATGCCGGCATTATTTGCTACTACAGCATAGCTCAGAGAGAGAGCGAGAGAAAATGCTCAAGCAAAGAGCACTGCCTAAATGCACACTACACTTTATTGCCAAAGGCACATGCACTCGGTCTCATATACTCCTATTACGTAGAAGTGTAGCTCAGCACATAATCACATAGGCCGCCACACTGTTGAAATGCTGCACAGCGCACAGATACTGTAGTCTGCAAAGGCGCACCAATACACATGCACAGCAAAGCCAACAAGCGCCATGTGCGCGCCACTACAGCGCAGAGGCGGAGTCTCGAATTGCAGCATATATAAGCACAACTCTTATTATATACGACAAAAGGGGAGGCGCTTGATAACTTAACATAATGTACTATACATAAAACTTACTATTTTAGTAAAGAAATACAAAATGGCGGTACTCAATAACATCAGAATTGAAAAGAAAATCGTTAAAATTATATTAAATACGCTAAGTGCATAAAAGAGGCATCCTCATGCAAAACGACGCCACTGTCATTTGTTTACGTGTTGTTTATGAATAAGCAAAACAGTAAAAGCGAAACAGGAAAAAAAATTGTAAACACGATACAACGACAGAGCGATACAAGGATACACTCACACTCACAAACAACTGAACAGAGTCAAAATCAGCCGTGAAGCACACTTCATTCGACACTCGCACGCCTGCACGAGAGCGAAACTTTATACGGTCTTGTTGTGTCGTTGTTGTATTGTATCGCTATTTTAATAAGACGTCGTTGACTCTCACAAACTTTGTGCTCTCAGCTGCAAAAATAACGATACAAAGCAACAACAAGTTGTATGAGTGATACGAATGTTGTATCCAACGGTAGTGAGTGTGCCTCCTGTTGAGTTTTCACATCAAACAGCTGACAATGTGTTAACTGTAAGCGTAACAAAAGGCGAGCAACAGTGATAAGGACCAAAAACAATGACAAAACCGGCGTCCTTTTTGACAGGCCTTTTTGACATTATCAGTTGGCGTATTTGCTTTTGAGTTGGACAAAGTAGGCAGCGTTTGTTTTTTAAATGCACAAAAATGTCTACTTTTCTTTATACGAGAGTATGCTGTGTGACTTTAAAGTCGTTGTCGACAAATTTGTATTAGCACAAGCAATGAAAAACGTTAAAATATTCGACGCACTGCGAGTCTATGAATATATTAAGGAATGTGTCTGAACGTACTTAAAAAAAAAAAAAAAAAATAAGTCCAAAAAAGAAAGCAGAAAATATGGCTGGCAGTTTGTCTGCTGCTGATATCCTTAAGCAAATTATGCAAATAGGGATTTTTAATGTAAACATTTATTTTACTTTAACAGCCAAAAGTGAACTTGCCTTCAATGGCATACGCAAAGGCGTTGACGTTGTCGTTGGTTAGACAAATAACCTAGCCAGCTGCCAGGCTGATGATGTGGCTGTCGGCGGTTCGAGGACGGTTGTGGGCAGCAGCCATTTGTTAAATTTTTCTTATCGCGCGCCTGGCTTTCATTAAGGCACGCCGACAGCCAACGAAAGCGTAACTTTTTTAATTGTCTTGCAAATTAGGCGAAATTTTTTTGGTTTTATGGGCAAAAGGACATGCCATTCTACTTTACATTCGTATAATTTTTATCGTTTTTTTTTCCTGGCTTTTCTTATAAGAATATGCCAACTGGACCAACGTAGACGCTTTCAATTCACGGAAATGAAAAGTAAACAATGATGTGCGACAAGTTTCCAACGACGCTGCACATGTACATACAAACATATGTCTGTGTGTATATAAATATATATCCGGCGTGTAAAAGTTTCACTTGAATGCCACACAACGCCAACAAACCTTATAGCAAGAGACCAAAACAAAAAATACAATACCAAAAACGTCAACTACAATAACAAAAGAGCACTTTACACAGCAGTGTGATTATGAGGCATAGACATGAAACAGACACACAGACAAAGTCTCAGTTGCGTCTGATTCTGAGACTGTGACTGTGTCTGAGTCTGGGTCTGTGTATTGAGCTTGTGCGGCTGCTGCTGCTGCTGCGGGTCTCAACAAGCCGCTTTGCGAAGCAGTTCATTCACGTCAAGTGCAGCGGAAACGCGCAAAGTGTGCTTCAACTTTGTTTTGCTTTCTCTTTCCCTCACCCGTTTTATTTTCCTTTCTTTTCAGGCGGCATAGCAAGCGTCGACGCGTCATCATCATCATCACCATCATCATCGATTGGTTTATGTGTGGGCGAAAGTGAAAGTCTCCGTACGGCAATGACTTTAATTTACAAGACCCGCGCAATAAATTCAAAAAGCCCCCCTTAGCGTAAGTCTTTCTTACAATGGCAACAGCTAAGGAACTTTCAATCTCTCAATTGACTCAATTTCAAGCTCAACTTTTTAATGGCGCATCCAAATGCGTATTTAATTGAAACATGGCAATAAAATATAAATTTCGCACGGCGTTCAATTTGCATTTAATTAAGTGAAAAGTTTTAAGTACTTTTCAGCATGTGTGTGTGTGTGTGTGTGCGTCTTTTAATGCGTTATTAAAGTAGTTCGAGTTTATGTATAAGTCATACACTCAGTTCATAACGCATTTTATATTGCATACTTTCTTGCGCAAATTTTTTATTACAACGCTTGCCATCACTTGAGGCTATAAGTCATTTATTCGCATTAAACGCATTTCAAGCATAACGAAAATAAGCTGAAGTATATGTTAGCAGAGGCAAAAAATGAAAAACGCTTTTCGCACTTTAGTTGTCATTTTGGTTAACTTAATCTATAGTTTTTGCTTTCTAGTCTCGTGCGCTGTCTTGCGCATAGTCTCACAAGCTCATGGACTTTGTGGCTTGTATATCAACATATCAAAAATTTCTACACAAGCAAATTTTAAAGTTGACTTTGTCCAAAGCACTTCTGCTCGCTTACTTACGCAATATGCCAGCGAGCCTTACAACTTGGAATCGCATGCTGCTTACGCAAAATCTTCAATGTTTTAGAATTTTGTTTACAAAGTTTATATACATTTGTATTATACATAATGAAATTCCCAACTGACTGGCGACCTTTTTTATGTTGTTCCTTTTTTTTCTGTTTCTTTTCCGCTTCCTTGCTGCAGCAGTCTTTGGACTTAACCAATCCCTTGCCTTTTTGCTGGCGTTGTTTTGCGCAAAGACAAAAGGATCAGCAGCGAACAGCAACAAGGCAAAAAACATTTTACGAAATTACCCCTAAAACAAAAATGCATTATTGTCATCTAAAATGCAAGCATGCATTATCCTGTCACAAGTCCTGTGAGACTTTGCTTTTTACGCTGCGCTCTATGAAATCCTTGCCAGGAGTTGCTTTACTACGCTTCCTTACGCCTTGCTACTCTTGTTGTTGCTGCTTTTTGCATGCATATTTGCAACATTTATTATACGCATACACAAAGCACTATGCACACAGTCCTGTATCCAGCGCTCTGCTCTTGCATGGTGCTCTTCAATTTGTACCAGAAATTGCCAACAGCCATGAACCCTTTTTTCTTTTTTTGGTCTCTTTTTTTGTTCAATGCTTGCAAAATATATGACAAACACAAATGCATAAACTGTGCACGCCGTCCAGCATCATATTCGCAGCCAATAAGCCAAATTCACTTGCCAGTTTACACGCCCCGCACTGCCCTCGTGCGTTTGCTTAGCGTACAAGCCAGCACAATTGACACTCGAAACCATATTAAGGTTTAGTCTCGTGCTAATGCCTGTTCTTAAGGGAAATTATCGTTGCTTGGTAGTTTTTGGATAAAAATTTGCATTTCGCAAAATTACATATTGAAATATTATTGCTGAGTGCAAAAATTTTATTTCCTTACAACTGTCCACACATGCGACACTTTGCCACACCCAGCTGAGCGCATACCCAGCGCCGCACTCCCTTCTACAACACTTTACTTATTGTACTGTCACGTGCAAAGTGCACATTTGACAATTTCTGTGACCGACGAAACACGACGCAGTTTTGCGCAGCAAATTGCTTTCAAATTACTTTGTCAGCTGCGTCGTTGACTTCACCATTATGGCGACCAAATGCATGCCAATTTTTGGCTATTCGATCTCGAAGGATATTGTGAAAAAAAAAAACAGTAAAAAAACTTTTAAGAAAATTATTGCAATTTGCGCACTTTGACATGTGCTGCTCATACACATACAAATTTTGCATGTCTGTTAATATGGGAATTCAATAATTGCGCCTTGCCACAATTTTGCCAGCGCCCAAGCGTATGCAGCAAATATTACAAAAACACAGTTACAATTTGGCATTGATTTGAATTGTTGTTGCATGCCTGGCGGCCTATACTATACTACCTATGTATGTATATAACTGCCTGTTCGATTGCCTCACAATCAGCGCGCACACAAGCAAACCAATCAGTGTCGGTGACGATGAAGGACACAAAAAACCAAAAATAACCAAGAAAATCAAGAGTACGAAAAAAACAAGCGTACATTTTTCAATTAACAAAAACTCGCTTGTTTTACAAACCTGCACAAATCAACATCATAACCGAGCTGAGCACATCGCCCAACGGCCGTCGACCAACGTCAGTCGACAGTCGACGTTTAGAAGGCAACAGCCACAAATTGAAAGACAATAAATGTGCGCAGTCATACGGAAAATTGTGATATTCACACAATTTAATTAACAAGAATAAATATTGTTCCAAGCCGAGGCGAGGCAGCAGCAACAGACAAGCAAAAAACCGAAGGGCGTATGAGCAATATGCAAAGGGAGACGCAACGACAAAACGACGGCAAAAACCGTCATAAATGAATGAATGAATGAACACAAGCAACAAAACGAGACTACAAATGATGATCAAATCCCACGCAAACAAGTGGTAAAATGGCTACGATGGCTTAGCATAGAAGGCTGACAATCAGTCAGCGGCACAAGTCAGAGTTGCCATTGTCAGAGTTGAAGTTCGACAGCGACAGCGACAACAACAACGATAATAACAACACGGTCGTTGTAAAAGTTGAATTTATGTTTATGTGTGTGTGTGTGTGTTGCTCCGTTGCCTGCACATCATAAATCCCTAAAATCTCGTTTGTTATTGTTCAAAACTCATCAACAAGGCAAAGCGAGTTGATAGAGTAGTCAAGGATGCTGCAAGGAGTACAGCAGCCAACTTCGCTCAGATTTTCGCCGTTTAATCTGATGCTCATTGGCATTGTTTACCGCATAATAACAACAACAGCAGCAACAACAACAAGTTCATGCTTATTAGCAGCAACACAAAAGTCAACAACGGCAACAACAACGCTGTGCAAAACAATCGACTTTAAGTCGTTTGCCAACATGTTGCGTGGGCCGACTACAAAAACTTATTGTCTTTCGGTTTGTTTGCCATCTTGCCGCTTGGCTGCCACTTATAGGCCGGAACATTGCGATTTTCAGCTAATTGGCGCACGGCGTTTTAAATCAAACTTGCGCTAAACCGGTAGCAAAGACTCGTTTTAAAGCTATGAAAATTTCAGAAATTCATTGCCATTTAAACATTCAAAGAAAATTAAAGTTTAATTTAAGAAAATTATAAACGATTGTAATCTTTTATAAGCAAATTATGAGCATTTTCAATATAAACTTGCTTAAGGCAGCGGCGACGCTAAACAGACCATGGTTGTGGTCGCATGGGTGAACAATCAGCAACATCAAGCAGTGCAAATGTTGAAAGCAACAAAGTTAAGTAAACTTTGCACTTGAACAGAGACACAAGTGAAATGATTGTGCCAAACGAGCTCAAACAACAATAACGCCATAACAATAACAATAACTTTAGCGCACAAGACATTTCAATACCAATTTCTGAAATAACAAAACCAAAAATGAAAGAAAAACGCTCCTTTCAATTGAATCGAAGTAGTTTCGTGTCTTGAGATCTTATAGAAGCCAACCAAGATGACTGCTTGTACCAACACGCTTGCTCACCCATTGGCAGGCATGCCTGCAGCAAATGCAAAGGCGAAGGCGAACAAAGCAGCATTTCAACTTTGCAAAACGGCGTGCAAAAGTCAATTGAAGTAACGTTGGCTGCGATAGTAAACTTTTTTGGTTTTTCTTAAGTTTTCAACAGTAAAATGTTCGTTCTCATTTTCTGTTTCTTTTTCGTGTCACGAGCCAGTGTTTTTTCAGCTGCTGCACGTGGCTACACGCATCAATGATGGTGGTCGTCGACATCGTCGTTTTGTAGAAATTCACACAGGCAAATTGCCATTGACACGATAACTTCACGAGTCGCGCGCAGACACTTTCAGCTAAGCCATGTCAAACGAGCGTAGGAGTGTGCAGTGAAAGTGTCAGCGGGTCAGAGTCAGCGGAGTTTGGCGGGCAGTGCCAAATGCGTCTGCTGTAATTTCCTGTCTTTTGCGTGAAAGCGAAGATTTTTTCCGCTCGTTTGGGGAGCAATCAACTTATTTACACACACACGCACACACATATACAAATGCAAACAAACGGTATTGCCATGACCAACGTGAAACACGGAACAAGTTGCACAAAATATTTTTATCGCTGCCGCCGCCGACAACGTTGCTGACGCCGACGCCGGCGTGTCATGCCGACAATGCCTGTCATGCCGTGCCTTATCTACAAGTTTCTTGGCCAAGTAAAAAAGAACAGCTTGTAATCGTTTGTTGAATTACTTCAAACATTTTCAACAAGTATTTTTTTTTTTGTTTTTTTTCATTTATTATCAATTCTTAATGCGTTTGCGTTAATTTAAACAAATCATCTTGTAGCCGAACACGCCCATATAATTTGCAAGCACTGTTCAAAGACGTTATTTAGATTTGGGCTAATGTATGGTTTTAAACTCAAGCGAAAACATTATCAAGTTTGTCTACAGCTGATGCTGTTCTGACTGTGGTCACTCAATCGCATGCTTGGCTTTTGTGTTGGCGTTGGTGTTGGCTCCACTTAACTTGGCTATGCTTTGCTTGTAGCCACAACTGACCAATAAAAGCGCAAGCATATCAATAACGATTGAGTGTGTGTGTGTGTGTTGAGTTGTGCGACGACGAAAGTGACACTAAAACACAACCACAAAATTTTGTTGACAACCGAAGGACTCGCTATTTATATTTTGGCTAACATTTTAATACGCCAAATTGGGCGCATTTTGGCCTGCTCTGTTTTTTGGTTAGTTGCGGTTCGAGCTTTGCGTCAGCAAATTTTATTATGGGTTTCCAGCTTTTACACAAATAAAATAAATAATTGAAATTTTGGCTTAACACATGGTATTCCATATGAATAAAAATAAATATTGCATAACGTAAGGCGCAATACAAACAAAGTGCAAGGCCACTTGCCTAAAAACTAAAACATTTCTTATATTCAATTTGGTTTTTAACTCTTTATATGATGATATATGATTGTTTGAGTATGTCAAGAACTTTGTGATTTAGTGAGGGTGACAACTCTATCAAAATTGTAGAAATCCTTGATCAGCTTGCTCAGAACTTTTTCCACAACATCTGAAGCAAGGAATACATTTTATGATAACACCGCCATGATCGGACACTAGAACCGAAAGACATTAAAGAAAGTTCTTAAATAATTTTAAGACTGATCTGAGCAAAAACCAAGATCTAAAAAATCTTATAATAATATAGTTCTAAGGAAAAATATATATATTTCTTTCTTGAATTGAATTTTAAGATTATTTTTGGTTGTTTCATAGAGAGAACTGTTTTGATCAGAAATTTAATCAGATATATCTGATCTTTTAATTTCAAAAGAGCAACAAATTGTCATTACAGCCCAAGTAACCATGTTCTGCCTTACTATGAATTGTTGCCTTTGCCATGCGCATATTACTTGCGCCACGCGGTCAGCGACTTAAGCGGCACGCTGTCCTGTCTCTGTCCCTTTGGTTTTCGCGCACATCGGCACCTTCAAAGTGTTGGTTTATTGTTATTTTTCGACCATTTTGACTTACAGAATTTGTCGCGCAGCTTAACAGCAAACATGGTGGAAGCATTTTTTCTGCAAACTATCCCAGTCCCGACAAGCTCAACGGTCGTAATGCAATTTGTTTGCTTGCGGATATATTCTGTTTTCTGTTTTTTTGTTTATTTTGTATATGCTTGGACAACACTTCAATGGAATGATGCGCGTTTGCGGCTGCGGATTTGTCTATGGCAGCATTTCGTTTATTGCCGCAGGACTGCGACGCGTTAGCAATCGCTGCCACTGCCGTTGTCGTTGCTGTTGCCGTTGCTGCCACTACAAACTTCCAACATTGCGACACAAATTTATCGTTTTTAATTTGCCGCAGCAGCACAAAAACAACAAAACTAAAAAAAAAAGACAAAAAAGGAGTGAAAAAGAAAAATAAAAACAGCAATGGGTGCGAGGACAGCAAGGATTGAGGATGACAGAAGAAATACTGTGACTGCGAACGGGTTAAAATGGCACAAGTAATTCCTTTAATGGTTTTGCATGCTTCAAAGTTGCATTTTGCGGCAACTTATTGAGAACGATAAATAAAGATTTCATGTGTGACACATTCGCGAAAATACTGCAAAGGATTTAGCTGTCTCAGTATTTGTCTATGTCGGTATGCTATGTGTGTGTGTGTGTGTATGTGTGCGTGTGTGGCATATTTGAAACCGCAGATAAAAAGAAGTGCACGCAAAATTGCGCAATTATTTATAAACGCATAAAATTGAATGTTCTTGCGCAAACGCTTAAATCACAAACGTTCATAATTTAAATACAATTCAACGTATTAACTTTTGTGGCTTAACGAAAAGAGATCTCGGAGTCGGGGAGAAAGCACTGTAGATAAGCAATGGTTGCCAGATAGTGAGTGCAAGAGAGAGAGAGAGAGAATAAAGAGCTTTGGGCGGCGTCGCTGTTTAACCTTGTGATGAATTGAGCTGCAGTTGTAATTGTTGTTGTTTATCTTAGTTGTTATTGTAGTTGTTGCTGTTGTTCTTGTTGGTGCTGCAACTAAATAAAATTTATAACATAATCACACACAACAGCAGTGCAACAGTAGCGCCAGCAACAACAATATCAACAACAACTATTAAAATTTATTGTTAAGCAAAACTTTGCGCAACTCAATTAATTAACTTTTGTTTAACAACACCAAAAACAACAACAAACATAAATATTTTCTGGTCAGTAAAAGCACAGCAAACAAATACAACACCAAAATCAACCGACCAACAGAGAAATACTAAAAAATACCAAACTATTTCCGTCAAAAGCATATTTTTTTTTTGTTTTTTTTTTAAACAAAACAAAGCACAACAAAAAAAACAACATTTTCGTCAGCAAGCAAATGAAACAAAACAAAAACAAAAAAAAAAAACAACAACAACAACAATAAAAAAGAAGACCGCAGGAAATCAACGCGAATAAGTTTTTTTCCATGGTATAAAGGACATATGGTATGCTTTGGACAGGGTTACCACTCATGTTGCGTTATTTTGATTGCTTTTCTCTTTCATATCGCCTTCGGGGTATTTGTGTGTTCTCGACACACACACACACTTACACAAACTCATATACATTGTGCTGAGTTGATGTCAAAAGTTATTGCTTGCAATTGTTCATTTTGCTGATTTGAAGTCGAAATGTTTGGTTGTTGTTATTGTTGTAGCATTGCAGGAAAAAATCAAAAAGTTCACTCATATTTTTTAACGAAAAATAATTAAAAATTTTGATTAAGTTAGTCTTTTATTCAATGTAATCATAGTTGAATAGATCAACAAAAAAGCAACGGTGACATGGCAATCTTGTATCTTGATTTAATTTGACTACATCAGATTACACTGAAAATAATTTTAATTTGTTGAAAAATTATCATTACATCTTCTTTGCGAAATATACATTATTCATTTTTTTCATAATTATTCCAAGCTAATCTTATTCTCACTTCAGTCAATGTTAGAAAGGTGAACTGCATAAATAAGCTTATCAGCTTGCAAGGCACTCCTATTTTTTTCAAAATCACTGCACATATAGAATATAAGTGTCTAGCAAAAAAACAACAAGAGCAACAACGACGTGAGGGTTCGTTTAAGTTTTGTGCTGCTTGCTCTTGCACTAGTATGCATGCGTATGTAGTTATATATGTGTTTGTTTACGTGCATGCGTGTGAGTGTTAATTTTCACAATATGTTTTATCCTACAGCTAAAAGTTAATTAAAAACCAACAAAACTACACACAAACACACACACACGCATACTAACACAAATACAAACACAAACACAATGCGAGCACAACTAAATTGAACTCGTATCAACTCAACTAAACGAAAAATGTTGTATACTTGTTGGCGCTGTCGCTGCAACAACTTCTTGCAAATTTTTCGCTACCAAAGAAAGACGCAAAAATCCAACACGAATATTTTGCACTTGCATGTTTACGATGTATCTACAAGCACACACAGATACAAATAACAAAAACTTCATTCACGTACAATTTTTGTGAGTGTTGTTGAGTACTATTTTCACATATTTTGCATGCATGTTAAAATACAATATTCACTTTGATTATATAATTTTTTTTTTTTGCTTTTTCAATTTATTGAGTTTTTGCATTTTGCGCGCGTTCCGTGCTAAATGGAATTTTTAATCCAATCTAATTGCCTTTTAAGCGCTAAGCGCGTGCAAAAACAACAAAAACATAAAAGGAAGCAAGAAGCAAAGTTTATGCTGCCAAAAAGTATGCAACACTTGCTTAATTAAATTTGTGCTCTGCGGTTTTTGATGTTAAGCAAAAATGTTCTATCAAAATTCAATTCTAAAACAAAGACAATATTAAATTCTCAAAAGAACCAAACTGCAAACTGAAAAAAATCATATAATGATGACAAAGGCGAAGATAAAAAAAAAAACAAAAAAAACATAACATTGAAGTTGAACCCGAGGCGATTTTGTGCTATGGTTTCGTTTGTGCACATTCGCCATATGCAAAAGCGAATCTCGTAAATCAGCGCAAACAACGCCGAGCTCAAGCTTATTGCGTTGGCTTATCTGCTTATGACAGCTTTCCGCCCAGCATACTTTTTGGGGCACTAACCAAAAGTACGACAAAAAAACACACACACACACAGAAGCCAAACCCTAAATGAAAGGTTCGCCGAAAGAGCACAAAACTGGCAAGTGGCAGCAAAGACTATCTATGTATGAGTGCAAGAATGAACAAAAGTGTGAGTGAAGTAAACCTTTTTTTAAGATTTAAAAGACTAAAAAACGCAAAAATATAACAAAAAATTTTCATTGTCAGGCGCCATTTTCGAATCGTGTCCTTTTGTTGCCCGCGCGCCTCTTCGTTTTGCACTTGACTTGGCAGTAACAGTCAACGACGAATTATTATGAATTGGTGTTAACAACTCACATTTTTACTTTTATGTTTTTGTTTTTTGCACTTCCTTCCGTACTTACTTATTTTCTAGCATTTTTTTTTTGTTATCTTTACGCGTCTACGTTAACCTACTGGCGAAAGCCTTAAAGTATGCGCAACGAAAGCACTCAGTGCAATTACAAGTTCATAAATAGTCAATATCATTATTGTTTACATTTCCGTTTCTTGTTACTATGCGCCAAGTAGATTTTCTTTTTACGACCCTCATCAGCCACAAATGCACAAATCACAACCAAGGGCACGAGCACGCAACCGAGCGCCAAAAATGGAATTGTTAGGTAGACGAAACCTGACTCAGGCTTTTGTTTCTCAATCAAAGTATTGTTGATGCGGCTGCTCTCGCCGTTACTGCTGTTAGAAAAATCCCGTGTGCCGCATTTTCGACACTTTCCAAAACAGTCACGTAACCACGTCAGTAATAATCACTAAAGTTTTTCCGCATGCCAAGTTGACTTGAGTCGAGTTGACTCGAGTTGACTCGAGTTGAGTTGAGTTGATTCGCCTTTTTCTAACATAGCAGCACAGTGACTTATAAATATTTAAACGCACAGCCTCCTCAGCTCGAGGTGCGCATAATTTCCATTGTATTCGACATCGTCTGCTCTTTAATGCATTCCCATTGTGCTTAGTTGTCCGTCCCACCATCCGACAAAGTCTGTGTGCGTCTTTCGTTATGCTTTGCTTTGCCTTATTTACATTTCACGCACAACGCGCCGTGATTTACTTTTCGGCTTAATTTCATTGCTCGTCGTTACTCTGTGCAGTTTATCTTCGTCGCAATTTGATAAACTTTCACTGCAACTGCGCACGTACACCAAGCCAAAATACTTACAAGAAGCAAAAACAAAGATCAGTCTAAAGACTAACTACAAATGCAATGATTTTATGGCTTTTACATGTTTGTGTGGCATTAAATTAAGCTAAATTTATAGTTAATGCATTTTAGCAAATTTGTATTTTATTTTGACAAAAAGATTTATTGCTAAGTTCATATCTACATGAGTTATCGTATCTGCTGAACTGAATGATTCAAAAGGCTACAAAACCCATTAAAATTTTTTCGTGTGCAACAAATCACAAAATCTAAAATAAAATGTGAAAAAATAGAGCATCATAAAAATTATATCATTCAATTTTAGCACTTCTCTATTCTATTGAAAAAATACTTTCTTTTGTTCTTGTTTTTGGCAACAGTTTTGACAGTTCACGCTCAACGCATAATCACTAAAACTGTGATCAACTGACAGCACAGAGTTGTCAAGTTGCCATGTAGCACGAAACCTAAAGAGAAATAAAAACCGGCAGCATTTATTTTGTCCGTTGGGCGAAATCGTTTCTCTTTTGTTATTTTGTGAGATTCGGACAAGCATGAGCAAAAAAAAGGCTGAAAGAAAAAATCTGAAAAAAAATTTTAAGCTGAATGAAGTGAAGTGGAACTTCTTCCACGTCCATTCGTCTCACAATTTATGACAATTGCAAAGACAATACCAAAAAAAAAAATACAACAACAACGATGTTGATGACAATGACGGCTTTGACGACAACAATAATAACAACAAAGAAAAGCAAAATGAAATAAAAGAGTTTCAACTTTTATAGGAAACAAGCACAGAACTTGACATAGCAAAAAATGTATTTAATTGTTGCTGCAGAACACTTGATCAGACATTCACACATGAGGCCAAAAAGAATAAACAGATTCTTTGCGTCGTGTTCGTAGCATATTTTTTTACACAACTCTCCTTTACAAGTGTCACTTCAAAACAAAGGACAACGCCAAAATGTTGCATCAAAAATCTAAATGGCTTTTACAACAAAGGCCAAAAACTCCAACGCATGTTGTTCATAGTCCATTACTGTATAGCAGTAAGCGGAAGTCATTAGAACATTAGCAACAACAACAAGAGCAGCTCAACAGCACACGCTTTGAAAAAACACCAGAGTGGTTGTCACTCGCGAATGCAGAAAAATGGAAGATCCATTGAATTTTGACACGCCAAAAAGAGAATATTTTTGCACTTTTCTTTTTAATTTGCACAATTTACTAAATAAATACCTCATCCATAGAGCTATTATGAATCACACACACACACATAAGTAAGTACAAATTAGTTACAGCACCTATAAAAGAGCACAAGAGCTTATGAAGTGGCCAACATCGGTTTATGTATGTGGGCTAACTTTGTTGCTAAACAAAGAGGAAAAACCAAACACAAAACAATAACATAAACTAATATAAGCATGCATAATTTGGAAAAGTTAAATTAACCAAATTCAAATTTAACCAAACAAAATTTTGCGTACAAATGCAATTACGTTGCTGCATACTTTTTGGCAAAGAATTTACTTTGACTACAATTACCAGTAGACAAAGTACAACAAAGGTTTATTAGATTTGTGCTTTTATTAAGCGTTAAATTATTTCGCAAATTGTTTTGCCAATGTACAATGAGCAAACAGCAAACAGCGAACATCAACAACAACAACAACAGCAACAATGAAAATAGCAAAACGTGCAGCATACTTTTGTGCGCCGCAGACAAAAACCAAGTCACTTAATTTTGGTTATCATTTGCATAAGCGAGGCCAAAAGCATAGCCAACAAACCCTTTCGGGCATTAATTAATCAACGAAGTTTTGCTCTGTTATTTCTTCTTCTGTTTTTTTGTTTTCTAAAAAACAATGCTGCTGCTTGCGTTCAAACTGTATGTCCTGGCGATAAAAAGGACAACAAGCACAATTGTCGCTTGCATGTGTAGAAAACACAAAAAGATATGGTGTTGAATGCGTGCTGTGAGTGGTGGAGAATTGGCGGTCTAAACTGGGCAAGTGGCCAACTGAAACTACAATTTTCACGCACACACACACACACAAAAACACAACACACAACAAAAAGCCGATTAGGCATGTCCAAATACACACAGTACATTTCAAAAGGAGCAAAAGAGAGACAGAAAGTGCTTTTATTTTGTTATTGCCTTTCGGCTCATACTAAACCGAATGCCTTTGTTAAGTAACTTCGCCTGCTGCTGCCACAATTGCTCTTTCTTTTGTTTATAGTCAACTCTTTTTGTGCATATAAACAAATAAGTGCATAAATTAATATGTTAAAGCATGCAAACAGGCGTTGAAAAAAACAAATACTCAGTGTCGACTGTCTTTTAAAGACTACATTGTTTCTCCCTCACCAACCCTCTGAACAGCTTCTTATTGATGAGTTTTGTTAAAGAACTTATTTATCTTGCAAATATTTAATAATAATGTAGTGGGCTTTTGTGCGCACAACCAAAAATACGTACTTCATATAGCTAGAAATCAAGTCGACTTCGTATGGCTTTTCTGTGAAATCAAAAATCAATTATTGTGAGCAACCGCAACAAAATTATTTCCTGTTAAAAAGCACGTTAAACGGAAGTTCATAGATCACGCTTTGCTTTCGCTGGTTTTATGCGGAAAATAAAACAAAGTATTGTCGAATCTTGCCTGGTGAGTTGATTAAAAATAATAAAGTAGCTGCGCACATCCAGCACAGCGTGCTGCTTACGGCGGAAAGCTGACTCATAAATAAGCAATTTATTGTACGTTTCCGCTTTGATTTCTATTGTGTATATGACGCCATCTCTTTTGCTCTTTCACGCAACTCTTCTATAAAGTTGGCTAAGGCAACGTAGTTTAAGCCAATGGCAGCATCATTTCCTCTTAACTGTTGTGTTTCTTTTTGTGGTTGCTTCTCATGTAAGCTTCTTGTTGCACTATAAACTTGAATCCTCGCAAACCTTTTCATGCGCCCCTTGTGACAGCGCTTGCAAGTTGCTGAAATCCTTTGACCATCACAGCAAGAAATCGACTACTTATGATTACTTTTTACACTAATCTGCGTTCGCAAACGAATTTTCAATTTGTATTTTATTATATTTTTCCACGTGCCGATTGTCACGTTCGTTGTGTTGCCAGTGTTGCCAGTGTTGCCACCCCAAGCGGCCACAATAGACCGAACTGCAACTGCAGCACGTACACCGCAATAATTTCGACACTGTGTGATGCCTCGCATGAATTCTTCTCTTCGTTTTCTATGCTTTGTATTTTCTTTTTTTTTCTTTTCATGTTTTGTTTTTTGATTATTTTTTTTTTGTTTTTCAAAGTTTCAAGGCGCACGTGACAACGCAAATAGTTTTCCAATAGTTTCATTAAAATTATATTTTCCTATTGGACTTTGCTCGCCTCACTGAGCATGTTCGAAAAATATATTTTGAAATGTCATACAACAAATTGAAGTTTTTCACATTTGCCAGAACAATTTTCTAATTAAATTTTGATTTTCGCATGCGTTCGGCATAAATTGTTCGTCAATGGCCATGTTTGTATTTTGTTGTTGGCGCCCCCTGATGACCCAGCTCAGCATACTCACTATGTTGTTGTAGAAGACTTCTGCAGTGCTTTTCAAAGATTACAAGTTTTAATGTATATTGTGTCGCCAAAGGCGAAAATTGAGTTGTCATAGTTGTTGCTGTTGTTGTGGTTGTGTGGTTGTTTTCATTGTGGTTGTTTTTGTGTACTCATTTGAGATTAGCAAAAATAGAAAATCTGTTGCCTTAAGTTATACAACATAACATGTTTTATGCAAGCGTGTCCAATGTGTTTCATCGTAGCGAAGTAAGCAGAAAAAAAAATAAAAGTAACACAAAACATGGAAATAATTGGCATGCATGTTACTGCTTGTTATGTATATATATTCATTTTTCATGTAGCTGCATAAAAGTATGCTATAAACATTGTTATTTTTTTCCTTTTTTTAACAGGTACTGCAAGTATTTGCAAATCACTTACACCACACTCAACGATGAACTTATAATGAGAAGAAAATTGAATTGAAAATAAAAAAAAAAAATCAAAATAAAACATGTGCTTCAAATCAGTTGAGCAGCAACCATACGAAAAGTAGCAGGTACGCCATGTTGTCGTAACTGCAAGGAACAAGATTTTACTTGCTATTAAGAAATATTGTCTTCGACAAAGGCAGACATAGTTAAACAGACAATATCAACATTGGCAACAACAACAAGAACAATGACAACGACAACGACGACGACAATGAAGGCAACTGCGATGAGGTGAACGCCATAGACGGCGACATTTTACTCAATTCAATTACCCTAAGAGTGTCGCAGTCAAGTACCTTCAATCAAGTGTTCACCCAACCCACTTAGTAGCAAATTCAACTTTAAGGCGAATATATAACAAAGGAAAGCTTACCAAGGCTCAAGACTCTTACTACAAGCTTTGGCATTTTAAATCCCACATTTGATGGCTCCACCATGCGCTTCTGTTTCTGTGCGTTGTCTGGAAGTGCTACAGTTTTTATTGCTTGTCATTCGGATTCTGTTTTACTCAACGACTTTTCGCTTATCCTGTTGCATGCACATTGCCTGATTTATTGCATCATGCGAACAAAACAGAAAACGCGTGGCATGTAATGAAATTTTAATCGTCTGTCGAAGATTTAAAACTTGTCAAAAACAGCAGCACACATAAAACGCACAAGTGAGTTACATATGGAACACTTATAATTAACCAAAAATACTGCAACGATAACACAACAGCCTCACCCGCGTGATTACCACACAGGCTGTTATCCAACATAGAAAAATTGCGCGCCTGCTTGTCATGTGCACTCTATATTGCATAATTTCAAGGGCAATGCTGACGAAGCTAACATGGCGTAACGTAAAAGGCACAAAAATTATAATACGCAGTTACATGTGCATGTGAACAGCAGCTGACATACCTAAAACACAGCAGGTAATCGCAACAGCTGGCAAGAGTTACACAGGCACAGACACGTTACACTCCTCAGCGGAAGTGCAACAGAAGGCGAAACAAATACACGTACACAAAGTAAGCGACAACAGCTGCCGGCAGTGCATTCATAACTTCATTTTGCAAACGAACAAAGCAACATTTTTTTATTTTATTATATAACCGCTCGAGTCAGGTTCCTATCAGCCGCAGACCCTATCTACAACGTTAAGTTTCTGTTGCATACTTTCATGAGTTGCCCAAAGGTACGTGAATTCAAAAAGAAATCCATAAACTTTTATTATGCTTAAATTAGCAGCGGAAATGAAAATAGCAAATTACAAATTGTTTTTTACAACATTTTCTTTGCCGTCAGCAGAAAAAAATTCACCATGACTGCACATGAAGTTCCGCCAAGCCATTTTATACCTTGCATGCTTTTAGGCGACAAATTAAAAGAGAATTGCTTTGAGTCAAAACTAAAAAAAGCAGACGAAGTAATGCATAATCGTGGCAACATATAACTTATTATGTGATTTAAATATGCACATTCATTTGACTGTAAGTATATCTAAGTTAAATGAGTCAACTTTTACTGTAGTTGTCAGAGACTTTGCTGCCAAGCTAACGTTAGCTGACAAATTTTTATGACTGTGTCAACACAAGCATAACATGAGATAGTAAACCAAATCATTAACGACTTACTAAAACTTTCAATTTGTATTACACACGCATACAACAGACCCACACAGTGGGTGTCCTATTTGACCACAACAGATTTGTGCGTCCTGGCGCAAAACGCTGTCCAAGCAATTATCGCTAAGCCACATCAAATGTCTCAATAATGCGGCGCACATTATTGCCAAAATCAGCAGAAAAACTAACCAGCACAGCATAGCAAAGTGAATCACACACACACAGCATTGTGGCAACAAATGTCAATGATGATTGCGGCAAAGCGAAGGCGAGAAAAAAAAATCCTTTTAATAAGCTGTCGTTTACGTATTTCTGATGACGACATATGTGTCTAATAGTAGACAACAGTTTGGTTTATCTCTTTTAGCAGAATTTTCTTCTATGTTGTTATTTTTTTTTTTCTTTTTTTATGCCTACTTAATATAGTCATAATTGTTTGGAATTGCTGGAAACAGCTTTAAGCTGATTTTTGTTATAAACCAAAGTTTAGCTTAAAGCAAATTTGTTTGTGTTCAGCCTTGGACTGCGCATAAATCCACAATATTGCATATTTATTTTGCAAATAGCTTACGGTATGAAAATAACAAAACAACACAAAACAAAAACATTGCCAAGCAAATCACCTGCGCTTCCTTGCAAACTTCCTGCTTGGCGCTACATAATACTTCCGGCAGCCAAACGAAACGAAATGATCTGAAAGCCAAAACAAACCAAGTCAAGCCAAATAACCCCCAAAAAATGAAATGTCAGTGCAAGAAGAAAAAAAAACAAAAAAACACCAAACCAAAAGGAGTTCAAGTCAAATTGCCTACAAAGCTGAGAGCGACAGCAACAGGACGAATGAAAAACATCAGAAGAAAATTACGTAAATTTTTTAAATGCCTTCTATGCCTGTGCTCTCTGTTTACCACGCAAGTTGATGAACGAGTAAGTAAGCAAGGCTTTCAATGCTAAGTAGCGTCAGTCTGAGGCACATGTTGCGCCTCTACGAAAATGTGTTGTTTTATTTTTTTTCGTTTTTTTGTGTTGTCGAGCTGACAGGCAGTGGCAGTTTTGGTGATTGGTGTTGTATGTTGGGTGGTGTATGATGTTTGGTGGATGGTGGATAGCAATGACGACGATAGCAACCTTTTTCAATTTCCCCTGAGGCGCTTCCGATCAAACAGGAAGTTCTTAAGTTCAACTTGAAGTGCTGCACATTCCAGCATGCTTGTTATGAAGACAATGCACACCACAAGCACACAACACACACGCATATACCTTCATATAAAACACCTGCCAGCATATAACTTCATTTGTGCGCCATAAGGTATGCAACAAAAGCAAACAATATTTCATACATCTAATACGCTGCATAAATTTATTAATGAGTTGAAAATGAAGTTCTGTGTTGCTCTTGGCTTTGTATCTGTGTGTGTGTGTGTATGTTTGTGTGTGTGTCTGGCAAGTGAAGTGAAGTTGAAGTGAGTTATGTGCGGCCAAAAATGAAGGAATTTGACTTGAAATTGACTGTGGCACACTGAAATTTCTTACAGTGCAGCTCATAATCAGCTTTGTTGATGTAATGCAAGCAAGTAAATCACGAGTAGACAACATACAAGGATCTAAAACAATAACTCAGGTATTTTAAAGGTTTCACCTCACAGGCCCTACCCCTCTCCCGCTCGTTTTGTTTTCCACGCTTAACGTTTATCTCTCTTAAGACCATTTTCATAGCCGACTAACAAAATTTGCAAATAACTACAAAGCAGAAGCACACGTTTGAGCACTCACTCTCATAAGCGCGTAGTAAGGAAGATGAAATGTTGAGGTGAAGAAGATTAAAGACATGAGTAATTGGGTGGCTAAAGGAATGAATAAGTAGATGAGTGAATGAGTGAACGAGCGTGCAAAGTTAACAAACTTCTCTGATTGATAAATATTTAAAGCGCAGCAACAAAGCGAAATAATTGAAATAACTGAAGCAACTCATGCAGAAACAGGCGACGGCAATGGCATCGACACCGACAACAACAACAACGACTAAAACGACAAAACGTTGTAGGGAGTGTAAAGACTAGGGTCTGAGCGTGGAGGCGCAAGGCTATGCATGGGCAACTACAGCGTTGCACAACGTCCGCGCGCCTGCTGGCGTGTGTAATACAATAATAAAGCGTAATAGCTCCCCAGCTGACATTTGCTAAAGTCGTCAACATTCAAGTCATTCAAGTTTCTGTTGTTGTTGCTGTTGCTGTTGTTGTTATTGTCGTTGGCGGCATTGGCATTGCCATTGTTGCCGGCTGATGCAAACAGCGCGACAGTCGCTTGATGTAATCAGCGATGCGTAACGCAGACTTTGTCGCGTTGCCAAGTCAAGTCAAATTCAAATTTAAACACAAACTCATTTCCAACTATGGCTGCCAATTGTGTCAATGCAATGTAAAGGTCGCCAATTCGCGTCTTTCAATTCACGTTAATTTACACAGCTCATCAAGACAGCGGCAGCTTAGCAGCCTCAAGTTGCGAATAACATGGCAATGTACACACAAGACACAAGATTGCCTTCAAATAAGGGTACAAACTGCATGACTAAGCGAGGCGAAGGCAAAAGACATCTAACACGCTTCAACGCAGGCTTTGTTTGTAGGAATTAAAATGCTTATCCACTTGCCTGCGCTGTGCTGTCGCATGCGTCTCATGCTATCCGCTATCGCGAAAATAACGTCTTTGACTTGTGCCAACAACAACTGCTTGCCAGACACGGGTAATACGCGCATTAAACGCTATCAACGCACATCCACAGAATGTCGCCAAATATTGCTACTCAGACATTGTTTGATTTGATTTCATTTTCATGTCATTCTTTTTGCTTTTCCTTTTGCTTTTGCTTTAGCTTCTTTCCTACTTTATGCTATCTATTTTTTTATGCTTGTTTCGTTTTTTACCTTCTACACGTTGCTTGTTTGCATGACTCGAAACGAGCGCCGCACTTGACAAGGATATGAATTCATTTAGAATTTTCGTTTTTTCTCATATTTTCTTTTTTGTGCACTCGCTTGAACAATGTTTGATTTACACTGATTATTTGCTATGCGAGTCGCGATTTGCGTACATTAAAAGGCTTTTGGCTTTTGAATTTTACCAAACCTCAGTGGCGTGTTCATAATTGTACTGTAATTAAAATTGTTGCGCTTGTTTCAAATTCATGTTTTTGTTGTTGTTCTTGTTGTTGCATGCGAGTGTACATGTCCAAACTATCAACTGCCACGACCTCTCATGCGCTGCCACAAACTTTTGCGTTTTGCGTGTGAAAGTGGACGCCGTCATTGCCACAAATTAAGTAAAATATTTTAACTTGCATTCAACGAATTCTGTGCATTTACATTTGGTTGTGGCGATTTCAGATTTCAGATTGCGCATACGCGGTGGTTAACATGCGCATTATCAGATTTGCCATTGCTGCTGCTGTCGTTGTTGTACTTGTGCCGTTTGCATGTGAAATGCTTGAAAATGTATATGCAAACGAAAAAAATTAACAAAATGAAAAAATACAAAAAAACTCTAGCATACTTCTAGGCGTGGCAACACATTTAACACATTTATATGTATGACGAAAACTCACAACACACACAATCATCATTTTTATGACTTTTTTATGCACTTCTGCTTTATTTTCGCGTGATTGATTGTGCGACAGTTTCGGTTTCTTTTTTCTCTCAATTATAACAATTTTGCGTGATCAGCACTAATCAATCTTGGCCTTATTAATTACTTTGTACTAAAATTTACTAAAATTCAGTCATTTCTTTCGAACAAATGTAATGCATTACAACATTTATTCAAATATTTATAGAGCGCCAAGCAACTAAAAAAAAAATTTTTATACTTTAAAGCGCTACGATTTCATAAGAAATCATTAGTCATAATAACCAAGGCCAAAATCGGGTTTAACCCAAGCCATGCGAACACAAATTTTCTACCTACAAATGTTGCTCATTTGCTACACATTTTGCATATTTGTATTTCGTCTTACAATCTTATATAAATACTGCATAAGTTGTTGTGTAATTAAAGGATATCAAGTCATACGCAAATATTTCAATTGCAATAAATTCAAATGATGATATAACAAAATGTAATATCTTCTGTAAGATATTTGTCATAATCAAATATGGAAAATTTCACACACACACAAGCAAAAGCTTCAAAATGCAGCACATAAAAAATCATAGCATACTTTTGTGCAGCAAATCAAACAAAACCGTTACAGTTTTAATTAAGCAGCAAATTTTCAAATAAAACTTTTTGATTATGAGCAGTATAGAATGTCAAAGCAAAATGCTGCCGAAGGCGAAAGGTCATCTTGCAATGCACACAAGGACTTTATATAAGTGAATGATTATAAACAGTGACTGAAAGAAAATTGATACCGAGAAGAAGACATGATTAAAGTACGATATACGTATTGATTTAATAAGTTGCAACTACAGTTGCAAAAAGTTGATTTGTTAGTTTTAATAAAGCAAACGTTGCATTGACGTTGAATCATGTGTGTGCATGCCATGGCATAATCTTAATCAGAATTATTTCAGTAATTCGCATGAATGAGCCAACACAGCATGGCAAGCAAACGCACAAACGTACAAACGTACATAAGAAGACAGTCAGCCAGTCAGCCAATTGAACAGACAGCAAGCAGGACATGAGTAGCAAATTAATTTTCACGCGCTTTGCGCCTTGTGTTTGTGCACTGATTGCGCGCGCTAATGAAGCGAAAATTATCGCTACTGCCGCGTATTTAACTCATTATAAGCCAAAAGCAACAACAGTTAAAACAATAATAACAACGACAACAACAACAAGAACAATACACTGGCACGCCTTTAAGTACACGAGTTCGGGCAGTCAGAGCTCGTCGTTTGTACAATTGCTGTTGCTGCTGCTGAATGCAAGGCGATAATGTTTGCAATTAATTTAATTTTGTTATATTCTCATCTAGTCTGGCGCTGGCGTTGCACCAAACTCATTTTGTAAACTTCTTGCGAGTCACAAAGTCACAAAAACAAAGTCGAAAAGATGAGCGCGAAAAAAATAACTCAGTTCGTCGCAATGCGCTAAATACTTCCTGCACCTGTTTAATGCTATCGTTTTGTACTTCTTTTTTTTTTAACTCCTTTATTTTTTACAACCATTTGGCAGCGACTTCCGTTTGCATGGGTGATTTCCGTGCCGAACGTCGCTTGCTGCCACTTCCGCTACGTGTGCGACCATTTTTATTGCTTACGTATTTTTTTTACTTATTGTATTTCGTTACTTGTTTTTCGGCTTCATTAACTAACGTGTCCTTCGTGCTTACATTGATGTTGCTGTTGCTGTTGTTATTTTGTTTGTTGTTGGTTTTGTTGTTGATGATGTTGTCGTTGCTGCTGCCCTTGCTTTTGCTTTTGCTGTTGCTGTTGTTTGCATTGTTCGCATGCAGGCGTTACTTCATTTAATTTTGGTTACGTTGAACGGCATTCTACAGCGAAATCAGTTAACTTCTTTTTTGCTAATTACGAAAGTTTTATTTTCGCCACATGCTCGCATTTATTGCAATCTAGAAATCTCGTTTACGAAACTTCCATCTTCTGTGGCCGTGCACTAAAAAGCGATAAACAAAAGGTTAATTAAAAGCAAATGCTTGCGGTCTTTTTGTGCATGATTGCATATCATGTAAGCAATAAAAAGCGTTGCCTACACACAGGCGCTCATATTTCACACATATCTCTCCGTTAGTTAGCCAGTGTTTGCGAAAGGCGTATACGTCCATGCGCCTGTTTGTACACAACGCTTTGATATCAACTCAGCTGAAATGTCAAGTGTAACTTGCACAAAACTGTAGCATATTTTCGTGGGAAACAGCAATCGATGCTACCAACGAAAAGTGCACTGAACAAGGTAAACTTGAAAATGAAAAGTCATAGTAACAAAACCAAAGACAGGCACATGTGTAAAGTTTTCCACAAAATTCTGGACACACAAACAACAAGGTTTGGCAAAAGAACCGAGCAAATAAGTCAAAGTAAAGGAAGAAACTGTAATTGAATGCCTGACCAGACTTGAAGTCGATTGTGTGTGTGTGTGTGGCAGTAAACACGCCGTAAGTAATAAACTTGCTATGATGCAAGCATAGAACACACAAGTTACCCTGAAAGTATGCAACACAAAATGATTGCGTACGCTTTGAACATTACTTGGCAGTTTGAAGTGCTGTCAGTGTAAATAAATATTTAAATATTTGTTATAACAAAATTTTCGACACATGCCATGTGAAGGAACTCAACGTGAAGGTCGTACACGTGAAAACCGTAAAAAAAAAGCGCCCGGCCGATGGTTTGAAGGTTGTGTTGAAAAGTTGCAACCATGGCGCGCATCATAAACTTGCAAGCCCAATTCAAGTAGCTGAGAAAGCTCAAATTATAGCAAGGTACTAGTAGACACACACATGCACACACAGAATGACGATACAAAGGCAATGATGGTAATGTGGTAGGAGTTATCAACGCCGACGAAACCGAGCTGCAAACAAACACGTTACGGAGTCCTGTTGAATGAGCGGAATGCATACAAGAATTTCTAAACAAAAATACAAAATAAACGTTTAATAAAAAAAAAAAAAAAGCAAAGTTGAACTAAAAATCGGCGAAGCGAAGGAACATTCTTGATATTGCTGTTTTGATGAACCATAACACTGAAAGGACTGTAAATTGAGGACGTGGCACCAGGCAACGCTTTGCCTGAATTGATGGCGGTAAATTTTGCAGCGCACAAACGCACACACACACGCACACACACACACATGCTGTGGCACTGTTTGGCTGTGGTTTCGTACTTCGTACTTGTTTTATTTCTGTTGGCAAAACAAATAACAATAATTATCTTGACAACAATTTCCGGTATTTGTGCTCAAGTCGAGCGAACCATGAAAATGAAACTCGTGGCACACTTCAAAAAACTTTTGCACCAACAATCAGCAACAACAAAAACAACAACAAAAAGCGTTGCGGCATCAAGCATCATTGCTCAAGATTCACTCAGGCAACACAGGTTTTTGCATACTTTTGTGCGGTTGAACAAGTATGTTGTTGTCGACAAAGACACAGAGCAAGGAAGCAAGCACACAAGTCCGAGCAGGTTTCTATTAAAACCAACATTCCCCCAATCAAAAACGAAATCATCAACAACAACAGCAACAACATCATCATCAGCAATTGAAAAATATCATGTCAAAAGTTGTAAACTTTTGTGTTTTATGATTTTGTGAATTTGATAAGTGAAAGCCGCATTCACAAGGATAACGCGAACACAAAATGGCATCAAATCAAATGTGTGGCAATCATTTTGTCCTTGATTAGGGACGAGGGCTATCCATCTACATTTTCTTCTTCTTAGTTCTGTCATTGTTATTATTGTTTAAAATTTTGTTTGGTTCTTTTTATTCTTGAGATATCAAAGTTTATTTAAGCGTGAAATTAAAACATTAATACAAAGTTATGTTGAGCTTTTGTCTTGATCCTGTTACGCATGAACGATACATGATGATTGCCACTGCCATTTGAACGTATGTTGTATGAATATGTATGCATTCAACTAATCGAGCAAGTCAACCAAAAGGAATATTTTTTTTTTTTGTTTTTGTAAATTCAAATACATTGAATTGTTCATTTTGCAACTATTTTTCAATTAATTAATTTCGCAGTTGAGTCATTGTCATTTTGAAACGATTTAGAAATAAGAACATGTTGTTGTAGTTGTTTTAGTTGTTGTGTCCTTTGGCCAAAATATTCATGGTCAAATGGCAAGATATGCCGAGATCGAAATATTTGCAAATGTTTGTGTCGGCAAATAACGCCTGAAGTTATGTAATAACATTTTGTGTGTGACGTTCTTAAGCCAACACACACACACACACACACACATGCACAAAGCGTAATCAGACAGGCTAGTTTCAAAGTGTAAGAGACAGAGATAGCATGTTGTGAAGTCCTGCTTCTTTAACACTTTGTCATGCAATAAAGTTTAATGGGCGTGTTCATAATAATAAAATTTCATTAAATTGCCAAATAACTGAAGAGCAGCCAAAGAAAATTTGAACAAAATTTTCGACAAATTATAAGAAAATGAAGACAAGTGGCATGGCTTAACATTAAACGAAGGAGGCAGAGTTGAGAGTTGATGAAAACGGTATGTGTGCATGTATGTGTGAGGTATGTGAAATGAGTGTGGTAAAGAAGTGTTGTAAAGGCATGTAAAATCCAACTCACACTTTCACAAGTGCGGTTTCAATAGTGTTTTTGTGGCTGGCTCAAGCAGACGGAAATACAAGCAAACCTAAACAATTCAATTACATTATATAATGGCTACCAGTCAGACATCTATGCATATGCATGTGTGTGTGTGTGTGTGTGGTTGGTTTTCACTAGCATGTCTAATAAAGTCCATACTCATAGACTGCTTAAAACCTATACTAGTGTATGTGTGTGTGTGTAAGCAAACCTCAAAAAGGCATAACTCAACATCGCTCACATTTTCCTAAATTGCTCGTTCATATTTTCCACAATTTGTGCAAGAAAATTGAAAGCATTTTTCCTACTTGCAGCAAAGCAGCTTATATTGTTTTTTATGTTTTTCAAATTGCACTAACAAAACACACAACAAAAAGGAAAAAACCAAAATGTAAATAAAAAAAAAATAAATAAAGGCAGCACTAAACACTAAACAAAATTTGCAATGCTCAAAATGCAACACAACACAAACACAACACAAGAAAAGTGCGTAAAACAGAGAAAAGAGTGAGTGCGAATAAGTTGCATGCTGTTGCAGGATGTGTTTCGGGTACAGTGGTGACTGCCATATTGAACGAAGATTTATTGCGTTGCCAGTTTGTCCAAGTGGAAATAAATCAAATAATTCACCATGTGGAAAAATTCAACTCAAAAAGATAAAAAAAGAAATAAAAACAATTACAAAAAAAAAAAAAAATAGAAACGAAATGAAAAGGAACAGCAAAATCTTTATATAAAAAAAAAGAAAGATTGAAAAAAAAATGCAAAAAAAAACTAAGCGTCACTGAGAGGGTAAAAGCAGCAAAGACGTTGACAACGTTGGCATTTCAGCGTTGACCTCCACATGAACGACCTCGTTGTGTAATTTACTCATTATTCGCATTATGTAAATGTGTTTTTGGCTTGACTATGCCATGTCCTGCTCTGACGCTTGCCCAGCGGCGCCTGCAAGTATGCTGCAAACCAACAATCGCACACAAATACACACATACAAACACACGCAAGTGGTGGAAAAAAGCGATGAAAAGCAGCAAAAATACTCTAAAACAAAAGCACCAACAACAAAAACAACCGAAATAAAAACGACGTCTAAACAAATGCATATGCATGAACTCAACGTAATTTTATATTAGTTCAAGTCCCCATGCCGTGTTCGTTCCTTTGCCCACCACTGCGACACACCACTGCAAAAAACATGCCTCTAAGGATTGCTGAGCCGTATGTTTTTTCACGTTTGTTTTTGTTTTTCTTTTTGTTTTTCTTTTTATTTCTTTCTCTCTTTCTCTATTTTTACATTTGCTCCAACTGTCATTCGCCAGAAATTAACGAAAAAATATGTATATGTGCCTCAGAAGTGGCCCAAAACAGTAGCAAAAGTTTCAACTAAACCTCAGTAATGAAACAGCAACAACTGCACCGAAAAAAACAAGTACTTCGCGCTAAAAGGCAGAAAAATGGCTAGAAAAAAGAAGAAAACTTTTGCATTTCCTTGTGCTAATGTATGTTAATTACAGGGGGATTTGCATGCGGCAGATTTGCATTTTAATTTATGCACAGAAGAAAAATTTCGACTCATTTGGTTTGGCAAAGTCTGCAAAACAAGAACAAAAGTCGATTGGTAAAAAACAGTTCAAATCGCACAAATGAAAAGTTACATTGACGCAAATGGCGACGCCAAGCATGTCTTTGTGTGCATATGCGCGAAATCTGAATCAGTCAGTAACACAAAAGGTGAAAAATGCAAAATGCTGTCACGCCCACAGTTGAGTGCGAGTGTCGGATATAATTTATTTCCTCGTTGTAGGTGAGTAACAGTAAAGGTAAGATAAATTCACATTTTAAACACGATTTAATAGAGTATAAAAAACATGTGGCATACTTTTTGGCAAGCAAATTTTTCAAAATAAATAAAACAAATAAAGCTAATAATTTTAAAGTATAATTTTAATGCCAATTGAACTTTAAATTGCTTGTTCAACTCAGAAATCAATGCTTTCATTAAGATAACCAAAAGGATTTTACTAAAAGAGCTTACAAGTATGCAAAATTGAAGTAAAAGTCTTTTTTATTTTAATATTTTTGCTCATTAGTGCAAAATGCACTTAATTAGTGGCAACCAAAAAGAAAAATTTTACCAAAGCATGCGACAAACGGACTAAAAACGCAGCTGGTGAACAAAATGATAGTAACATTAATGATCATGATGGTGATTACTGAAAAAAAAACAGAGAAATGCTGTAATGCTTGTGTATTATTAAGCGTAAATTAAAACAAAATTTAATCCAACCCAATAACCAACAAAACATTGCCAGCAAGAGACAGCATGAGTATGAGGAAACCTTAAGTATTTAGCTTATACTATCAGCTGCCTTTAAGCGTTTGCATTTACAGTTCTGCAACATTAATGCTAAAATATTATAAAATAGCAATTATAAAAACATACAATTTGGCTTACCAGAGAAACGGAAAAGAGTCTGTGTGGCATTTGTTGTTTTATGTATGTTATTATTTGAAGTAAAAAAGGAGTTGTTATAAAATTTTCTTGTAAATTGCAATAAAAACGCATTACAAAATTTTAATTGCCCGCTTTTGGGCGCCCTTTGAAGTTAATTGGTTTACTTCTTTGTTTTTAACTTGTTCTTGTAGTTGTTGATTTTTGTTCACTCTTACCAACAAAAAAAAAGGTGCACTAAAACACACACACACACTAAAATGCTGAGGGCTTTTTTGCATACGTAAATTGCCAAAATTCATTTAAGTTTTTTATTGTTTTTGGGCTTCTCGTTTATCTTTTAAGCGAAAACAAAAGCCATACAACAAATAACCATAAAAATTATAATACTTCAAAGCGTTACGCACTTTTTTGTTATTTCAATTTAAAATAATTTGTGTTTGTTTGCTTTTTTTGGTCGTTTACTTTCCTCGTTTTTTTTTTTTTACATGATTCTCTGTTTCTAATTTGCTTAAGTGACTGCAAATGGCGGCAACATTAACTGGGGCGATACGAACGCATGTGTGCGTGCATGTGAGTGTACTGCATGTGCGTGTTGACTTGCCCCCAAACCTAATGATTTTATTTGTACATTTCTTAATTCTTTCGTTTCGCGTGCATTGCCTCCTAATTAACTAAAACATATGGTTTTGCACTCTTTACAAATTGGGTTATGGAGCTTATAACGCACAGAAGGAATCACTTACAGATATACCAAATTTTCATACTTAATTGGTATATTTATTAATTAAAAAACTTATATATAACAGATAAAATGTTCTGTTTTGGTATTTTAACAATTCGCTAAATGCAAATAGCAAATTTAATGGAAAAAAAACTTTTTGGAATTGTACTATTCCTATACAAATTATAATGCTGAAAGAAAGATAATGAAGGAAATGCCAGTAAATTGTTAATACTCAGAAAAACATTTGCAGGAGTATATAAGATTTAGCAAAAATCGTGAAAGGTACTTAATATTTATCTTATTTTTCTATGTTTTACTTTTATATTAATAATTATCTTCAATATTCATGAAAAAATTATTTGCTGCTACTTTTGCATAAAAATAGTGATGGATTTTTTTTTTAGCCTTAAGCGAATACTTTCCATGAATTTTTTTTTTTTTTTTATTTCGCCATTGCTCTAAGTTACGCTCCAATGGCGCGTTATGTATTGCAATATTCATTTGAGTAGCTAATTTTTTTCTGCATTTTGCTTTTTATGCTTAGTTGATTACTTAAATATTCTGTTTGAGCACAAATCCCGTTGGCAATTGTCACTACTAACAACGTCCATCAGCATCAGCATAAACCACGACCATTCATCCTGTTTTGCCTTTGCTTAATCCCGTATTAAATATGCGCCATGTTAATGCTTCTTCATATAAGACGCTTAACGCACACAGACGTCATTCAGCCTCTTATGCTCTGCGTGTGTGAGTTAGCATGAATGTATGCTGATCTGTTATCTCCTGCCCTGAGGAATGAAGCCTCAAAATGCCTTAGTGACGCACGCGTCCACCAAGCCATACTGAAATCGCTACGAAAACGCGCTCATTAGCAGCGGCCACAAATTGCATGCTGCAAATCCTATTGAATCCGTCAATATCAACAAAACAACAACATACGAGTATGTATAAAACAAAATCATGTATGCCAAATGCATTTCCATGCACACAACAAATAAATTTCATTTTTTCATACAATGCAACATTTTTTTTTGCCTTTTTTGTATGCCAAAATTTATTTGTTGTCGTTGTAGTGAAATGTATTTTTTATTTTCCGTTTCGCATTCAAGTGACATTTCAAAAATGTATCGAAACGATTTCAAATGGCAACGAATGCTAACATTGTGAACACTGGCCTCGTCATCACCACCACCACCACCAGCACCAGCACCAACAGCCGCTGATCACCACCATCACCAATACACCAACAAGCGTCAGTTTGCGGCTAATGCTACTGCAGGCGATACAATATGCAAATGTACATTTTGTACATTTTCGAGCCTGTCGGCGACTCGCTGTGAATAGCAAAACAAGTATGATGTTCGCAGTTGGGCGCACACTAAGGATGCTCAGCGTACCAACACAGCAGGCAATGCGGAAATGCTGTATGTGACAGAAGGCCAACTAGCAGAAAGGCAACATAGCTGTGTGGCAGTGAGGTTGGTTGGCAGGCAGCAAAAAAAAAACGCAACAAAACAAGGATGCAGCTCATAAGAACAACTAAAACACAAAGTGCCAAATTAGTACACACACACACACACATACAATGAATAGGCATACATACAGCGACACTAACAACGTATCAAAAGCGCAAAAGCGTGTTGAATGAAGCCTAACAGACACACTTACACACGCACACACACACATACAAACAGAAAACAACACAAACGTTTCATGTGTCACATTCAGATACAAAAAATGCAATTTTCAAATTCGATTTCAATTAATGCAATTTCACATACATTTACGCCAAAGGGCGCTTAAAGACACTAACAGATACACAGATACAAAATATACAAATACTTTTGTCGGCATCGTTGTCAATGTTGTTAGTGTTTTTGCCATGAAAATTAAATGCGAGTTTTTGATATTTTCGATAAAGTAAATATCTTCAAAAACATTTCAATTGTTTTAGCTTGTTGAGGTGTTGCAACAGACGTGGTAGGCAAAGGAAGCGAAGCAACACAGTAGCAGTATTAAACAAAACAAATGGCGGCTTCCAAGCAAAAAGGTTCATATACACTGTAAAAAAAAAAAATCCTGAACTTGATAACAAATTTATGTTTGACATAAAATAAGCGAATAAAAAAAATTTGTTTAAATAATTAGATTAACTTTGTTGTAAACGTTGATGAAATATGACAAAATTTATGCTGTGCATGTTTTTATTTTTTTTTTTGCGTGCATTCAATGCAAATGAAATTTGTTGAAATTGGAAATAAATTACCCAGGCTCATAGATTTTTGTAAACTTTTGTAAGCTCGTTTTTTATTTGTTTTATTATTTCTTTATCTTTTTTTGTATGCCATGACATCTTTTTGTTGCAATACATACATATGTATGCATTTCGGCACACACAAACGCATATTGAAAGTGTCAGAATGTGGTCAAAATGCCAATTGCAAAACAATTGCATTTTGGTTACTTTGCTGTTAAATCCGGAATTTCGGTTGCAAGCCAAACATGAACACACGTCCCGTTGACATTAGAAACGAAGAGCGGTTGGGTATGCATACAGTATCAGCGTGTCCTGGCGTGTTATTTATTTTTATGCACTGATACACAAACACACACACACACGCACACAAGCTGATAGCTAAAGTGTGTGCAAATGAATAAGTCTGTGTGTGTGTGTGTATGTGTGTGTGCATTGCATTTAACAAATACTTGTTGTAGTTTTTAGTTAAAAGCAAAATTTTGTACAAGCCACGCAAGCAACTCATTCAAATTGGAATATCTGCTATTGTAAAGGACATAGCAAGCGAATGTCCTGTTCTGACTGGGCCTTTGCCGTTCATTCGTTTGCTTGTTCGTTTGCCATTTGTGACTAGCATAGGGCGTGAAATTCATTTTGAGCTAGCAAGTTCCTTTCATTTGTACGACTAGCAATATTTTTGTCACACAAACACACAAACGCACCCAAACTAACACAAACACAAACACAAGCACAAGCACAGTCGCATTGAAGTAGTTGGATATAAAAACCAACACAAAAACTGTCAAAAAGAGTTAAAACGTATACTGAAAAGCAATTAAATTGTACAACTACAAAAACTGCACTAAAAACAAGCAACAGAAAAATAAAAAAAAAAAAAAACAAAACAAAAATACTTTGCGAATTTTATACGATTTTTCAAAAATTTCGAGTTGAGTGACAGCCTGACATGCAAATACGTTTAATTTCAAAAACTAAACTAATAAAAGCCGACCATAACCCGAACGAAACGAATGAATGAATGAGCAATTAAAAATATTGCAGCAATTGTGGCATGAAAAGGATGCAAGTTGAAATTGAACATAGAACAGTTCACAAAAAAAACGATAGAACCAAAATTTATAAATAAATAAAAAAAACTGAAAACGAAAACGAAAACTATCAAATTTAACATTTGCTGAACACTCAAAGTTGTATCTTAATTGATGACAACAAAATGAAACGTTTCGATGAGAAGAATTTTGTTTTGAATTCAATTCAAATTTCAACTTTTCGTATTGTACAACTGAGCGAAGCCAATTTGAATAAGTTATATGCAATTGAAAGCGGGCTAGTTAACAAAGATAGAAGATTCAAGTTGCATATTTATTAGCCCAAACGAATCGATTTTGAGCCGTCAATCGTTGCATCGCCTTTGCAATAAAATCTCGATAATAGTACACATCTGAATGGATATCCGACATAACGCCATTGCCACAAGTCGGTAGCGCGAACCAAATAATTACGCCGATCAATTGTCCGTTCACCGTTAAGGGACCGCCGGAATCACCATAGCAAATGCCACGCCGATCGCCGCTAAAAGTGCACAACATGCCCGGATGCAATTCACCGTGCTTCGGTAGCATCTTATTATGGCATCTGTTCCATTCCATAACGGGCACATACACTTGTTGCAGCGCTAGCCTAGTATTAAAGATCGTGCCGGTCTCGCCCCAGCCAATTGCGCTGGCCAACTCATGGCCATTGTAAGGACGCGTGGCAAGCGGAATGGGCTTGATTGTCGGTTCGCGAATCGGCCTTGCCAGCAATAAGACAGCAACATCGTTCTCAGTCTGTATAGGATCGAAATTGGGATGTAATTCAATGTTAATCACTGCGATTCTATTTGACGTCCTGACGAAGTCAATTAGTGGCTCTTTATCTTGTTTATAAGTTTCGCCGTATATAATGAAATAACCTTCTTGTTTGGTGCGATTAGCGACATGAGCCGCCGTCAGCACAAACTGCTCATGTATGAGACTGCCAGCACCTTGAAAATCTCGATACCAACGGATTTGCACTATAAAACCACCGGAGGCCTCATGCGTTGTCGAGTTACCACTATAGATGCTGAATACCAGTTGCACAGAAATTATGTGCAGCAACAACAAGATTGACAAACGCCGAGGCTTGTTTCTATGACTAAAAAACATGTTGCAACTTAACTTAACTTCATCGCACTTCAAACTGACAATATTTTATACTAAATACACGAAACTTGAAACATTTTCAACTCAATTAGTCACCGTTATTCAATCTGTCACAATCAAAATGTATTTTGACATGGTTTTCAAAAGAAAACGATAGAAGCAGACAACAGTTTCGCAATAATCATATGCTTAAAAGGCCCTCTTGTGTTCATGTAATTGTAATCTGTCAACGCACACAACTTGTAGACATCATTTTGTTACAGTGATGTGCACAATCATATAAAATGTTACCAAGAACATTTGCATTTGACATTTGTTATTCAACATTGAATGCTTCATGTACATTCACCATTTTCAATCAAATAACGCATTCACCTTATGGCATTTATGCATTACAAATGATGAAAATTCAATAAATGCAAAACAAACGAAATGTTTTATAAAATATTTCACGAACAAATGAAATGATTTCCCCTAAAACCATACCAAAAAACAAAAAAAAAAACACACGAAGAGATAATAAATCTGAAACTACGCGGAACATTTCCGTTTGAAAACGTGATGCGAACCAATTGGAATTCGAATTGAAAAAGGAAAACGAATGGCAAGCAAGCACAACAACCGCAATGATAATACCAACAACAATAATACTCGAGGGTCACATAAAGAAATGTGGAAAAAAAAAACAAAAATGCCACGAATTTGTTGCAAAAAGGATATTTTTCACATTATAATAAGAAATGAGGCAAGAAACGCGTGGCGCATGTTACTGCATAAGAAAACAGGCGCGTCACGTCGACGCCGCACATACCACAAGTATGCACCCCACTTGAAGCCCCGCTGGCCTATTTGCTGGTTCATTTTTAAGCAAACCATTACCATACGCGGCCAATTTAAAATGCAGAACAGCTGAAAAATCATATAAACACAAATAAAATCGACAATTTGGCAAAATGCGCTCCATACTCATTGTCTCTGTCTTACACTGCCACCGCACCCATCTCTTTCTTTATATCATATTTGTATTACAACAAAATACAAATAGAGTTATGCATATGTTCAGAGTGTATCTGTGTGCGAAACAAAAGCATATAACAGCAAATATACTGACAAAAGGAACGTGAGCCGTTTGCCTAAATAGAAACCAACAGCCAATGAACAAAAGAAGGCAATACGAAAAGCGCTGCAACAAAACGAAATTAGACTATGTTAAAAATAAATTGAAAGTAGTTTAAATGCAGAAAAAAAAAAGTAAAAGACCGTCACTAAGTTGAGTCGCAGCGTGAAATCTTACAAATAAAACGCTTAGAAGAATCATCAGTCTATCTACAAGTATAGGCGAAAGCAAACGATCGACAAACGTTAATAAGCAAAAGATGCTTAACAAGGCAAAAACGCTTCTAACGCTGGCACTACTGATTGTTTTGGAGAAAAGCATTACTGCCCATGACATAAAAAATGTACAACGCATTTTTGGTGGCAAGAATGTAACGCTTAAATCGTTCGGCGGCTACATTGTGCAACTATATTACAATTATGACTTCATCTGTGCTGGCTCACTTTACTCGCCGGACATCGTGATCACAGCAGCACATTGCATATACAATATCAAAAACTCAAAAGAACTAAAGGTTGTGGGCGGCGAGACAACACGATATTCGCATGGCGTGGAACATGATGTGTTGGCGGTAAACGTGCATCCTACATTCTCCATTGTTAACATGCGTAATGACATTGCCGTGCTGAAACTACGCAAACGACTAGTGGGTGAGAACATTCAATATATTCCACTTTGCACGCATAAATTGCAACCAGGCGAGTTGGTTAGAGTGGCCGGTTGGGGCATGAGTGAAGTGCGCAGTGAAAACTTAAAAGTTATAAGAATTCCAATAGTGGAGCAACGTATTTGCCGTAAGCAATTGAGTCGTAAGCATGGTTCGATCTATCCGGGTATGATGTGCGCGACTGCTTATGATAATCGTAGCATTTGTATCGGTGACTCTGGCGGACCGTTGGTCTTTCACAGGCAGCTATGTGGCGTTGCCTCGTGGACGGCCAAGTGTGGCAATGGTAAGCTGCCAGATTTATATTCCAGCATATACTACTATAGGCTATACCTGAAGGAAGCTATCGGTAAATTGGAAAAAATGCGTAACGAAGGACCGGATAAAATACAGTCATCTGAGTCAGGCTTAAAGGATGATATATTTGAAGCACCCAAAGATCTCAAAGTGGATAGTGTGCCTGATGATGACTTTATTATGGGGGCGATTCAAAGGCGCACCGGGTTGTTGAAAAAGAAATTGCCAGCCGATAACGATGACATTCTATTAAGCATTTCAATGTAATAGCATACTTTTAAGCTTTCAATAAAATAAAGTACCAGATCTGATTTTCATGTTTCTATCGGTTCTCGTGTTCGAGCTATGACCTTTTTAAAAAGTGGGCTAATTGGGTGGGATAGAGTGGGCGTGGCACAAATTCCATCAAACTTGAATGATCACTTTCAAATTGTAAGTCTCTAGTTATATTGTATATATACTTTATAGGCACTCGCTCTTCTTCTTCTGGGTACATTTCGTCTCAAGCAAACTTAATGTACCTTTGCACACTGTGGTACACAAAAGAATCAACTGGAATAATTTGCGCATGATAAGTTTGAGCTTTGAATTAACGTATGTAACGTATGAACGTTACGTTTTAACAATGCTACCCAAGCTGTACACATAAGGCGATGCAGATGCGCTGCTTTTATCAACAGAACGCTCATCGCTGCTGGCGCCAAAAGTTTTTTCGCTTATCAGAAATTGCGATCGCCGCTCATCACGTCGCTTGTGCACGCCGCGAGCATGCTCTTCTCAGCAGCTGCAAATTTTACTCTCCCTAATAGAGCGCGAAAATGGAAATGAGCGCATGAGGCAGAAAAAGAAGAAGAACAAGTAAATGAATGAGCGAGAGAAACAACAATTAGTTGTTATTGCCACCTAAGCCTATTCTTCTATTTCTCTCAACGTTTCTCATTCGATTCACGCTTTCTTTCGGTTTCTTTGTTGTTTTTCCACTTTTTTCACACTAACAAAATGCCAACTATTTTTCCTCACTTGATTCTTTTCGAGCGCATTTTACTCATTCAGCAAATCATATCGCAAGCAGAACTAATGAAATACTTAGCCGTCCGTCCCTCACTGCCTTCTCATTCACAAGCACGTTACGGCAATGTGTCGTCAGCGTCAGCAGTGTCTCATTAGTTTCGAACGTGAACGCACGTAGTAAAAACGCTCTAGTTTTGATCTTTGTGTCCGCGCTCCCTTCGCCCTCTTCGTTAACGTTTTGTGTTCATCTACTGATGAAATAGTTTGTCAAATCAAATAGCAAAACTCAAAGTTTTCATACTGCACAAACTAAATTAAGCAATAAACAAAATAAAACTGTGACAGTTTCAGTGGAAAACAGTACAAAGTTTTCTAATTAACATAAAAAATTAAAAACTACAGCAAAACACAACAACAACATGAGGGAAATTGTTCATTTGCAAGCAGGTCAATGCGGCAATCAAATTGGTTGCAAGGTGCGTATTATTAATATGTTTTAATTGTCGCTTGTTTGTTGTATTTTATTTATAGTTTTTATGCTTTGGCAAATACTTTCTAACCTCACATTACAATTATGACACAACAACAAATGCGCACAACCGCTTCCAAAGTGCGCGCTCCCATTTGCTACGCTCTCACGTGCGCTCTCGCAGCGATTGTATGAGCAGTTGTTGCATAGCAAATGAAAACATACAAGTAAAAAAAAAACCGTTACTCATAATTTAGCTAGTATTTTAGATTTTTTTGTTTTAATCTTATCGGACAAAGATAACAAAGCTGTGTTTTGGTAAAATCATACTAGCGTAATTGTGTATACTAGCACAGCGGCTTTGATATACTGCCATTCTTGGTCATTTGTCAGACTTTTTCTCATACGTTTTGAAAACGCGATGTGCAAGAAAACGCTTCGTAATGCACCTTAGGCAGCAGTCACATGTTGAGCAGGTGCGGTAGGCGAGTGGGGTGGAACAACAACAGAAAGAAGAAAAAAGAAAACTATATAAAACAAGGCCAGTGTTGAGGTTTTCTCTTTATTGTGTGCCCTTTTTTTTTTTGTGTTTTATTTTCTACACTTGACTAATTTTACATTGGCGTCATTATTACCGTTTCATGAGCTGTTTCAACAAAAAAGCATTAAACAACAACAAAGAGAATCCAAGAAAAGCATTCTCAACACAAAGCATCAAAAAGAAAAAAGCAAACAAATCAAAAAGTAACTAAAAGTAAAAGAAAAAGCGAGGGAAAAAAAAAAACGAGTTATCTGTATGAGCAAAAGACCTGAGAATGAAATGTATGAGATACAAATGTATACACGTGCATTTACTCATATACACACACACATAGATACTTAATAATTAACAATAACAACAAGCACAAAGTGCTGCAAGTGTCATGCGAGTATGTTGTAATCTCATGCTTTGCTTTTAAGTACATTTTCTTGTTGTAAAGCGAATAGTTTTTTTTTTTTGGAAATTTTTTTATGTTGACGTCAGGTTTTTTTTTAATGTTTGCTTATGAAACGTATTTGTTCATAGAAAACAAATAATCTATTAGAAATACACAAGTCAACAAACGATCCATTAGTGTAGATTTTAATGTTATCAAAGCAATTCTTATGGGCTTTTTAAAATAACGCACATTTTTAGAAGGCCAAATGTGCTTACGATAAGTTGAAAGTTGTCAAAGTTTTACTTGCTTAACAACATTCGTTCTCACAATTGGACATAAATGCTGATGAGAACATCAAGTTTTAATGAATCGCGTTGATCGTCTGTGTGGTATGTCGACAAGAGTTGTTGACATTTGGCATCATTTTCTCAACCACAAAGTGTTTTTAGAAAGAAGACGAGCACGCTGAGAATTGCCAACAATTTTCCAGCAATTTTCTCATTCAATGCTTTTTATGCATTTTGTTTTTTAAATGGGTTACAGTGAAGCCACGCCAAGTTGAATGATAAACACTTGTCGGTTCACTTGCTTATTCTGCGTTTTCTTAGCCTGCTGTTATATGCTAATGAAGGCATTAATTTACCTCTTAAGTTCATGTATTTATTATTCGTGCATTTAGACATGCAAACGAACACATACAGGTACTTGTGTCAGCAGTTTAGTAGAAAGAGAAGTCCATATGTTATTGAAAACGAGTATATTAAAATTGCCATAAAATTTGCTGCGCATCGAAAGAAGCAATTCGTACATTAAAAAGTATGTTTATTCTTGATAAGCTCGCTGAGATGAGTTGCTGTTGCCACGTCCGTCTAAATGTTTAAACACGAAGAGCTCTTTTAATTTTAATGTGAGCGTAAAAATTTAACTGCAGAAAGTCTGCTTTTTATGTATCCGCAAGCAGTTTATATGTAAAAATATTGTCATTTAACCGATCGCATTTATAAAACACACATTTGATGATTTCGAACCACTAAGACCGATCGGTAGAGAATAAAGTTGCTGCAAAAAGTTAGACAAGGCACTCTTTCTATATATAAGAAAGTTTATCTATAAGCAGATGATGAAGAAGATTGCAAATCGTACTTTGCTGTTGATTAAATTGAAAAATAGACGTCGCGACGACCTTCTGCAGGTACACCGCATACATACTTGCTACTTTTCATGCCCAAATATTCAAAACAACACACAAAATAATAATACGGGTTTTTCAGTACCCATGGCTCTTGCTTACTTAGCTTAATCCGATCGTCAGACACTTTTCGCTCTTCTCTCTATTCATGTTTCTACTTATCTGAGAGCGAACGCGAAATATTTTATGAAGTTAAAAACCACCACCAAAAATTTACGTGCACGAGAGTAATTTTTTTCCCTCACACATACATATATACAATGTACATACATATATGTCGACGTTGTAACTTTAAGAAAACAAAAACAATGCAAAACAAAACAACAAAATTATATATACGGATTTGCAGTGTGTGACGCATGCTGTCTTGTCCATGTGTTATTTTGATTGTTCGAACATGTCTGTTAAAAATACAATAGCCGAAAATGACAACAAAATGCGTCGCAAAATAAAGCAGAAACTGCACACACACACACCTCAGTACAAAAGTTACCCAGTGGCATGCGGTGACGATCACAAACCCAACCGTTTTGAGGAACAGTATATCAGTATCTCAAAAAAAAAAACACCCTTGCAGTTCTCTACTCTGCTGATGTGATTTGATTCAAACATTAATCAATGCCCTTTTGCCAACACGAGTGCCAGTCGAAGTTGTACTGCACCTGGTCACCAACATTATAGATTTGGCCGAAGTCATATAAGTCACGGCACCTCAGCTCTTCGTCAATCCAAAATTATATCCGCATTTGGGTGATAAGCCAACAGAGGCCTCACCAAAAGATCAAACTAAGCCGAAGCTATGAGGTAAATGGCTAGGCCATTTAGTTTTAGTCAAGACTATGATTCAGCATTAGCTACTTTAGCAATACAATGTGCTGACTTTGTATTGGTTTCCTGTACTCTACTCTTCTGCTTTCGTCTTTGAAGCACATTCAATTCTTATCGTAATACCATAAATAACTAAAGCAAATTCAGCATATCCAATAAATGATTGTATTATTATTTCGTTTTATTGCTCAAATGTACAACAAAGCATTATTTCTTGTGTGACTTTTTGCTGTCAATTTGAAATAATTTTATTAAGCTTTGTTTTAAAATTTATTAAATTTAAATAACACCAAGAAAAAACATCATCAATGAAAAAAGTGGCAAACAAATAAATATAAACATTTTGTTGCAAGTTTATCTATGAAATTTGCCACAAATTTGCTTATCGCACAATGATAAATTTGGCACAACAAAATTTATGCAAAATATCAGCGAAAAAAAACGAAAAGATAAAAAACAAATATAAAAAAAGTGTTTAAACATTGTAATAAAAACAAATTTATATTTTTACATGGCCTCATTTGAGCTTTAATTGAATGTCCTGTGTGATTAATTGGCTGCCATTTTGAATTATTCTGCGTCATTTTTTGTGTTTGACACTACAAAAACAACACACCAACAATGATAAGTACATTGATTTATGTAAGCAAATGTGAAAAATATATATATATTTTTAAAGTTATTTAAAAAAAAAAATAAATTAATACACGAAAATTGCTGAAAGCAATGAATTTGTAGAAGGTTAAAAAAAATATATTCTTCTTATATGCTTGTACGTACTGCCCTGCATGCCAACAACGCTCATTGTTTGCTAATTTTCAATATGAAACTTCCTGTTTCGTTGCAATTTCTGGCACAATTTTCGAAGCGCCGGAATTGATTACACATGCTGAGTCGTTATTTATTTACATAAACCTAATTTTCGCTAAATCACTTTCGAACAAGGACAAACGAACGTACGAAGGCATGAAGGCGCACCGAGCCAAATACAAGACTTAATTCATTTTCGCTGCCTAACAGAGGAGAATTTACAATCGAGCGCAGCCAAGACATGTTTGCAAGCCTTAAAGGAATGCCAACGTATCGATGCACAAAATTGAAAATAAAGAACTAACAATGAAAACAAAAAGAAAAGGAAAAATAGAATACAACAAAACAGAAAACAACAACAAAATGTATAAGTTAGGTTATAAGGCATGTGTGTTGGCTTGTATGCTGATCTGTTTACATTGCATACTTTGCAGAGTTGCTGCAGGATACATTTATTTAGATTATAATGGCAGGGCATCATCATAGCGTTGAAATAATACACAAAATTGAATTATCGATAACGATGATGGCGCGCACGAATAATTCCTTTATGGTTAGCCAAATATCAGCAGCAGGATCGACTGTAAAGCACAAAAGCACCAACGAATGTAGCGAGACGCATAAGCGGTAAGGTTATATTGACTACGGTGTCATGCATTTGCTTTGTTGTCTACCCGTACTAAAGGACATGCATGCATGTCTGCCTGCCTCACTGACTGACAGACTGTCTGTCTGTCTGTTGCTTGGCTTAACCGTATACATGCTCATGCCGTCACTTATTGGTTGTTGTTTATGCCTTGTGCGCCTTGCAATATGCAAATGTAATTTTTTTGTAGTGCACACGAAAAGTGTGGGTTTTAATGGCACCAAAAGTGGCATGCTTCGACTTTGGCGTTGAACGAAATGGATTTCTTTTTTATGCAAACAAGCGCGAAAATACATAAATAAAAATGTTGTCTGTGATATCCTTTTTTCATCTTTTCTTTTTTTTTTTTTTTTGTTTGTTTGCTATTTGTTATTTCTTGGCTTCTTCTATAGTACAGTTAAGGTCCTTTCGATGAACAGTGTACAGTTTTCTTGGTTTTTTTTTCATTTTTCAATTTTGTTTGTGACTTTAATAGGTTTTTGCCCATATTTCTTTGCATGCCAGTTATGCATTGATGAATGAGTGTTGATGAATATGTAAATTGTGTTAGAGCTCAATTTTTTTTTCTTTTCAACTTTTTCATTTTCTTGCTTTTTAATATCCTGCAAATGAGATAAAGTTGACGAATGTGAGACGAAAAATGAATTAAGTCTGAAATGAAAATTTATGTTTTAAGAAAAACTTTCAAAGGAACACACAGTCAAGCAAGTTGGAAACTAGCAATAACCTCAATCAAATGAAAAAAAAAGACTCTCGCTCTTTCTCCCTTCGCTTACCAGCACTTACCAACATACGAGTGCACTTTATTGAGCATATAACATTTGATAGAGCAAAAATAATTTGAAATAAATAAACAATGTCATTGATGTGAAATAAATTGTTTTAATACATTTGCATGCTTCGTTTGCGTTGCTTTGACAAATTCAATGCAAACAAAATATGCAAATGTGAAACTAGGAAAATATTTTGTTGCCGTGTGTAACAGCTGAAAAATGCACAAAAGCACATATGCAAAAATAATAACAAAAATTTGTCATAAATATTTTAAACAAACACAAATAAAACATGTTGAAGTATATAAGCCATAAAAAAACGCATTGTGACAAATTGACAGACGACACGCGTCGCCAACATTCAACGCCAGTGATGAACTGATGAAGCACAACGAAATGAACCTTTTTAAGCATTCTTTTATAACCATCGTATACCTTTTTTTTTGTTTTTTTTTTTGCTGCTCACCTGTTTCCATTAACATTTTGAATTTCTTTGTGACTATGCAAGTTGTCGGACATATCAATTTGCAAATATTTTCGCACTCACACGCACAGAACGGCGCTGGCCAAAAGGATGTGCCAAAATAAAGCGCATTTGAGCCGTGCTCTCGTTGTAAGCCGCTTTGAGGCTGGTCAGCACTTGTCGCAACGCGTAATGGACACCTGACGAAACAAACTCGATTGTCGACTGAACTCGAACCGAAATGACGCAAAATGGACTCAACTCATCGTCGTGCTTGCACAACCTTTTGCCACTTTGGCACTTTTTTCACTCCTTTTATTTTGTTTTTGTTATTTTATGACCCGTGTCTGCACAACACTCTTTGTATGTGCTTGTTTTTTGTTTATTATTATCATTTGTATTTTTTTTTTTTTTTATTTACTTAACACTTTTGAAAAGCATATCGTTTGCTCATTAATTTCTCATGTTGCTTTTAATGCAACTCATATACAAGGCACACATACAAACAGAGACAGACACAGACAAAGTGAAACAATTGCAAAAAGCCTTGCATACTTTCATGCTGGTTGCTGCTTGCTGTTCTACGTAGTGCACACTTGTTTCAGCTGCCATTGTACTCGTATTTTTGCATTTTCAATTACTTTGGTAATTTTATATTATTGAAATTTTATGCCACAAATTGTAATTATTTTGGTTTTATACTCTGACACACCTCCCCTTGTCCGTACACCGCACGACCAAAGATATGCCACCATAATGTGCAACAAAAAAAAAATACTGTCGACGAAACCATTTTTCCCGCTTGACAATAAAATATGTTTCGCTTTTGTAATCTGGTATTTACGAAATTAATAAAACAATAATAAATGTTGGCATGAAAAACGAATGCGTATGCTGAAAATGTTGAAAATACAGCAATAATAACAACTACACAACAACAACAACTACTACAACAAAAACCAAAAAAAAAAAGAGCAAACGAATATTGCTCGCCATTAAGTATGCAATACATTTTTATTTGGCGCACGCGTGAGTTCGCGGTGTAAGTGTGAATTATTTATGTAATTGGATTTGCAATTACAAATTTTTACTTATTGCGCTGATAATGTACAGCAGCCTGCATCGATTTCCATAAGCTGCCCTGCTTAAGTCGACAGCTGCAAAATTTTCCAATTGATTTTTTATGCATGACGCATATGGCGCATTAACAGGTGGCAAGCAATGCCTAACAGTATTGCAATACGATACGCATGCCTCAATTTACTAAAGTTCATGCATTACATGCCCTAAATTATGCAATGCAAATATTTTGAATCATTTGACCACAAAAGTGCCAAAATAATTAACTAAAAAGCCAAAATCCTGCAAAAAGCATTTTGTAGTTGTACAAAAATTAACACAAAACTGCAGAAATTTAAACTTTGTTGCATAATTTTGTGCAGTGCAATATTTGAAAATCGCTTGTAAACTATAGAAAAGTTATTTTTTTTTTGTATCTTGTGATTTTGTATTAAATAAATTATTATTTTTTACTCCTTATTTATTTGCTTTTAGAGATTCAAGCAGCCTTTTCAAAATTCTTGTTCAATACAATGCTAACCTTAAACCTGTTATTGAGTGTTTCATTAAAAATCATGTTAAACCTCATTAAAAACCAATGTGGTCAAAATATTTACACACACACACACAGCGTCGTGCGCCACCCGCGCCTAAAACATTATTATATTTTTTTGCAGCAAGTCCTTTTGTGTCCTTGATTGCTGATATTGGCTATGATAATATTGACTAAGCACAAGTATAAAAAAAAATTGTTTGATTTTTGACATTTTATTTATTGCGCTACGCTTGTGAAAATAATATGTTTTTTAACCGAACTTGAATGATAAAAATCAAAAATTGTTCATAATTTTATGATTTTCATGCGCTGCAATGCAGCAATTCAGCAACGCAGTTAATATTCATTTCCAATCATATTTTTGTTTACAGCAACACAATTTTTTGTACTTTTTTATTATTATTTTATTTTTATTTATTTAGCGAGTGCCATTAATTGGATTTTTTACATACATATATGAATGTGCGTGTGTGTGAACTTTTTCACTTATTGCATTACAAAATGGCCACCATAAAACAAATACAAACAACGTGCGTTCAAAGAGGCGTGGCAACGACTGTGGGTCAATTTGTGTGCTCAGCATGTGTGCACGAGCGAGATAAAATTAATTTAAATGTCATGCTATACATACACATACACACACACACAAATATATGTGCACAAGCTACCAACAACAATATCGACAAACAAAAAGGAGCACAAAAAAATTTGAATAGGATATTGAAATGGAATTGCAAAGTGTTATCAACGCAAAATCGCCTTTGATTAATGCAGCGTGCGATTGTCCCTCTGGGCAAATGTATTTGTCTGACTCTGCATGAGTGTGTGTGTGTGCGTGTGTGCGTATAAGTTGTAAAAGCTTTTTTTTATTTTATTTTAAATATTAATTTGTTGTATATTTTTGTGGCTTTGGTCTGTAATGTCTTTTTAAAGTGTATGCAATTTAAATTTTAATGGATTTGAAAAATTTTCCAGCATACTTTTCAGCAGCAAAAAAAAAAAGTGTGCTATATTTTTCATTGGCAAAATACATTAAAGTTCTTGACTGCTTAAAAAAGAAACAAAAAATTGTATTCCCTTGCGGTACAACACGTTCGACCGTCTCAATAAAAAGGCAACACTTTTGACGTGCCTCATACCATTTTATTATCGATTCAGTCTTCTGACGTTTGGCAACACATGAGACATACGACACGCTAATATGATAAACCGGCAACAACTTTATTTATTTTATAGCATGCTTTAAGGCTAGCTAACAAGCAGCATAAATAATAGCATACAAGTGTGAAACGCACTTTTCAACGAAGGTTAACTTATATGCCACACCAGCTGATACTGATACACTATAATATATAAATCGTACTTGCACGCACTTAAACAAGCACTCATGTGTCATGACGCAACCGCTCATGTGTAAATATTTTAACAGTCTTTCGTCAGCAAATAGCTTTGAATATGCACGTGCACGTGTTTAGCTACGCATGAACACTTTACACAAACTCACAGACAAACAGGCAGACAGACATAAACGCACAAACACATATATCACGTGTATGTATGTATGTATATACAGATGCAATTAATAACGTACACAGACAAACAAATTGATAGACACACAGACACGTAAAACGACCGCGTTTTGATTTAATGTTTTATTTAACAAAAATGCAAAGCTATAAAGCAATCAAGCTCATGCACACAATTGCAATGCATCATTGGTTTGCAATTATTGACGCTGACGCTTAGCAATCATCAATGACTGAATCACATATACAAACATACATAATGCGTACATAACAGTGACATTATCACCGTTGACGTCGCCGTTAACATTAACGTTGCCGTTGATGTTGCTGGTGCCGTTGTCGTTGCCGTTGCCACAGCAACACATTAGTTAAGTCAATAGCTTTTAAAGCGCCTAAGCCAAAACGGACAAATAAATATTTGCATATCTAAATCGACAATTATTGAAATCTCAATTGAAATTGTTTGCCATTCAAAATCTGTATGTCTGTCTACATGTATTTAGAGCAACACAAGCCAACAACGATAACAACAGCAACAACTACAACAATACGCCGCATAATAATGGCCGCCACATTGATTAAATACAACAACAATGACCAAACTGAAATTCAAATGCATTTACCACGTACAGCCTTGCAATACATGAGTTATCAACGTCATTTTAATTAGAATCGCCTGTACATGTACAAATCTATACGATATTTGTCCATGTGCGCTATGTTAGTGTGTTTATTTAATTACTTTGTTCAAATGCTTATTTAACAGAAGTTCATAACAAATGAATTTCATTGCCATATTATTTCCAAATAAAATTCATTGCAGAATTACCGTAAACCTTTTAGTTTTGATTCTTAACTTAAATTAGACACAGCACGCTTCATGATCATGAATTTGATTACAATGTTTCAAAGAAATGTTTATATTTCTAAAACATTGTATTTATTCGCTTTTTGAGAAGCATTTATTGCATTCGCTTCGGTAATTCACAACATTCATTAGTTGTTCTCATTCTTACAACCCTCTCTCTATTAACAAACTTACTACGCTCATGCACTTACACGCCATTTTTAGTCGTTTCTATTTGTATGTTAGTTGCTCTTATTTGCAAGTTGCTAAACCCAACTTTAAACCTTCTCACAATCTGTCGCAGGATTTGCTTAACTGCGCTTCGGCACTTATGAAATTGAAGTTGTACTCAAGTCACGCAAAAAGCATTTTTTACCATTAAAAAATAAGTATGAAAAATCATTAAAATTTGAACAAACAACATCGTTAAAAGAAATTTAACTGCACAAACGAATTAACGAGCCAAAGAACGAATGAACGCATGAGCAAATGGGCAAATGAATGAATGAATGAACAAATAAACATTACGAAATACATTCGCACGCTGATAATGACAATTAGTGGCCACATTTAAATTGATGCACTCGACGATAAATGCAATTGAAGGCACTTATATACACATACACATATAAACATATACATATGTATTTACACAAATACAAACACATTGGCACGAACGAAAGGGTAATTTGCAGCAAACAAAATTGCATTTTTCTGGTGAACCAATGAGCCACCAAATTCACACATGCACGAATCAAATTAAACGCACGCAACACGCACACATACACACACACACACACTCTCACAGATACGCACACGGTGGAATCGACCCAAACGCAAAAGTATTTTATATATAAAGTTATAAATTGCAAATGCAGACGTGGCATGCAAATTGCTTCATTACAAATGCGCAAAAGGATAATTATGGTCAATGTGCGTATAGTGTACTCCTAAAAGCAGACATCACTTTATGCGCAAAAAAAAAACAAAAAAACCGTAAATCGATGAATAAACAAATGCACGAACAGTTGATTGATTATACGCACGAGGCAACTCTATCAATTCATTTAGCTAACTCAGACTTAAAGTAACATCAAGAGATGCAACAATATTTTCTTATGCCTTCCTTTCTTTACAATAAATACATGTACATAGACCAATTCATTTTCGAAATGGTATTTGTTGGTGTGTTGATGTCGTCGGCGCTTTTAGTATTATTGCAATAAGATATGACATTTTATGGTCAGGCAAATATTTATCGTTTATTTGGTCATGCTCACCACCTCGCTCACTCTCACCCTCACATGTCTTCCGTTGGCCAATATCAATACCAATAAAATGTAGTTTGGGGTACAATTTGTAAAAATTGCATTTTTTAAAAGGTTGCTGCCACATACGAGCACATGAGCAGCTGCTCACTCGATTGATTGGCCGCTATTGGTACAGGATTCATATAGTAAAAATAAAAATAGGTAGAAGAAAAAATGGTTTATTGGTCACAAAACAGCAACGAAATGTCGTCGCTCTTAAGTTGATCGTTTGTGCTCGTGTATGTTTTATTATTGAAACGAGTTGTGAAAGTGTTGGGATTACGACATTTACCAAGCTCATTTACCTAATGGACATGCCACACACTTTAATAACACACACACACATACATACACAAACATAAACCAACGGACACTTAGGCAACGTTACAAGCATAGCTTGTGCTGTAAAGTATTGCATATTTTGGGGGGCATTTGCAAATTAAAATAAATTAACTTAAAACTGCCAAACTACTAATATGCTCAATCGGCTCATGACCTACCGAGCCGACTGTATGCATTGTATGTGCACATCATATTCATGTGTTTTGTCATTTAAGCGCCTAATATCATGCTGCATTATTTTGAATTTGCAATTTTGTGCATAAATACGCTGAAATCCTGTTTATTATTTTCTAATTAGAATAATACGATTCGAATTCAATTGAAATTCAATTTTCGGCAATATTATTTGAAAATGTTTTGTTAATAATGTTGATGAAAATCAACAACGTTGACGACAACGCTGAACAGAATTACAATTTTTTTTTTAAATAGTTAAATGACAACATTTAAGGATATCTATTAAAGGTTTTGAAAATTTATGCGTTTCTAATGATTTCCGTGTAAATTTAAAACAGTTCAATTACATAAACAAAATCACTTTGCAAATATTTCTCAGCAAACAAATTGTTGGCTTTTTTCAATGCTTATTATTTACATTGCACGCATTTCAAACACAAATTTCTACTTGTCAAAATATTTACATTGGAATGTGTTTTTGAAATGAAATGCGTCCGCAATCAAACAGACGACAACGTGCAATGTCTGTAAATCTCTGTTGTACGCTAATAAAGTGCTTCATGCTGACATTTTACTACACTTGAGCTGTCGTGTATTAAAGCAGAAAACAAACAAATAAATAATCAACGAAACTAAGCTTTTTCAAATCGTCGTCGCGGCGCATGTTTTGTAATTTTAATCAACATTGTGTGCTAATTTTTTTATTTTGCTGCTGATTTGCATATTAATTAGAAATACAAACGATTTATAAATATTTCTATACGATTCTCACTTGTATTGTAAGGTTTTTTCTTCACTTTTTCCAATTTTAATTAATTTTATTTAATTTTTATTTGTTCAATTATCAATTTTAATTGCATGCGCATGAACAATTTTGGTTGCAATTACACAGAACGAAATTCTTAATTTATTATTTATTAATTGCGTTAGCTTGCAATTGGTTTGTGGCATGACTGACGTCGATGTGTAACATTTACAAAAAAGAACACAAAAAATTTAAATTTAAAACATTTGCTTTGCCATTTGGCTTGTCTTCGCCTTTGCGTCATTTGCTTCCGTTCATTTGCACAAAAGCCACAAACTTAAAATGCCAAAAAACTACTTTTGTGATAATTCTTTTTTTCTTCATTTACAAAACGATCGCCTTCCTTTTTTTTTTGGAAAATGACTTTGCAAGTATAAGGAAGACAAAAAAACAAAAAAAGTCAAGCAAAGCAAATGTCAAGAAGAGAAAATGTACCGCAATTAATTTATGCGCGTTTTTAAGCTTAAAATGAAGTTTAACTTGCATCGTTAGTGCATGTATATATATGTATGTGTGTGTGTGTGTGTGTTTGTGTAACTTCTTTATTTCATGCTTTCTTCTTATTCTGCTTAGCATGCTTCAGGAATTTTAATTTCGCATTTGCTTTGCCACAAAATGTTGATGACAAAGACAAAAGTCGTTGGCGCTCTGCTTGAGGCAATAAAAAAGTGCATGCACTAAAAAATGTTGCCGTCGGTCAAGCAGCGTTATACCTACACGCCAGCCCCCAATAGCAGAAGCCACCAACAATCCAATTCAACCGCAAAACTCTCGACCGCTATGCTGTTTAAAACGCTTTGTTTACTTTTAATTTATTTGAACTTTCCACTTTTCTTCATTTTTTTTTTGTTCCTTCTTTTGTTTTTTATATTCAAGTCTATATTACTTTTTACTCACTGAGACGCAATTTTGTAATTAAGCAATTTGACCGCGGTTAAAAAAGTTTTCTCCTGCTTTCTTGCCATTTTATGCAGCAATGAAATTAAAAAGAACAAAAAACAAAATAATAACCCTTTTGATGTAAGACTTGACTTTAAATTCAATCAATTTACTCATTTTTTTTTTGTTTTGTTTTTTCCTCATTATTGAATTCAAAGTCAATTATGCAATAGTCTAAAATAACATGTAAATATAAGAAAAAAAAATGTTTTGTAACTTTTAATTTTATCGTCTTTATGATAAAGTTTACTTCAATTATGAAATTCACTCAATTCGAGTTGAGTGAGGTGAGCAACAACTTTTGACCCAAGTAAATACTTTGTTGTTGCCTTGTATACCGTTGGCTGTCAGTTAAACGTCAAAGTCAAATTATTAACTTCCGCTTGTGTTACTTGTGCATAAACTTGGTACGACGCTACCTTCGTACCTTTCGTAAAACGAATCGACAATGCCGAAAACACAAACACACACACAAACACATAATAAGCGTGATCAGGCAGAGTAACTTCTGCTGCCAATTGCCAAGCCACAAGAGCAAAACAATGCGTTGGCCACAACACTTTTTTCTTTTGTGTATTTTAAACACAAGTGAAAACAACATATTTTATATGAAGAAACAACAACCGTACACCGTGTTTCATCATGTATCTCAAACCCTACGCACTTAAATACATCAACGCAAGTTTTGACAGCTGTCCGAACTAAAACTGACAGTGAAGTTATTCGTTTGAGTTTTTAGTTTATTTCTTTACATTTCATTTTATATTAGATATTTTATCTGTTAGTCATATATGTATGAGTGTATGTATATGAATAGTGCTTATCTGCCAATTTGCTTAATAAAATAGCAAGCAACTGAGGCACGAGAATGTACAAGCAGCAACAGAAGGAAAAACAACAAATTTCCCCAAAGGCAACAAGTGCCAAAAAATATAGTCCCACAAAAATATAATAAGAAGAGAAAACAACACAATCAAAATAGAAATATTTACGCAAAGCAGTTGAACTTTTGCGCTACACGACAGAGATCAGTGAAGAGAAGTTGGCATGCAAGGTAGAAAAAGAAGGCGTAAAGGAAGATATTGCATAAAGCAAAAATGTTTCTGTGCTAAACAAAGAAACTATTTTTGCAAACTTTCTTACATGATTTGCCGTTGGCTATTCTTGTGGCTTTATACTGGCGTGTCCATGTCCTTTAGAGTCTTTTGCTTGTAAAGAATTATGTGCCAGCAAAGAAGGCCAATGATGCGCACAATTGAGTGTCATATAATATTTAGTTTGAATTGAGCATTGAGCAAAGATTTGCTAACAACAATAAGGCGAACTTTTATTTGTTATCATTGTTGCGTGTCAACTGCGTTGAGGCAAAAGTTTAACTTTGAAAAACAAACAAACACAATGGAAAAAAAAAAACAATATCGACAACAACTTTCTACATCAATTTTAATATGGAAATTGACGCAAGGATTAACTCACATATAAAGCAAAGTTGAATATGTGCACATGTGTGTGTGTGTGTTATACGTGGGAGCGCAACAAGAGATAAAAAGAGGCGGAGGGACATCGCGTTTACTTCGGTCGTGCACAAAATGATGGCATATAAGGCACGCATGTGTGCAATCAACCGTTATCAAATTTCAGTTGCGACAACTTGGCACAAGTTTTCTTCCTATTGCTACCATTTGTTATTGCATACTTTCTTGCGCAGTTGCTACTTCCGTCTTTTCTTTTTTTACTTTTTTTTTGCTTGCAACGTATTTCCTTTCACCATCAAACCAAATAACATTTTATAATGCTTTCAAGTATTTATTGCCAACGCTTGACTAACAGTTAAGTGTGTGCAAGTGTGTCCTGTTTTATTCTGTGTGTTGCTTGTTTTATTTTTTCTTATACAAATATGAAAACATATTTTTCGTATATATTCGCAAAGGAAACATAAGCGTGCATATAAAGTTCATGCATTATTTAAAGCATATTTTTAGGCTACACTGAAAAATAGTTAATAAAATGCGTCAAATCAAGCGTAAAATGTTTTTCTTTCGTTACTTAATTGATGTTCGTTCGTTTTTCCAAGTATTTACAGCTGCAATAATAATGAAAGTTTAATGTAAGTTGAACAAATATTAAGATGAAAGCTGCTGGCACAATTGGAAAAATCAAAGGTGTTTTAAACATGATATCATGATGAAATTAATTAACATTTTATATTTACACAAGCGTAAACAAAAGCACAAATATATGTACATACATACACATATGATACACACATGCTGGGAAAAAAGAGAGATACATGATGTTGTTAACTTGACGCTAACGATTATGACAATGTTGTTTGTAATCATGCTGGTGAAGAAGAAGTTTGGCATAACAATTAAATAATAACATATATAAAATAAATTTTCAAATAAATTTATTCATATCCGCTGGCGTCTGTGATACCTTTAAGTCTCCATTAAAAATCATTTCATCATTTCAATCAATTCGTTTTTGGCGTACGCGCGCACCTGACGATTTTCGCACCATTAGCATTTTTTTGCGGAGGGCGTAACTAACAAAAAAAAAAGGAAAAGAGAAAATAAATTGCGAAAAATAAAAGTATAGGGTGCGCTTGCAACACAGGCTAACAAACGAGCTAAAGCTGAAAAGTATACTACACATTGTTTCAAACAGACTTGAACAGATTTGTTATTGTCTTGTAAAAAAAAAAACACGAATCGAATATGAAACCTGTTGGCCAAAAAAGTGGAAAAAAAGTTCCGATACATGTTTACATTTTATCTTAATGAACTTTGAAAATTGGCATTTAATTAAAAAACGGTAACTTCATAACTTTTAAATGTAATCAACTTGAAAGAGCTTGGCAAAATATTATCTTTTACTACATTTATCAGCTACACAACACATCAACATTTAAAAGTATCTAAGCATTATACGCCAAAATACTCATATCTTGCTTTGATGTGTAAAGTAATACAAGAACAACAATATTCATGACATGTTATAAAAATCTGTTTCATGTTCAGTGCGCTACGCCACAAATGATACCTCAAGGTATATTAGTTTACATGCTAATAAAAACACTAAGCAAGATACAAACGTAACCTGTAACAAGCAGAACGTCCAAAAGTATGTTGAGTAAAAGAAAAAAAAGAAATTTTCCTTCAGCGTAGCGTATCTGTTAGTTCATGCTGCACGGCAAAAATATTATTTATATTTTGTTTTTATTTTCTGTCGTTCTTTTTTTTCTTTTTTATTCCTGGCGGTATTTTAAAAACAATTTGAAATTCATATACGCAACAAACGTGAAATGTTTCATCAAGCATGGCGATTCGGGCAATAAAAAACGAATATGTAAAACGAGAATAAAAATTCGACGACGTCGTTCAAAATAAACGCAAAAAAAATCGAAGTAAAAATATTAAAACACCTAAAAGGATTCAATTATTCCCGCTCGTTACCCAACAAAAAAAATATCAGAAATCCATGATAAAAAATAAATGTTACAACGGTACAAAATAAACAAAAATACGCGAATCTGCGCTGAAAAATATGCAACAAACATTACACAACTCATATATAAAGTGCCAGAATCGCTGATGGTTGAGGGTCAGCTGATGTGTGGGGACGCAGAGGTGATGTATAGCAAACATATGCAAAAGTAGTACGCATATGACGACGTTGTAAGGTAGTGGGGATGGTAAGCTGCAGCTACAGGGTACGCGTGACGTGAGCAAGCAAAGCGCATACATTGATTCCATTTGCCGTCTGCTTCTTTTATGAATTTATTTACGTAATGGTTGGCAAGAGAGGAAAAGCGTTGCCAAATCATACCTATTGGTATAAACAATATGTAAAATACTTGCAATATGCATTTACAAGTGTTTGGCAATGCGAGCTAAGGTCGTCGTCAGCAGTCGACGGTAGAGCGGTGCACTAAAAATTCGCTCAGCTGTGCTAAAGCGATTTTCCGCAAACTCCAAAATGCCACGAACTGTAAAACTTGAAAAATAACGAAACAATTTCAAAACATATATGAGAATATGATTATTGAAAGTTTTACACAAAACTAACAAATAATATTTTATTTTTGTGAATTTTTTTATGGATTAAAAAATAACATTGAATATTTTTCAAATTTCAGTTCTGGGAAGTGATCTCCGATGAGCATGGCATTGATGCCAATGGCATGTACCATGGCGAAAGTCATCTGCAACATGAACGCATCGAGGTCTATTATAATGAGGCGAGCAGTAGCAAATATGTGCCACGTGCCGTGCTCATTGATCTCGAGCCGGGCACCATGGATTCGGTACGACAATCACCGGTGGGTAACCTTTTCCGACCGGATAACTTTGTCTACGGCCAGTCAGGCGCAGGTGAGTGATATCGTATTATGAAAGGTCGCAATTATCATAGTACGACGTCAATGCAAAATGCTGACGCTGCTGTAACTGTTGTTGCAGCTGCTTTGTTGCTGTTGCTGTTGCTGTAGCCTTCGCTTGTGTTGTCATTGCTTTGATTAGTACAAACAGGCAAGCGAGCAGTCAGCCTCAATCTAAACATTATTACAGCAGTACCTGATAAGCAGACGCCACTAATTGTTGTTGTTGTTGTTGCTGTTGCTGTTGTTGCTCAGCATTATTATCGCACGTTGATTGTTCGTTCGCTTACTCGCTCGCATACGCGCGATTGTAATTATAAAATGGCCTGCGGATGACGTCGAAAATTAATTTCATATCGTACATGTCGAATACATCAATCGCAACAGCAACAACGCGAACCAGTGAATAGCTAAGAAGGCGACGGCGGTGGCATCGGCGACGGTAATTCAGCATTCAACATTGCAAATTATTGTCTGTGCTACTTGATTGTGATTAGATAAGTCATTTTGAAGCGTCAATAAACCTCAATATAATCATTCATACCATAAAATAGAAATTCAATCTTGGCGTTTTCGTTTGCATTTCCTCTCATTAAAATCTCTCCTTCTCTCTTTCTCTCACCCTAACAAATGCACAGGTAACATCTGGGCAAAGGGTCATTACACAGAGGGCGCTGAGCTTATTGAGTCCGTGATGGATGTTGTGCGTAAGGAATCCGAGGGTTGCGATTGCTTGCAAGGCTTTCAATTGGCACATTCGTTGGGTGGCGGCACTGGTTCCGGTCTTGGCACGCTGCTCATCTCGAAATTACGTGAAGAGTATCCGGATCGTATTATGAATACATTTTCCGTTGTGCCATCACCAAAGGTAAGTGGGCGTTACTGATTGTATACGTAAAACAACATTTTGTTGTCTGTCGGTTTGACCAACGTGTCAATAATAGTTCCCATTGTATTTGCATGCAAATCCGATTAAAATTTCACATGTGTGCCTGTGTGTGTATATGAACGAAAATTTTACGTAATTAATGGAAAATCAGCTTAGCAACACAAACACACACACATACTTGTATGATAACCTTAAACACAAACAAATGCATACAATTTAAGTAAATATGCAATACAAAAGCTGTGAGTTTTTGTGTGTCTCTACATGTGTATGTGTGTATGTGTGTGTGTATAACACTTATAGCATTAAGAATACAAATTTTCACGTTTAAAGCAAAATACTAAAGCCTACTTTGAGGCACTCTCAAAACAAATTTAGCCACAAGCTAAAGCGCATATTTTACATCAATTAAATAAAGTCACTCAAAACCGCCGTTGCCACTATCATCGTCATCATTATCATCGGTACCATTATCATTATCATTGTCTTTGTCATTGTATGTGTGTCGTTGTCGTTGTATTTGTGACATGACATGACCGCACCGCGCCGCAAGTTTACCACAACATATTACCAAAATTTTGACATGTCCAGTTTGAAAATTGTGTCGCACGCACATAAATTACACAAAACCGTAAGTTAAGAGGCAGTTAAGCGCAAACCGCATGATTGAGCCTGCCACTGCCACTACCATTATTCGATTCCCGCGGCAACAATAGAGTAGTTTTCGGGTGCGCTGGCCTGAGGGTCGACTGAGGCAACAATGTCAGTCAAGCGTGAAAGCAATAAATTTAAGTATATGTGTTACTTTTTTTTCCGATTGTTATTCTTCTTGATTTTATTTCAAATATGCACACACACATACACACACACACGTAGATTTATGCATACGCCATTTGTCAAATGCTAATTTCATGCTTGAATACATTTTTAGGCTTTAAAAATATTACAAAAATATATATACATTTTTTTTGTCAACAATATTCAATGCACACATACATATGTACATGCTCATCGCTACTAAAAGTTTTATATTAGTTGCATATTTGTAGGCGTCGCCAAAAAATGCCAAAGTTGAGCTTTGCTTCAATGTCATTTACTGATATTTAATATGGGGTTTCAACAATTGCATCTAGATATTATAAGTATGTCAATTAAGTTGAAAGCAGCTTGTGGCACTTAACAAATAATTTTTGCCATTTTGAATATCAACGCAAATATGAATTTTATGCCAACAAAAATGAAATTATGCAAAAAATTATGATTTTAATTTGCACTTTATAATGTTGATTAAAAAAAAATTCTGCATGTTATAATAAAGAAAGAAAGGAAAAAAAAAATTAACGTTATTAACTCAGAAAAAATAAAATGGTAAATTGACAACAACAAAAAAAATATATATATAATTGAGTAACATTTTCATTTGATGAACATTTTCTGTCATTGACAATCAATTTTACATGCGCTAATTTAATTAAACGTCAAAAAGTAATTAAATTTGTATTGATGGCGCATAAAGTGAGCTTAAGCTTTCGCTAAAATGAAAATAATTAGTATTGATAAAGGCGTACTTCATACACACAAATACATACATAAATAAATTTTTGTTTCATTAACTTAGACACTTGAGTCAAGCGTTTAAAGAGTAGATACATAAATATGTATTTCATGATGGTCGAATCATGAATTTAGGCTAATCAAATCTGTACGCTGATATTATATATCAATTCATGCAGTCGCCTTTTCAAACATTTTTATATTAGAAATATGAAATATATTGAATAACAAATCATTTTTGTGACTCATTATTGCTTTATAAACATTTTAAAAAGCTCAAGTTTCTCACGTTTTAATATATGTATGTATGTTTTGAAACACTGAACGTGTAAACAACAGACCATTAACATTAAATAATTAGGAAACTATGAATCGTATTAATTTTGCTGTTCAAATTACTCAAACATAATATTTATGCACACACACACACATAAGACATAATCAGTGCAAAGCATACGCACACACGCACACACATACATACGAACACAATGCGTGACATGCATTTGCACTTTGCTTGTGCAGCTTAGAGCAAAAGCAGAACTTGCGAAATTTCGCCTCAAGTTTAATATGAATGTATGCATAATATGGCTTTGAATTTGTGTGTGTGTGTGTGCTTGTACCATGAATGCATTTCTCATGTACATACGTGTATGAAACACAAGCTCATACAGTATCATACATTGGCTAATGATGAACGTTGCTTTGGCAACGTTTTCAATTAGAAAATGCGTGTCGTATCTCTTTTAGCTTAATGATGACAAATGACTTGAAAAAATAAATTGATATGCACATTTTACGTAACAATTCATAAATGTGACACAAGCAAGCTTATTGAATTGCGTATACAACATGTTGAACTGTTCTAACTTTAATTTTTGTTCTTAATATTATTATGTATTTCTTTTATTTATTTCACTATGCTGCCTAATAACAACAATGCTCGCTAAAACAACAACCACAACAACAATAACAGGTCTCTGACACTGTCGTGGAACCGTACAATGCCACGCTCTCCGTACACCAACTGGTCGAGAATACGGATGAAACATTCTGCATTGACAATGAGGCGCTTTATGATATCTGCTTCCGCACGCTGAAACTCGCCTCGCCAACCTATGGCGATTTGAATCATCTCGTTTCAGTAAGTCACAAAAAATATATAAATTTTCATATCTTTTCCAAAATAGGTCTCTGAAGTAGTGCTAGAGCCATATAATGCAACGCTCTCGGTGCAACAACTTTGCGTAAATACCGATGAAACTTTTTGCATTGATAATGCGGCCTTGTATGACATCTGCTATCGTACATTGCGCCTACCTGCGCCCACCTATGAAGATCTCAATCATTTGTTATCCGTAAGTGTATACATTGAGGCTGCTGCCCGATACATGCCAACTGCCACATGCCATCTGCCACTGCTACTACAACTACTACTACTACTTCAATACTACGTTGATGCCGCAAGCGACAAATTTTAATTAATTGAAAAATAATAGCGCGAGAAATTTTACTCTGCTGTTTTTAATCAATTTCAAATTGGATATTTCAATAACAAAATAATAATTATTATTTTAGCGTTTCGTGACACGCCCACAATGTGAAAAAAAAAACCCAAAAAAAATTTAAACAAAGCAATAGAAAAAAAATATATATTATAACAAGTATTGGGTAAATATGCAAAATGAAAATAGTTTTAGGCATGTTTGAGGCCGAGTTGATTGCAAATATTTGGCCATGTTCGTTGACAGGAACAATTAAATAAATGGCAAACATGCAAAGTGCAGCAAATTTGCATGTCAATTGTTTTTCTCGCGATTTATTTGGAGCCTTTTATTTTCATTTGTTTTTATTAATAGAAAACATGCATATTTGAACAATTTGCCGTAAATAATGAAAATTGCTACCATGCAACATACAAAAATGAGTAAAAAAAAAAGAAATAAATTAAAATTATTTGTGGTCTTATTGTCATGCATTCCAATTTGAAATTGTTTTAATAATTTGCTTCACAATTTTCTTTCTTAATAACAATAACAACAACAACAAAATTCATATTGCTTTCGTAGGTGACAATGTCGGGCATAACGACCTGCCTGCGCTTCCCGGGCCAACTGAATGCCGATCTTCGCAAGTTGGCCGTTAATATGGTACCATTTCCGCGTCTGCATTTCTTCATGCCCGGCTTTGCGCCATTGACTGCTAAAGGATCGCAACAGTACCGTTCGTTGACCGTTGCCGAGCTGACACAGCAAATGTTCGATGCAAGAAATATGATGACCGCATGCGATCCCCGGCATGGACGTTATCTGACTGTCGCCTGTATCTTCCGTGGTGAGTACAAGTGTGTTTGTTCACACATCTTAATTATATTTTTGGCAATTAATTCACAATCTTGTTGAATGAATCTTGGGAGTTGACAGCCAGACACACAAAAATTAATAACACTCGTCAAGAGAATTGTATACAAAAAGCAGACGAAGGGTGTGGGGCGCGTGAACAGGTGCGGTTGACACATGCGCCTGTTGCGCGTCTCACTAATAGGTAAAAAAAAAACCGTGGGGTTATTTTTTTACTTTCAACAACACAACTATACGTTTTTTACTTGTGCTCTTTGTCAAAATTAACCTCAAAAAAAAAAAAAAACTTGGACGCTGTCATTTTCAGCTTGACTTTGTTGAAATAACAAATAGAGTTGGCTGACACAAATACATAAATAAACCAAAAGGCAAAACATCAAAAAAGGGAAATATATAAATAAATAAAAGGAATGAAAAATAGTTTTTTAACAACCACGCATAAACACATTCACACGCAGCAAAACGGCTAAAAGTATGCAGTAACTTAAGGTAAAACTTTACCACTTTGTCATTATGTATACCTTCCGGGTTGGCATGGTGTGAAGGTGAAATCTGCCCGACGTTAGGTTAAGCCAATGCTCAATTTAACTTATAGACACACACACACATACATTAAAAGCGAACACGTCGCAAAGCACAAAACTTTCGGCAATGACAATTTTATTAGCAACATAAAGCCTACTTATGGGCGCCATTGAAAATGATTAATGAACTTGAGTTGCTCAGCAGCTTCGAATCCACGAATTCTTAAGCTGCGCCAACCGACATTTGAAAACGACATCGAGCAACACAACTCAAAGTATGACTGATAGGCGCACGTTGGCGCACTGAGCTGGATTGGGTGGTAATGGGTTGGGCACAAGCATACACGAGTTGAGCTGTTTTACTGAAATGTAGAGAACATGGCACGCTACATTTACAACGCTAATTTTTTGTTTTGTTTTTTGTTTTTTTTGGCTAAGCAGTCAAAACGCCAACAAGTATGCCGCATAATATTTCATTTGGCATTCTCTCTGTGTGCTTGCGTCGCTGCTGGTGCTGAAGTCGACGCGCGTCGCATTAACGCGTTTGACTGATGACTCGCAAAACGCGCGTAATTAGAAATTTACTTTCAAGACCATCGGGAATTGTCGACTAAACCCAACCTTCCCTTGAAACGGCCCACCACAGCCGCTTGGCTTAACTAATCATGCAGAACGTGACTTAAGAACGACGACGTGGCGCCCCCTCCGCCCACATGGTGCACCTGACAGCGCCACTTTCAAAATAATTAATCACAAAAAAGCGACTAAAAAAAGTATCAAACATTTTGCAACAAACACAAAAAATAAAATTAAAGAAGTAAAAGTAAAAAATTACAAATAAAAACAATTTTTAGTTGGCCTCTGGGACTGTTTGCGCGTTTGTGTCAAGTACAACGTCGAAATTGTCTTAAATGGGTCCCCGAAGCGGCCAAGGCGGTGAAGGGTGCGCCTAAAAGCAGGCAACACGTGCAGGCAGGTGACTACTCGAATATTACACAGACGCTTTTTTAGCATTTCATATTAGGGGATTTTGGGATTAAGGGCCGCCAAAGGTAGTCTGACAGCAACCAAGGCTTCAAAGCAAAGTTCGCTTTTGATCTTAATCCGAGAGAAAAAATTAGTTTTTTAACATTTTAAATGCGTTATTTGGTCGTTTTTTTTTTTTTGTTACTTCTTACAAACATTTTAATAATTTATGCGTTTTGTTACACAACTCAACCCCTTGTGTACTTAAAGGACCCATGTCAATGAAGGAAGTGGACACACAAATGTTCAATATACAGAACAAGAACAGCAGCTATTTCGTCGAATGGATACCCAATAATGTTAAGGTAGCCGTCTGCGATATTCCACCACGTGGCCTTAAGATGTCGTCCACGTTCATTGGTAACTCCACGGCCATACAGGAGATCTTCAAGCGTATTTCCGAACAATTTACAGCCATGTTCCGACGCAAGGCCTTCCTTCACTGGTACACAGGCGAAGGCATGGACGAAATGGAATTTACCGAGGCCGAATCGAACATGAACGATTTGATATCTGAATATCAACAATATCAGGTGAGTGTTAAGAACTACGATCCCCCAAAGTGGAAATGGATGACAGCACAAAGCGGAAACGGATATCATTCGTTTGTCAATGTCGCTGTTGATATTTGCTTTTATCGGCTTTTTGTTTGAATTTAAATTAATATTATTTATTTAATATTATTTTGCAGGACGCAACTGCCGACGAAGATGTCGAATTCGATGATGAGCAGGCGGAACATGAAGTCTATGAGCAAGATGGAGCTCTACACAATGGCGAGTAGGTGAGCGCGCCATCAATCCAAATGCAGCACCAACCTCAACCGGAAGGAAATTGGCTGCGTGCACTCGCCAATTGTTTGTCAATTTGTTGCACTTATTTGCTCATTTCAATTTGTCTGCGTGTGTGTGTACACGTATATGTGTATCTGTATGTGAGTGTGCGTGAGCGTGTGTGTGCTTGTCATTGTGAGCAAGTATTGAAAATGTGTAATTAATTAATACAAGATAATAAAGAATTTACACACATTTGCCAATCGGAGATTTACATTTAAGCAATGCAATGCACTAGAATTACCCAACGGGCGGTGGCCAGGTGGGCAATGCATTATGATTGAATGTTTAATTAACCCGTTGGGCTTAACATGTTTTTTTTCGTTTTTTAATTGAAGGCGTTTCCTACCGTCCATATATGCTATATTAATTATGAATTGGCAAATTGCATGCTGCGCTTAATTAACTATTAAAAATTTATGATTTGCTTTTGTTGTTTTATGCACTTTATTTGCAATAATTGAATAAAAACCGCCATGCATTTTCGTTTTACATTGGATAGTTGAGTAGCACATCCTGCCGCGCCAATTCGAGCAACATGGGATCGTCGAAAAACTTGTTTATCGAAACATCTTCGGAAAGACCTTTGCGCCGACGTGTTTTAATCATAAACTCACGTGCAAGATGGGTTGCTTGCTGCGGTTCTAATGGTCTTATAACAATAGACTTGTCCAGCGGATCACCAGGCACAATCTGCCAATGATGGAATACAGAGAGACAAAAAGCTTGACCTTGGGTATGTGTGCGCAGATCCGTCTCAAAACCGAATGAGTCAATAGCGGGTATAAATGCTTTTATCGTATAGAGCGGCGAGCCAGAAACGGGCGCATCTTGTGTAACGTGACCTCTGTTTATGCATGCAAAATAAATAAAGGATATCAGTGCTAAGGCAAATTCATACTAAGTGTTGACTTACCTTCTACGCGCCAGTACTGTGTAAACAGCAGAAACACAATCTGCCGGCGCTTGCACCTCTACAAACAGGTACGGTTCCATAAGACGCGGCGTTGCCATCAAGAATGCCGAATATGCCACACGACGCGCCGTGGGAATGACCTGACCGCCACCCCGATGCAATGCTTCGTTTGCAATTACCGCATCGAGTATTTTGAATTTCACATTTCGTATTGGTTCCTCGCAGAGTGGACCCTCCCGCGTCCCCCACTGAAAGCCCTGCACAATCGAGTCCTTGACAGACGTGAGCAAATTCTTGTCGACCTCTGATGGTAACGTGTCGTCGACAAGTATATTGGGTCCCGTTGAATCCGGCCCGAAGGCCCAAATCGAACGCGCCGCCAACAAGTCCCAATCGTAGTTGACTTGAAAAAACTCACCAATACGTTTTTTATTCCATCCAATGGCAACAACTTCGTTCTCAATATCTTCCGCAAGACCTTTTTCTAGCGGCTCCGAGATCATTGTGATCTTGTTCTTTTTGTTGGGAGTCTCTGCAAAACATTTCAGCGAACTGGTCTCCACTACCGTCTCGCAGAAAGCAACCACGGGATCAGCAACTTTAATGTCTATTTCTGAGTACATTTTGCGCAAATCATGCATGACACAGTCCAAGTAAAGTTCGCCAGTGCCCAAGATAACATGCTCGCCTGATTCTTCAACACGTGTGGATAGCAGTGGATAGGATTTGTTAACCTTTCGCAGGCCATCCAACATCTTCGGCAGCTCTGAAGGATTAACGGGCTCGACGGCAATTTTGATAATGCTTTGGGTATTGAATTTCAACGGTCGGAAAATATACAAGTCCTCGGGCACGTTAACATCAACAATACTTGATGTTTTCACAATGCACTGATCAATGCCCTCAATGAGTACCCAATTGCCAGCAGGTACGCGATTCAGTTCGACCTTGTATCGAGCCTCATAGACCCATAAGCGACCAACTTGCAACACGCGTGAATCTTCCTCGTCTTGCAATGTGTAATTCTCGCCTAGTACGCGTACCATTTGACCGGAATGCAATGTGCCAGATACGACACGAGCAAGCACTTGAAAGAAAGTGCAATCATCCGTCGGATACATTTTCGAACTGTGCACCATTAGCGTTCCATATTGACTGCACTGTATCATACTGCGATAGATATCGCCTTCTTTGGGGCCAGTGTAAATGTGATCGACCTTGCGTTTTGCATTCTCCAATGGTGACTTAATATGCTCGACGCACATATCCACAAAACCGCTGAAGTCGCCCATAAAGCGATTACATACCACACGCAACAATGGTCTTATATTCGACTTCATCTCATCTTTCGAAACGCGGACATTCAGCTCAGCAAGAGTGTCCGCCAATGTAGTGTCTACGTCACCGACAACTTGAGCAATTAGTTTGTACATCGGCTCGAGTATGAATTCGACAAAGCTTCGTTGAGCCGAGCTGTGTGGTGGTTTCTTTGTAAATTTTCGTCTGTGGGAGAAAAATAATTACTATGCGCTATTAAAATTTTACTTATAATTGACTTACGTTTTGCTATGGAAGTACATGTCACCCCATAGACGTTTCGAAAATTCAACGTAATTGACTCCATCGTATGTGTCGGCATACAGTTTCGCGAATGACTTTAGTGTGAAGCAAATACCATATAATGCACTGGCAAAACAAACATTGCCGAGCACTGGCGACACCATGAGATTGTCCTCAGGACTGCCGTAGGTGCTGTAAAATCATAAGATGGTTAGTATTATTTTATAAAATTAACAAGTGTATTATTAACCTTAAGAGACTATTCACTTCCTCGACAATGTGCTTTAGTTTAAAGTACGCATCCTGCGGTGGTAATTTTAGCTCCAACATCAATCGATCGAGCTTATTGATGCACACCGTTATTGCCATTTTTTCCTGCACTGCATGTTTGAGTAGTCGCTCTGTGTTCAACATAACACCCTCGGCTGCATCGATAAAGACCACGACACCATCGCTCATGCGCATCGCCGCTGTGGCCTCGTCTGAGAAATTAACATGTCCAGGTGTGTCGAAAATATTCATCAAGAAACTTTTTTGCTTCACGTCGGGAAGAACCAGAGTAACTGGCATTGATTTAATGCTACAACCACGTTCCTGTTCGGTAAAAAGTGTGTCCGTGTAACGTAAAGTTCGCTCTTCCATATTCTCGAACTGCGGATGTGTTTGCCTTATTAAAGAATCGACAAATGTCGTTTTTCCATGATGTAAATGACCGATCAGTGAGACGTTGCGTATCAAAGGTGGAGTGTCCATTAGGTCGGCCATGAATTCCATGTCATATGTTGTTTCTGGCAGTTCTTGTTCTTTAATTTGAAATTTGATCTTCTTTACTGGCTCAATAAGCGGTTGATCAAGAGGCTGTGCGTCTTCCTCTTGCACTATCGTCTCTACGTCTGGCCCATAAACTTCTACTGCCGTGGGATAATAACGCTTGTCCTCGTGCAGCACCACTGCCGTTACCTCTTTATCTTCGTCATCAAGATGCTCAACTTCTTCTGCGTCCATGGCATCGTCCTAATAAAATTACGAGTTTTTTTTTTTAAATGCGTTAATTGGGACAAAATCACTTACATCTACATCATCTTGTGGGTCCGGCTGCCCATAAATACTTTGGTCATCGTCTTCATCGCTGTCCAAATCTGGCCCAATGTAATTTCCAAACTCATCATACAAATCAGAATCCATTTCGTTTGTTGGGATAACTAAATTAAAACAAGACGAATTGTAAACGTTTACACCAAACTTGACACGCGTTTATTTTTACATACGTTAGTACTTTTTTTTTTAAATTCACTTTCTTAGTGAGCACTGAAGTAATTTACTCAATTGATTAACTACTTCTATATGAAAAGGTAGCTGATTTTATAAAAAAATTTAATAACCAGGGTGCACAAAAAACGCGGCCGCTACAAGAAAACAAATTCTTCTTCTTGCCAACAGCCGGTTGACGATGCCGGCATTTATGTGGAGCTGCCAACTCACTTAATTACCTTATACCCTGTATGAAAATATACGCACAAATTGTGTTCATGATTTTGGAAGTCATTGCTAATTTGTAGTCTATAAAAATGGGATAGAAATTTTCTTCTTTGAGATTTCCCATTACTAATTAACTTTAATTGCCTCCATTACCCAAACTCATTTTTCTTTGGAATGCCGAAATCCTTCCAACCTGTGCAGGTAAAATGGTAATAAACCATGAGGCTCGCTTGCATTTCCATGACAGGTAGACTTACATAGGATTTAGGTTCCAGGTCATTAGACTGACTCGAAATTTCTTTTTTTTTTAATTATGTTCGCTAAGTTAGTTTAAATTTGTCAGCCGTCACGTAAAGACAATGAATCTACATTCATTATTTCGTATTCTAGTATTATTTGTTGCAAGCGTGAATACTTTGCCGTTATTCAGCACAATTTTTGGCCGAGATATGGATGAGGCAACCGATTTTAAAATTTCACCTGGAAAAATTCTAAGTAGCCCCATTACCGGTCAAAACAGCATTTTTGAAATTATTAAGACAAAAGACGATTGGATTCGCGTAGCAAAATATTACATAAACAAACGCAAGCCCATTTCCTTCAAAAAATATACACCTTATGTGCCGTACAAACAGATAACCAAAACAACAACAAAAACGCCGATCATAGAAACCACCACACAGCGAATCGAGTCATCTACAATGCTAGTAGAGAGTACGACACTTCCTAATACTGATTATCTTAGCACGACCGAAAACACCGATTTTCTTTCAACAACGACTGAGGCACCAGATCAGTCAACTATTCCGGTCGAGACTACGACTCTTTCAGGAGACGATGATGATGCTGCTAAAAGCACAACGACTGACCCCAATATCGATGCATTGTTTCCATCGACTACGGTTGCTTCAATTGAGACGACTACTGGTGCTGAAGAAACAAACGTTGAAACCACGACCACTTTTATTGAAGATGTGGTCAACACTATTATTGACGGGTTAACACCGTCGGACTCAACAACGGAACTAGCCTCGCAAACGTCTACTACAGAACAATCTACAATTTTGGATATGTCAACTGAAGACTCGCAAACATCTACTACAGAAGAGTCTACAATTCTGGTTACGACATCTGAAGGTGCACAAGAAACGTCTACAGTCGAAAATGATGAAACCACTGAAAACCCTTCGAACTTTGAAGGGGCAAATCTAATCTCGACCACCAGCGAAGGACCAGGTAATGATGAGACAACGACCGAGGCTGCCAGCACAATGTTTACATCAACCACGGAAGAAGTGTTTAGTGTTACGACAACTGAAATTCCTAGCGCAACTGTTACGTCAACTATTGAAGAAGTTTTACAAACAACCACTGAGATTGTTCCTGATTCGGAAACTGAGAGCACAGCGGAACCGACTACAATGAAACCCGAGTCGGAATCACTAATAGCAACCACTGAAAGTACTATTTCAGTAGTTGCTAATGATATCAAATCAGAACCGAGGAGTATTACTTACTCCTCAGATGTAATGCCTGAATATAATTATTAAAACACATACCAAATAAATGTTTTTATAAAAAAGTCAAATAGTAACTACTTTTTATTGATATTAATTTAAGGTTGGCAGCGCTAATTGAAATCAGCTGGTTACACGTTTTAGAAAGAGTGAAGATAATACTATTTTTTGGTTATGTTTTTGTTTTCAAAACAATTTTATAACATAGAATAATGAGTTTGGCAAGTATTAAAGCAAAGGAAACTAAAGGGAAAAAGCATGCACTGCCCAAGCTAATCAACATTTTGGGGGATCCCTACAAAAGGCATTGGTAAGGAATTCAAGCGAGAATCAGATTCAATGAACTCATTTAACAAATTTCGAACCGATTAGGCCGGTGATGAAGGAACTTGAACTGACGGAATTTAAACAAATTCTTAATTTAGCCATTACTGAAAGCGGCTTAGCTCAACGCGCTTTCATCAAATCGAAAAACATTCGCATTGGCTTGGAAAGCTCATTGCGCGCCATTAACCAGAATCAGGTGGCATGTGTCTTGATTTCGTTAAGTTTAAAACCTCATCATCTGATAGGTCTAATAGCAAGGAATGTCGAGACAAAAGACACTACAGTTCCAGTTTTTGCGCAACCAAAGCTAGAGGATTTGACTGAAGAACTGTTTGGTGTACGTTCACTAATACTCGCCCTACCAAGGCAAGTGCGTGAAATTAGTGTACCGTTAGACGAATGGGTTACCAAGAAAAAGCGGAAACAAACGCCGAAAATATCTCAAGAGAGAAAAGTGGAGACCAAGAGAAAAGCTAAGCAAACATTAGAAGTGCCTCCAAAAGTTCAAAGAACTGAGAAAGTGTCTGAAAAAAATGTTTCCGACAAAAACGAAACAGCAGCATGGGCTGGCGATTTTATTTCATTTGGCAAGGATGTACAGAATGTAATCATATTTAAAGACAACGAAAAAGATGATGAACAGAAACTGTCGGTCACCTTAAATGCATTGTCCAAGCAAGCAAATCTAAGTTCTGCTGTAACCGAAAATGTGGATACTAATAAAACATTATGTCCGGTATCCTCTGATCACTCAGATTTAAAAGAAATTGCATCGACGCCGGAATCCGATTGTGATGATTTCATAGCATCTGAATATAAATCGCTCAGCGTTCTGCACATTGCTCCAAATCCTAATAAAATTAAAAAAAAGAAACGCAATAAAAATAAAAACAAAAAATAATGTATAAACAATTCGAGATTTATTTTGTAGTTGGCAACACAACCACTATGCCACAGAACAGCTGTTTTTTTAGGTTAGAATTTGAATTGAACAAAATCAAAAATTCGCTACAAAATAATGTTGCGAATATCTCAAATACAACGACTATGTCGTTTGTTATCCACTAAGTCACTTCCAAGTAAAAACTCGTTACAATATATTACCACAGACATTAGACAACAGAAGCGAGGAGAACGCTCAATCGACTATTGCCGTACAAGGCACATTCACGTAAGTCAGAATCTGCACAAATATGACAAGAAATCTTCACGAGGATCTGTGGACGAGGACAGTGATGACGAAGACGGTGGAGAGTTTAAAGATGAGAGAGACTCTAAAGTGATCAAGACTAAAGTTAATTCACTGCGAGCAGATTTGCTATTAAAGTCAGGGCTAAACATGGCAAGAAAGTATGTGCTGTTTTATTTCTTGCAAGTCCTTTAGTAACTTGTCCACTTTTTAGCAAAGTTGAAACAATTTTCTATGAAAGCAAAATACGCGTCAATGGCAAAAAGATACAAAAGAAAAGTATACAGGTAAGGTTAAAACTTTATGCCAAAACAAATATAATTCAATTTCTTCTTTGTCATAGTTAAATGTTGGCGATGAGATTGATATCATTAGAGGTTTTAGTCAAATGAATACATCGCACCTGGTTGTCTCTCGTGTCATCATTCTGACTGCAAATGAACAAGAAGAGGGACTCAGTGTACAATTACGTCGGTACAAATCATTACTTATTGAAAACTATGCCGGAGCTAATGCTTTTAAATCTTCAGAAGTCGCGGCTCATTAGCGTAAAATAGATTACTACATATGTACATAGTAGCGCGTGTCTGTGTGTATCCCAATTACAATGATTTCGTAAACAAATTGTTGATAAGAAAATAAAAACGGAAATTTAGAAAGAGAACACAAACATTTCTCAATGAAATCACATCGATTATCAGTGGAAATAATCAAATTCATTTGAATTAATCATATTTCATTTCAGCAATTCCATTTAAAATTAGTATTGCCCCGCCAAGCTTGTTAACTACCATAGAACGCACTTCTTTGGGGTTGGATGCATCTTAGTGCCCAGTGAACAGTTAAAGACCTCAGCAAAATCTTCATTATTTGTGACGGCGCCTATTACACGGAACTTGTCGATAGTATGCTCATCGTTCAACTCCTCCCAATAGTGTTCTTCCTCATAAGCAGCGCACCATAGTTGCGCAAATCCTAAATATAAAAGCTGTTCCGGCGAAAGTTCCAGACCAGGCATTTGCTCGTTTTTTAGAGAGTACGGTTCATTCAAGTCATTAACCAACTCCTTCATGTAACGACGATAGGCGTGTAGCGCCTCGTGCAATCCACCACTGTCTGCAATATTCTCGTCTTTGGTATTATTTCCATTTATATGTCGATTGATTTCTGGTATAAGGTATGTATTATAATGGTTTATGTAGCAAGTAGTGCGCTCAGCAAATACACTTCGGGACTTTTTGGTCCACCAGTTATTCATATCGCCGGTGCTGTCATATTTGGAGCCAACCGTATCGAAACCGTGCGTCAACTCATGCCCGATAAGATAGCCAATGGTGCCAAATTTAAGTGAGTTGGGCCAGTGTTTGTGATACGCCGGCGGGTGTAATATTCCAGCCATTACGTTGATCGAATTGTCGACGTTGTAATAGAAGGCATTGACTTGTAGTCCCCGAAGTAATTGCAGAGGCTTTGTTGTATTTGGCAATTGTTCGTAAAATATGCCATTATAGCGTTGCATAAATGTGTAAAATTTCATGAGATTTATATTATTCTGTTCATAAGAATCATCAACGAAAGTCAAGTTCTTCATTTCACTAATAAGGCGCTCTGTCATTTCAGTGTCTATATATTTTCCAATGCGCGAAACAAGAGTAGACTCTTTAAGCAAAGCCTGTTTGCGCGTGGGCTCGTCCAGCCAATCTGCTTCTTCAAGTAACAAACGCAAACTTTTTCGCAACTCTTCAACAATGGTGAGAATTTCAGAGCGAATCTCATTATTAAAATACTCCTGAAAATAAACATTGTAATCATAATGTAAAACGTAAGACTTCAATAACTTACCATAAAGTAGAGCTTATCAATCAAATACGGTGCGACCCCTGTCACATGCATTTTGCAGTGGTCCACCTGGTAGCGTGTCGCCTTGAGACGTGCATCCATCGCATATAAAAATTTCATGGCAAGGTAATTTGCAACAGCCTCTTTGTGCTTCGCGCAAATCTTATCAAGTTCCACGTAGAAATAATCGCATGGACAATCGTCTTCATCAACATCAAAGTCTTTGCCCTTCCATGCAATTTCAAAGTAATTTCTCCAATCAGTGAAACTGTCTTCGAAATTCGGTGACATTTCCAGGCACTTGTTTTCATCCCCGCCAAAACGATCAGCGAATTTTACGACTTCTTGCCAGAACTCAAATATGCTACCTATCACTTCGTTTGCCTTCTTATCAGTTACGCCATAGGCACTTAGATAACTACGCATTCGGCGATCGTTAAGTTCGTAGCCACGAGTCTGATTCGATTTGATATTATCGCTATGTACATTGTATTCGAAGCCAAGCTCTGGTAGGCGAAAATATGGTGAAAACGGGTAGATTGGCAGTATATCTTCATCGATTAGACCCTTAGCACCGTAGTTTGTTAGATGGGCACTCATGTTGAACCAGCTAAAAGTGGTTTCGTTCCACTCTTTATCGACTGCGGGGAATCCACCAATTGACTTAATAACATTGAGATAATCATCGGACGCTTTCATCGGGTAAAGGTCAGCATTCAGGCAAGCCTGATAGAACTTTTGCGTTAGATTGAACTCAGCCTCATAGTCCAACTGAAGACCTTCAGACGATCTTTCCAGTAACTTTCCGACAGCATCGCCTAATGAATATGTTATATCTAGCAGATTGTTACGCTTGTGTGAAGTCTGACGATCCGCCTTCACATGACGCCAGTTACCGCATGCATATTCGTAAAAATCTTCACATGGATTCACTGATTTATTCATGTATGAGAGCATTTGTGCACCATACTTCTTGCGGTATTCGTATTCGGCATCTGTTACCAAATTTTGAGTTGCAGCAACAGACGCACTTTTAGTAGAGGGGACGATATCAGATTCCTTTTGTATCGATTGAACCGTTTCACTAGCCGTTGTATTCGACTTTGATGCCGAGATCACGATCTCATCATCCTTCTGTGTTGGAACGGAAACAATACCTTCTTTAGCCGTGATGTTTAACGACTCAGTAGAAGTTATCATCTCAGCATCTTTTTGTGTCAGCGGCACCGTTTCAATATCGGTGATATTTGTCGGCGCAGTAGAGGGAGAGATCTGAACTTCCGTTTGTGTCGATAATATCGTTTCATTAGCCTTGAGATTCGATGGGTCAACAGAAGTTACAATCTCAGGTTCCGTTTGTGCCAACAGCACCGTTTCATTAGCCGTGGCATGTGATGGAGCAACTTCAACAGACGCACTTTTAGTAGAGGGGACGATATCAGATTCCTTTTGTATTGATTGAACCGTTTCACTAGCCGTTGTATTCGACTTTGATGCCGAGATCACGATCTCAGCATCCTTTTGTGTTGGAACGGAAACAATACCTTCTTTAGCCGTGATTGTTAACGACTCAGTAGAAGTTATCGTCTCAGCATCTTTTTGTGTCAGCGGCACCGTTTCAATATTGGCGATATTTGACGGCGCAGTAGAGGGAGAGATCTGAACTTCCGTTTGTGTCGATAATATCGTTTCATTAGCCTTGAGATTCGATGGGTCAACAGAAGTTACAATCTCAGGTTCCGTTTGTGCCAACAGCACCGTTTCATTAGCCGTGGCATGTGATGGAGCAACATCAGCACTTGGCGCGCAGTTGCTTTTGTTGATCGATAACAGGCATATCAATAAACATACTCCAAGCACCGAGTGCTTAATTGCGAACATGATTTGCTATTAATTAAAAAAAAAAATAAGATGAAGATTAAAAATGAAACGATTGTACAACCACGTACGAACCAGAACTGTCGACTCCAAATCGGTGACTGAGGGTTCTCCATGCAAGATCTTATTCTAGACTGTCTAAGCTTAAAGCCCACGAAACGAGATTTGTAAGCTTATCCCAATGCTGATAACGTAATCAGATTTAAAAGCACCAAGCACTAAGCAGAAACTTGACCTATGCTAAATTTATATTAATATTGGGTCAATGAGTGATGGCATAGTGTTCGCACATGCCTCTTATTATCGCAATTGCTCTATTAACGTATTGTTGTTGTATTCGCGCGCAATTTTCTATCCGCTGATTCAAAATGTAACGCTCAATTGCCCCATACAAAAAAATACAGCCCTGTCGAGCCGACAGGCCAACTAAGCTCAATTGTCAGCTGAGCATGTTTACTGTCGGCATTTTCATAGATAAAATATAAATACAGGAGTTGTCGACTCTGGGCCCGAATTGTGACCACGTTTTGTCGTATGTCTTGTTTACCTAGCCAAAACTTGAAGCAAATATAATTTCAAGTCGAGTCGATTGCGATTGTGTTGGTGTTGGTGTAAGAGGTCCTTTTTTTGAACCAACTTGCTGAAAAGATGAAATAGATGTTTTAAAATCACAAAAAATAAATAATTTAATATATTAAACATTGCAATGCTCCACCTAAAACATTCAATCAGCATTGAGACTTACAAAGTGAGTTGCTTCTTAATTAATTAATTCAAACATTTTATTATCACTTGTTATAACTATCTTTCGTATCAAATAGTTCCATCAACAAACGATCCTGTGCCAAATACAAATCAAGCCCCGAAATGTACAATATTATAAACATGCTGCTCCTAAAATTCTGCACCGTTGGTTTGACGGTTCAACAAACTGGGAACGATTTGAAGATGAATTGCATCGCATTTTAGATAAACAAGAGTGGATCAACATGAAGCTTGATGGCGAATTCTGTGTGAATCCACTAATAAGAGTTAAATATAAAACCTCAACTGAACTGATAAAGAATTGTCTTTGGTATTTAAAGAGTTCCAATATACGGCGTGAAGAAATTGCGCTTGCCTTGGAGTGTAATATAGAGTACAATGAGGATTGTAATTGCCTGTGTGCACATCGTGAAGTAATGCAAATATGAGTAGAAATATATGTGCACATTTATAAACATTCGCTTTCAATTGTATTCTAGTTAAACATAAACGCTAAGGCGGAAAACAGGCGAAATCATGAGACGGCCTTTTCCTACACAAAAGTGTCCGAACAAAGCAGTGACAACGCAGAGTCTTCATTCTTTTCTCAAACATGTTCCAACAGTAATATCGTCACGTCGCCTGATCAAGACAGTAGAGAAATGGATGTTAAACACCAGAAACAATTACACAAAAAAGAGAAAGAAAATGTTAATGCAAAACGCAGTGGCAGTGATTATGATTCTTCAACTAAAACTTGTACAGATTTTGACCATAAAAATGATTTCGTTTCAAAGAGGCAGAAAACTAGTCGCCACGCAAAGCAAAAAGGAAACAGCACAGATGAAGAAGTCCGCAAGGAAAGTCGTTCAAGGAGCCGTGACAAATTTGGTAAAAATAAAAATCTTCAGCGCTTTGATTCAAAGGAAAAACGAATCGAAAAACAGAAGAAACAAGATTGCAATGAAGAACAAAAATTAGACAAGATGAAAAAATGTCAGGCGACATCAAACTCCCCATCGTTGTCACCATTTGAGAAGACAACACTGGAGCCTGGGATCATGAAACAAACATCAACAATGAAACCAGAGCACGACAGACTCGACTCACCGATGCCGGTTTCATCATCACATGCCAGCGATGATGAAAAATTTAGGCGGTCAAAGCGAAAAGTTGCAAATACTACGCGCTTTCTGAAATTTATGGCTGATGACTACAATAAAAAGCCCAAGATAAGAGATAAGAAAGTCTTGAATAATCTTTTTGGCTCTGATGACGAGGATGCCACTCACTTCGCAATTGAACCAAAATCTCGAACTAATTTAAAGAACAATGAGTCTGAACAAAAAGTGAGAAAATTAGATTCTCGTGCCGAATCTAAAAAAATCCACCACTTGAACGACTTGGATCGGAACTTGGAGACGCAACGTAGTTCCAAAAAAACCAGTCGTACTGTAGAGAGTTCAAAGTCTGATAGAAAGGATACACGTATTGAGGATCGTAGTGATGCTTTCAATTCACAAGAACTCGATCGACTGGAAAGTGAGCGACTTGATAATCTGTGCGCTCAACTGTTGATGATACCTAATATGCCAAAGCCGCCAAAAGTTGATATATTGTGTGTGTATGACATGAATAAATTACGAATTGAATTATCAAATGTTACTTTTCATTGCAGGTCACTCCAAGACATGACTTTGGATAAAGTGTTGGATACATTTGATTTATATAAATCGAAAATCGATGGAGTAATTAAGGATTTGCGTTCAAAGTCCAACGTGAATCAGTACAAAGGCCTTAGTCACTTGCATGTCATCAACTTGCTCAACGAAGACACACAATTAAAGATGATGGCAAAAGTGGCAGAGACATATAATATGGCGCCGAGCGGAAAGGTGAGTTTGGCTCCAGCAAGTAGATCTGTAATAAATAAGAATATTTTTGCAGACAACATCGTTGCTTTTGAACGCCGTGGTGCCAACATGGACTGCGCACTTATTCATGGATCGGTACAAGATGACGCACCAAGAGGCCGTCAAACATATCATAGCGCAGCAAGATTACGGAGACTATTTAAAATACGAGAAAGAAAAATCAAATGAATCGCTTTAATTTATATTATTTTAAATTGCATTTGTTTTTCAAGTAATTTCAATAAATGAATTCTACATTCTAAACAATATTCTTTTTTTTTTTTACAAAATTATAAAAGGGCATAATTTAAGAGTGTAGTTGAGCAGAAACACGTTCTGACCGCAATGTCGCCCCGAATGTTGTGTATAAAGTTCCGCAGAGAGAGCTTGGATGCAATGGACATGGGCGACGACGACGGTAGGCATGTGGCGACGAATAAAATAAGGAGTATGATGATTGTATGACTTATATTAGTGATGTGAACGTCAAAGGACGTCAAACAGTAGACGTTGATGCAACGGTACCAGCAGGTCCTTTACGTTCGCGGTCAATTTTTCGACAGTGGACTGACAAAACTACAAATTCAGTCTGAATTTTACGCACTTATTTACAATTAATGTGACCATGGCAAACGTCGGCTTAGAGCTCATCATGCTCGCCGATTTCCTCATCATCAGCATTAGCATCGTCTAATTGTTCTTCCGCTTGCTGATCGGCGACATCATCTTCATCATCATCGTCCTGTTCAATTTGTTCATCAACAGAAACGCCAAGTGTTTGGCGAAGCATTCTTTCAATACTGTCGGCAAAAGATGCCGTCTCCTGCAGCATAAAGCCGGAACGTAGTGTCGCAGTGCGGAACATCATCACTGCTAACTCCTTGGCTGATTCATCGGCCTCATCCGCTTCAACACGACGCAAAAGTTCACGCATCAACGGATGTCTGGGATTGATCTCAAGTGTTTTCTTTTGATTAAGGTAATAAGTGCGTTGTGGATCATCAGCCTTCTGGTGTGCATTAGACATAGCTAAACGTTCCATGTTACCAGTCCAGCCGAAGACGCCGGCGACAAGAGCACATGGCGAACTGCTCAAGCGCTCGGAAACCTGTGCTTTAAGAATCTGATCCTTCAAAGCGACATTGTTCAACCAATTTACCAGAGGCTCAAAGGATTTGGTGAGCGCTTCAAATTTCTCTTTGGTCTTCTCAGATTCGTTTAGTTTAAAGCCCTCCTTGGCGACGTTTTGGAATTTCTTACCATCGAATTCAGGCAATGCTGAGATACAGTACTCATCGACGGCCTCGACCAAGAAAAGTACTTCGTAGCCCTTGCTCAACAGACGCTCGACAAATGGCGACTTCTCAACTTCAGCGCGGTTGGCACCAGCAATGTAGTAGATATGCTCCTGTTTGGTCTTCATGCGTTCGACATATTCAGAAAGCGATGTGATGCCGGTGCCATGCGACGACTGGAAACGCAACAACTTTGCCAAGCGGGAACGGTTGCTAGGATCTTCCATAACGCCAAGCTTAAGGCTAAATGGAAAAAGTATAAAACAGTCAAACTTCATTCACTTATATCAATATGTTAAGCACTTACTTAGTGGAATATTCCTTCCACAATTTCTCATAGGCCTCTTTGTCGAGCTTCTTAATCATGTCAAGGACTTTACGCACCAACTTCTTCTTAATGACCTTAATCAATTTGTGCTGCTGCAGTGTTTCACGCGACACATTCAAGGGCAGGTCGTCAGAGTCGACAACACCGCGGATGAAGCTCAGATAATTGGGCATCATATCGTTGAATTCATCGGTAATGAATACACGACGCACGTACAATTTAATGTTGTCAGACTTTGTACCATAACGGTTGAAGGACTCAGAGGGTTGCACTTTTGGTATGTAAAGCAAACTCTTGAACGTAACTTCACCTTCAGCAATGAAATGTGTCTGAGTCAAAGGCTCACTCGAATCCTTTGTCAGACTCTTGTAGAAGCTGTTGTACTCATCCTCGGTAACTTCATTTGGTTTTCGTGACCAGATAGGTTTGCTATCGTTGATCAAAAGCCAATCCCATACAGTCTTTGAGACCTTCTTTGTTTTTGGTTTGTCCTCTTCGGTGTCTTCTTCAACTTTAACATCTTCCTCAACATCATCTTCTGATTTTTCAGGCTTCGCAGTTGCTGATTCCGACTCAACGGGAACTTCTTCGTCGACAGTCTTGCTTGACCACATCAAAATTGGGAAATTGATGAACTGCGAATATTTGCGAATCAATTCGCGGACAGTATCTTCTTCCAGGAAATCTTGTGCCTCATCCTTCAAGTGCAATGAAATGATGGAGCCCCGTTTAAGTGTGTTGCCACGTGGATCTTCCACAATAGTGAAACTGTTTGCATCGGACTCCCAAATGTATTGTTTGTCGTCATTGTGTTTTGTCGTCACAACGACACGGTCAGCGACCAAAAATGCTGAATAGAAACCAACACCAAACTGACCAATCATATCATTAAGATCTTGGCCGTCTGATTTGCTGGGATCCTGCATTTTGGCTAAGAAATCAGCCGTGCCTGACTTGGCAATTGTACCCAGGTTATTTATGAGATCTTGATGAGTCATGCCAATGCCAGAATCCATGATGTGCAGAACCTTGTTTTCTTTATCGGCCTTAATGCGTATGTGAAGTTCAGGATTTGATTCCAACAACTTTTGGTCAGTCAACGCAAGCAGGCGAATTTTGTCGATGGCATCAGAAGCGTTTGAGATCAACTCACGCAGGAAAATTTCTTTATTGCGATAAAGCGAGTTAATAATCAACTTCATCATGCGATTCACTTCCGTTTGGAAAGTAAACTTCTCGGCCTGTAGAGCGATGGGTGAGAAAAAGGTTTTATGAAAATAAAGGTCAAAAGCAAATTTGCAATACAACTCAATTTTCTTTTTCATGACGGGGCGTCATTAATTCATACACATGAAACTTTTGTTTTCGCTTACCTTTTCGCGTATTTCTTTTAACTGCGCCACGTTTAGGCCGTCCAACTTGATTGCCTCCTCCTCGCGTTTCAGCGTATCGGCATCTATTTTTAAAAGTGAGGGGAGAAATAGGAGGCGTCATTACTGGCATTGATTATCTCGGCACCGCTTATCGGTGACGTGTACTAAACCAAGTGCAGTCAGTACTTGACCATCATGGCGTCGACATTCTTACCTGTTCTAGAACCTTCTTTGAAAGCACCCAAATCCAAGTCAATATTTTGCACATCATCGAGAGTGTCGCTTTCTGCGCTTATTTGACTGACGCCTGCATAGAGAGTTTAGCAAATAAATTTTTGGTTAGCCGGTTTTATACATACATGAAATAGTGGAAAAGTAAAGAACCGGTGAATTGGTTGAAAAGAAAATAGTCTTACCTGCTATAAGCAGCAGTCCAATAAGAAGGAAATACTTCATTTTATTGTGATTATCCTAACGCTTCAAGTTTGAAGGCTTCGATTATTTTCCAAAAGGCCACGTCACTCACAAAACAACCACCGCGCAGATTCTGTTTGGATGAATCTACTTCCCGAGAAATATACTTCGTCACTGGTTCGTGTATGAATAATTCGGGCGGCCGAACGCGACTGGGTTTTATAAGCACTTGATTTCGATGATGTACGCTTATGTTCCGTAGAGTCAAAAGCAACATATGAAAGTCTACTGACTCAGTCACGACACTGCCAGCGAAAGAGCCACATGTGCGCCAAAATGATGCACTAGCGTCTGTGTTTACCTAGAAGAAGAAGAGAAGACCCCTTGCTTCTTGGCTAAGATGTCAACTCTGGGTCAACCCATAGGGTGGGTCTGTTTCGAAAAGCATCTTTGTAGCAGTACTGCTTGTTCAACTGTAACACACTCAAAAAGTTAAAACTAACATAACTATGCTAATAGTAACAGAGCTCTGTTAAAACTAACATAACTATGTTAATAGTAACAGAGCTCTGTTAGACTTAACAGTTTTTTAAAGCAGAGGATTAATAATTTGATGAATTTAACAGAGTTCTGTTAATAATAACATAGCTCTGTTTAATCTAACAGAGCTATGTTAATAATAAGTGACCTCTGTTAAACTTTACAGTTTTTTTAAGCAGATAGGATTATCAAACTGCTAAATTTAACAGAGTTCTGTTAATGGTAACATGGCTCTGTTAAATGTAACATAGTTATGTTAATTGTAACAGTGTTCTGTAAATGGTAACATGGTTCTGTTAAAGATAACATAGTTATGTTAATTGTAACAGAGTTCTGTTAATGGTCTGTTATCACAAAAAGTATGCAGCACAATTTTCATTCTAGTGCTGTCTATTGAAGAAGACAGTCGTGAGTGCGGAGTTGAAAAAATTTTTTTTTTTTTTTTAAATTTTCTTTTATTATAATATATTGTGTTATTATATATAAATATATATCTATATATAATATGTATATATATATATATATATATATATATACATTCATGTTTTTAAAATTTTTTTTTGTTTAATTTTTTTTTTTTTTTTAATTATTAATCAATTATTATTATTAAAAAAAATTTTTTGTTTTTTTTTTAATTTTCTTTTATTATAATATATTGTGTTATTATATATAAATTTCACAAATTTCAAAACATTCATGTTTTTAAAATTTTTTTTTGTTTAATTTTTTTTTTTTTTTAATTATTAATCAATTATTATTATTAATCAATTATAATGTATTTATATTATCATATACTTTATAACAAACAACTTAAATTAAACAATTTACAAATAAAAAACAAAACAACTTATATTAATTTAATTAAATGTGAGTGAAAAATTAAACAAAACATCTTTTGTGAACAAAATTGCTATATTTCAACTTTTGATTTTACAATGGTTTATTCTTTATATCGCTTAGTTAAGCAATTAGTTCACTGTAAAATATTGATGTAATTACTTTGGTTTATATTCTTCACCCGATAGAAGTTCCAATGGACACATATTAAAATGAGGTTTAGTTTCTTAAAGAAAAAGTCGCAAATATATGAATCGAAAGGTTGAGACCCGTCTGAAAAAACAACCAGAAATGGTTAATCTGGCAGCACTGCCCGAACGACTGCATCTCAAAGGTCGGGCCGGCAATCAGTAAACACTTTACGGAATTGATTAGATCAACGGTAAAAATGGATGTTGTGAAAAGACAAAATAGAAGAAAAAGAAGCTGAATAAAAATTATGCCATCAACAAAAGCGAAAAAAGCCATGATATTCGTGAGATAATGAAGAATGCTCATGTCTTGACTACTCTGTCTCGTGACATCCAAGAGAGCAAAAATAAATCGCTCTCTCTCTTATTGATACTGATGTCACATTATTGACTTGCCTCATGTCGCGCTGCGTTCGCTGCGTATTTTTCCCGTTCCTTCGTTTCTAGGGGGACAATTTTTTTCGCGGACGCACTTGCGCTAAAGGCGACTCTTTTGTAAAAATTTGGCTCGTTTGCGTTTCTTGCTCAATCACCTAACGTATTGCAATTATTTTTGTATTTCAATAAAAACGCTTGTATTTTTTTGTGTGTGTTTATTTATATATTATATATTATTTATATTTATTCAAAACATTAAAAAAATATAATATGCTGAAAGTTTGCAGTTCCTTTCTAAAAAGTGAATTCAATTCCAATCCACAGTTTAGCGAGCTACTCAATCACAGGTTTCGAAAACTGCTCATCACTATTACATCAATCGACGACTGCATCTCGAGGCGAACGGACGTGTGTGCGCGTGAAATGTGCCCTTTTACGAGTTAATTTAAGTCGAAAATATGCAGAATTAATTTGATTTACCACCATAATTGTTAAAAAAAAACACAAAAGTAAAGAACATCAATAGTACATTTTCATAACTATTCACAATTAAAAATAGTTCGCGTAAGAATCGTGCCGAAATATTGTGAAAGAAGTGCAACGGAAAAAAAAGTTGTTATTAAGTGCTAAATTTTGTTGTTGGCTTTTTGTACGTACAAGAATTTTGTCTTTCGTCTATTTGTGCTTGTGTTTGTGTACATGCAAACATCTTTGTGTTATTGCGTGCGTGAGTGTGAATAAGTGCTTTTGCTTTGTTTTTGTTTGTGACTTTGCTTACAAACCTAATGAATTAAAGCTGCAGAGGAACGTATAGTTCAAATAAAACGAAAGATACGATACGAAGTATTAAATTGGTGCAAGACAGAAGAGAAGAGAGGTGCATTTAATGCAAGTAATTTTGGCCTTCGAACTCTTACATCCTGAGCCAAAGCAAGAATAACTTCAAGTGGAGTGGAGAAACTAAGAAGGAAAATACAGTTGCAGCCGCCAACTGCAAATAAGACACGGGAAGTGATGTCACCAACAGCATCCGCCGCATCCGTCATTGACTTCTGTTCGCTACTTTCCCGACTCCCCAAGCTGTAGTCGTCGTCGTTGTCGTCGTCATCATCAAGGGCACAAGAATTTAGAGCATTTAAGTTGGCAACTCCTTTATCTTACTTAAATAGTTTTTATTCCACCACAATACACCACACCCCACCTTACGACAACGCAAAGCTAGGCACTTCATACGGTCAACTCGTAATGCCGAAGATGTCTCTGGTCTTGGCATTCGGGCCGCTTCGGCTTTGTCGGTCGCTGCTGCTGCCGTTGCTCCTGGTTAACATATGTTTTCAACAACAACAGGCAGAAGCGCATAACAACAACAACGAAAACAGCAACAACAAATATTTGGACTCAAAAGGTGAGTTGAATAATGAACGGCAAATAAGCCGTTTTCTTATTGGGTTGTACGTATGTGTCTGTCTGTCCAAACCAAACCAAAGCCCAAAAGATCGCATTATACCTTGAAAATTGAATAATGAAAACCTGATTTTAGCGAAACAGAATCACAGAAGTCGAAAAAAAGTTGTTTTAACGTTGTCTCTTTGCTTGTTATGTATTTTTCTTTGTTTTGTATGTGTGATTTGTTGCTGTTTTGTAAAACTGCTCGCTTGACCAACGACAACAATAAACTATTGTAAAACAAAACTAGAAATCCAACTGGAAATTCAAAACTACGTCAATTTATTTATGTATATACGCGCTCAACTAAGAAACCTCACGTTTCGCTGTTTTTTGTTGTTAGCCAAATTGTCTTGACAAGTTGCCCTGTTAGTGTTTTGGAAAATATTTGAACGTTCTGTCATATGAAAATAAAGCTTATAAGCTTGTATCTCTTTAATGGTCTATTGGCTATTTCATTGTGTTGATTGATCATCAAAGTCATAACTCGTCGAACGTTCATATGAGCACAGTGAAAACACTTTTTGTTGTATGTTGACAACAGTTGAAGTCTTCAGCCATTTTTGTCAGTGTTGTTAATCATCGTTTGTGCATTCTATACTGCATTGCTGCGATCATAATAAAATGCTTGAATTGTGTCTTTCACTGATTTGATTGAACAATTAAGACACGCCTGACTGACTTGTTGATTTGGCATTGTTCGCTGGCATTTCTTTTATGATTTCTTTCTTTCTTTGGTCTTCGCAAACGCAAAGCGGTCAATTGAATGCAACAAGTTGCACACTTTGAGACACGCTCTGACAATCAATCACTCACTCAGTCAGTCAGTCTGTCTATCTAGGCAACTATTTGACCGGACAAGTCCCAACGGCAATTGTGTGTGCTAAGAAAACGAAATTATGATTGCTATTTTGCATAAATCTTGCAGAAAGCTGCTCAATTGAATTAGCAACAAGACAAAAGCAACAAATTAAAGCACATTTCTATGCAACAAAGTGTATACGAAGCTGTCATAAAATCTTTGTTGTAGAGAATGTTTGCTTAAATAATAATCATATGCTAAGCACATTTTGAAAATTTGATTAATCATCAACCTTGCAGCCTTCTTCTCTGCTAATGCCATGCACAAATACATATACATACAAACATGGTTCACGTCACTGTCGAACGTGGTTGATCGACTCAATCGATCGATCGATTGAGCGATCTCATATACTTGCTGCTGCATGCAAAGCGTTGCTGCGCCCGAATGCATAAACATAAAGTAAAACGAATAAAAAAAAACAACAAAACTTCGTTTACTTTTCATTTTTTGTTTTTCCTTTTTTTCCCCAATTCAATTCATGCAATTCATTTCGATCGTTTATAAAATATTTTATTTGTTTTGATTTCTTCTTGCATATACAGCGCAGAAGAAAGAAAGAAAAGAAATCAAAAACAACAACAACAAAAAAAAATCATTCAAGTGCGTTTGAGGGCAACACATTTTACCGCTTTTTATAAACTTTTTGTTTTTTTTTAAACGTTTTGATTTTCAATTTCGTTTTTATGTATTTCTGTCTCTTTCTCACTTCCTTGCCCAATTTTGTGTTTGTGTTTTGTTTTTGTGGGCCTTGTATTCTTCTTCGGCTTCCTTTGCTTTTATTACGCACCGCAAGTATCATCGACAGTGCCGAGCCGAAACGAGACGAGCCAAGCCGAAGTCGTTGTCACTGACGCCGCCCCAGTTGGTCTCCATTATGCGTATGTGCGTGCATGAATTTTCATTATAACAACGTTGTCGCTGTTGTCGGCATCGGCAACGGCGCATCAGCGCATCAGCGTCGCCGCTGCTTGCTTTCAATGCAATTGCTTGTTTTTGTTTTTTTTGCTATTCATGAAAATTGAGTGCATTCACCGCGTCAACAACGGCGCCATATTTGGACCAAATAATATTTGTAAATGTAAAAGCGGATGAAGAAGAGCTGTACGTTGCTAATACAACAATTTCTATGCGCTGCATGCACCAATTGGGAGCGGAAATTTGTTATTGCTGTTGCCACTTTTTCGTTGCTTGTTGCCAATTGAGGGCAAACTTTCGTTCGATCATTTGATTCTCGCTTTAATGCAATAAGAAGAAGAACAACAACAACAACATCTATGATGATGACGATGATGATGTTGCTGAAAAGGCTTAATTGCATTTAGATTTTAAGCTGTGTCTGTGCTCATTTTCTTCGACCACTAAAGCCATTTAAGCGTCTTTATTTTCCCTTTGCCTTTGCTGTTGGCGGCAACATTTATTGTCATAGTCGATGACTAATGCGGCACATACCCTGAAAATAGTGGCAAGAAGAAGTTACGACGCGCAGACGATTTTTATCCCTTAACTTTATGCCGGCAGTGACAGCAGCGACACCCTGCCATGAAATTGAGTCGTTCCTTGGTATAAATGTGAGTCATAAATATTACCGGGATTTCGAGTGGGCGACGTCGCACGTTTATTGCTCAAACTAACACATTTATACGCTTTCCGTCTTCGTCTTTGAGTGCGCATAATTAATTTTTGCCTCAATGCTTCAAAATGCGCACAAAATGTTGCAAAACAGATAACTACAACTGACAGGCAGAACAATAAAAGAGTGAGTAAGTGAGTGAGGGAGTGAGAGAGAGAGAGAGGGAGAGAAAAGCAAATAGACAAAAGCGTTCGTGACCTTTGCCAAAATCAAATCAATATTCAAAACGTGCTACAATTTTCTACCCCCTTTGCACAGCTGAGGGGTTAAGCTACAAAATTGCCACGTGCACGCCTTCTAATAAGCGCTTTAAAGTATCTCTATTATTATTGTTGTTGTTGTTGTTGCAAACGCACGTGGCACACATTTATTGCCAAATAATTACATGAACAACTCTGAGCACGTATGACTTTTCTGGCACAATCAATAAATCGATTTTTTTCTACATTTAAATGACATATAACAAAAGAAACAAAAACAAAAAAATAATTGTATGAAAAAATTGTTTTGTTGTGGCCAAAATGCACGCAAGCTTCTTCTGCTGCCAACGCCACTGGGCCACTTTGCCACTTTTGCTACTTGGCATTTCCGCAGAGCGCATTTCTAACAAACGCTTTGCAACAATTGCCGACACACCCACTTATGAATGGTGGCATTTCGTAAAACAAAAACAAAGAAACACCTATTTTTTTTTTTCGTCTAGTTGAACTCGTTTCATTTGCACATTTTTTTTTTCGCCTTTTCCATGCGATTTACATGAATTATTTTCACCACTTGAGGCGCGCTTACAGTGACTGTCTTGTAGTTATCTAACAACGACGACTTCGTCTCACTTAGTTGCAACATGCATGCACAATTTGTTGAACGTGGGATGTTTTAAGCGTGTTGCAAGTAGTTGTATACGACGACAATAATGGCAGACAGACAGACAGACCGACAACAGTGCAACAACATAACTATCAACGTCATCATCATTAACACATCAGTAAAAAAAAAACTACACAAGAACAAAATTGTTTTCATGCTCATCAGCAGCAGCAGCAGCAACATGAGACTGCATTCATTGCATTTGTTTGCTGCGTAGGCGGCACATTAACGACTTGTGTAAATTAACTAAAGTGTTTAGTGCGAGCTAAGCTTCGTTTAATACGCAACTTGAAACAGCGTTTTTTTTTACAGCATTTCTTATTGATGTATCATGTAGTCTTGTCGCAACAAAGTAAAGAAAATTATGTACCTTACAGACGCGCGCAAAATAATAGCAACGTTTTGGAATAAAGTTGTTTAATATAACTTTTTATTTACTTTTGTTTTGCATAATTTTTTGCTACCCAAAAGAATTATCATTTGTTTATATCATTAAGAAACACAAATACCATGAGTCATTCATATTTGCTTTGCATACAACAAAGATCTTCACTTAAGTCAATGAATACTTTATTAACTTCTGAGAATTCTCTGACTTTTTATCAGAATTTAACTTCAAGTCATTTCGTCTGCGTTACACCTCCGCCGGCCGCCGGAAACAAAATGGCCAATGCGACATTACGCCACACTGATTTTCTGATTGCCACTAAAGTCAATTTAAATTTTAAAACAATTTTAACAACAACAACAAAAACAATTCAACTCATGTTAAGCTCACCTTTGCTGCATGCGTCGCGTACACCGTGCGTGCGTGCGTGAGTGAGTGAGTCACTGTGTAAGCAGCGAAGCACGACGCTTATTTTTACCCTCTTTTGTTTGTTGCTATTTAAACTTTTATACGTTGAACTTTCATACTATGCAAGCGTGTTTTTGTTGCTTCTCTCTGCTTCTGCTTTACACAAACTATTTTTTTTTTGGTTCGCTACGTCATTTTCACTCATTTTCATGCAAAATGCGAGTTTTGAAATGACCAGACGAAACTATTTATGAGGTGTGTTCAAGCGCGGCTTTATTTTTTGCGAAATTTACCTTTTGATTGGCAACACTGGCAAAGCGCATAAACTGTGTGTGTGTGTGTGTGTGCAACGAGCGTGGGGCAAACATACAAAAGTTCATTGCACTGCAACGCCACAATTTCACTGACATTTTGTTTGGTTTTTTTTATTTTTTGTTTTTCATATATTTTTTTTATATAATATTTGTTTCAATTACATATTTACAAAACATATTTTTAAAGCTGTAAACATTTTGTGTTTGTTTTTGTTACACAAACACACACACACACACCATTGTTGTTGCAACAAAAGACAATACGAAGAAGAACGAAAAAATGCCGCCGCACATAAAAATAGAAAAAAAAGAAAAAATCATTAACAAAAAACAAATAACAAATACAAATCGTCGAGCCGAGAATTGAGTTCAAATGGCGTAATCTGATAATTAAATTAACATTTATGCGATAATTTTCGAATTGGTGGCGCTGCCGTGTTACACGCCGCCAGTGAAAATAGTCGCACACCCACACAGATGCACACATGCACACAGCCAAAGAAAAGCTTTGATATGAGCGCAACTCACGACTGCAACGAATGCTGCATTGATCGTTGTTGTTGTTGTTGTTGTTACGCTTTTGTTTGGTTAGTTTTACGCCACACTTGCAACTCAACTTGTTGTCGCTACTAAAGACACACACACAAACACAAATAGAAACTTTTTTAATTTATCACAAAGTTGAGATAAGAATTACAACTCTCAAACTACTTAGCAGCGCCGTTGGCATTAATGGTAGCCAAGTCAAGTTTTATGTGCATGTGTGTGTCTGTGTGTGTGTGTTTTGAAAAGAATCTGAGTAGAAGAACTCTTTTTCAATACAGTTGCCGTTGCCGTTGCCGTTGCAGTTGGCTCTAATTGGAGTGAAGTGGTGTAGCAAGGCGAGCATTTTGTTGCAGTCAGTGGCCTCGCCTAATTGATAAAGAGGGAAAAGTCTTGGCTGTTCCACAGATGCTCAAAGTGTACGGCATTACAAATTACTTTAGCCGTCAAATAGACGCCAACAACATTGACTGAGGCTGTGTGGTGGCTAAGGTTGAGGCAACGTTGTTGATGTCTTCGTAAGTTCAACATTCGTCTTTGAGCGAAGATCCTCAACTTAAGCGACCCTTTTGTGCACAACAATGTTGCAGCACTTAAAATACGTACGCGATAAGCGTAAAAGCGATAAACTTTTGATTACAAACCATAATGCTTTTTTTTCTTCTTAAGATTATAAAAATTGAGTTGCGTGTGAACTTGAGACGACTGCGGTGCCAAGTCAAATGTAATTGTTTTGATAGTTAATGGCAAAAAATGAAAGTGGTTTTTATTAAGATACATGGCATTATGCAATACCGCACACGACTGAAACAAATAAATGTTTTATCGCAAAAGCTTTCGTAGTATTTTGTGTGCGCCGGAAGCGTAATTGAGATAATATTATTGTTTATACTTACATATTTTATTTAATATATTATTTCTTAATGAAAGCGTCAATTTGCTTTGAGTGGTCAAAGATTGAAATGCCTTCAACAGGCTTAACATACATTTACTTTAAAAGTAAAAAACTTCTAGTCTTTAATAAAATGAGCTAAATTTAATTTTAATTAAGCGATGACTCATGCACAAAATTAGTCTAAATTTGACTCATATTTCACATGCTTAGCTAATTTTGTATTGTTTGTTCTCATAGATATTTGTACAAATAATTACTGTAGCTTGTGTTTGTACGTGAGTTTCGTACGAGGGCACTTTTTAAAGTTTGCTTGTTACCATGACTCACGTGAGAACTTGCAGTACTGTAGTGTATGGTGTCGATAAGATCTCACTGAGCAATCAATTGAGTATCATTAAGTGTTAGTTGGCAGTGCAATTAAGCGTAATTTATGGCAAAGTAGAAGAGTATAAGAGATTTGATATAATCTTCTATAAATGAAGTAAATTTCGGAAACTCCGTTTTTAATTGAAGTTGTCGGGAAAAACAAATACTTGTATACTTTATTGCAGTTTATAGTTTTTAATTTTTTAAGTCGCCTTCGCTTAAATACGCTTCTTCTTAATTAGTTATGCTACATCTTCACATCTTCACTACTTGACTCTCTACGCTTAGCTCTCTCTCTCACACACACACCGTTAATACTTTACGCTGATAATTAGGAAGTATGCGAGTCAGATAGCAATTGAAACGTGACATTTAAGCAACGGGATGTATTTCTGTGCTTGTATGTGTGTATGTATCTGTGTTTGTTTGTTTGTTTGTTTGCCTACGCAACTTAATAGCATTGAGCACAAAACTTTGCACTCTCGGCTGCACTTTTACTTCTCGCACTTGTGCAGTGAGTGATCTTACTTTGAAGCGCTTGCTTACACATTCTATTCAATCAAGCGCATTGACTATTTTCTAGTTCTATATTATTATCGCTTTAAAGTAGAACTGCACTTCAGTCAAGCGTCAGAGCTTTTATGACTTACTGAACATTAAATTTACAGTTATATTTTATGAATGACAATACTTTTTGTGCCATTATTATTGGTGATCAGTAATGGTTTTTTTTTTAACACACATGCATATATATTTCATATACCATATACATATACATTGATGTGACGTGCTGAGTTGCTATCTCCCTGACTTGAAATAATCATTTGGAGACAAGCAGACTGACTGGTTACTCCAGTCGTGCGGTTTTTGTTTTCGTCTTATGTTGTTTTAATTATTGTTTGTGTTTATTTTGTTGTTGTGTTTCGATACTGTTACTGTTACTGTTCGGACGCACTTGTCGCCAACGTCGCTATCAATAACAGTTGTTGGTATGATAACTTCAACGCAATTTCTTTTTGTCACTTTTTATTTATATTATATATATGTATGTACTTATATATAACTAATGTTTTTTTGCCATTAAAATTGCGCATTATCATAGCACAGTTATTGTTTTTGAAGTTTGCTGCCAAATTGCTTAATCGAACTTGATTGTAGGAAACTTTGTTGGCGTTGGCAAATGGCAATTTATAAATTATTTCAATTATAAGTCCAACACACAATAAATTAATGCAAATTGCGATACGTTTGACAAATACAACACGCTCGTATCTAAAAGGCTCTACTGGAAATCAACATTATCAACATCGTTGTCGTCATGATTGCCATGTGTTGATAACTGCGTAAATGCGTACACACACACACACATACACACACAAAGCACTGCTAAAAACAATAGAACGTGCGTGGCAGAGATTGTTGTGTGCTAAGCGTTGCTAATAATGATGCTGGCGATCATCATCATCATCAATGTAATTTACAAAACTCAAGTAGGAAATCATTTAATTAAATTAGGTCAGAAAGTCGTCGTCGACGTCGTTGTTGTTATTGTTGTTGTTGTTGCTGTCGACAATGTTCTCTGTTGAGGATTGTAATAATTTTCTAGTTTCTATGAGTAATTTTTTTTTAATACTAAAAAATAGAAAATAAATCTAAAAACTATACATTATAAACAATTTATTTCAGTGGCATATTCTTCGAAATGTCCATGAATCACTGTACAGGCGGCGACGTACACGTGCGATTGTCACGGCAGACGCGTTGCTTGGGGTCGAATTGAGATCGTATCTCATGACGTACTGGTCAAACCGGTGATGACTGATATTTGAATTATTATTGTTGTTGTTGTTGTTCTATACGAGAAGGCATAAAACACAAAGAAGAAGATATGTATCTAATTGCCGCTCGACTTGCCTTTTTGTGTTTTATTGTTGAAGTATGCTTTTGCTAAAAATTCAGTTGGCACGAAACTAAAATTAATTCAGTTTAATTGAATTTGCCAATTAAGACTGCCAAGCGCAATAATGATGAGGTTGATGTTGTTGTTGTTGTTGTTTGTTGATGATGATCTGTTCAGTTGTATAAAGTTGCATTGCGGGGGCGGCGAAGCTTTTGCGGTTTCTACGCAAAGTTGTGTTGCTTAATTAAAGGCCGAGGCAATTAGCCTCAGTGATGACACACACACACACGAAATTGCAAAAAAAAAAAAGTTGTTGAAAGATTTGACCAAATTTTCTATAACAATTTTTTTCACTTCTCGTAAATTTCTTGGTCTGCCAATTTAGGCGCCTTGCATGAATCGTAATTGACGCTTGATTACTCTCAAGAAAAAAGAAAAGAAAAAAAGTGTTTCATATAGAAAGTTATCGGTCTGAATGATTGAAGCGTTTTCTTCTTTGCTGTTCGGCATCGCTGATTGAATTCGCGTCTTCTTTCATAAATTTTGCTTAAATTTCACTTTTTTTGTTTGTTTTGTTTTTGCATGTTGTGCTTTAAGTAAAAGTGTTGGAACACGTGTAAAGTTTGGGAAAAAAAAAAACTAAAGAGAAGCAAAAACAAATAAGCAATAAATAAATTGAATAAAAGCCGAGCACAAACAATAACGTTTTGTATCTAGATCAATGCAGACGCGCATGCGCCATGAATTAAGATACTTGTTCACCCTTCTTCTTTTCACTTTTTTCATTTTCATTTTATTTTTTTTTTTTTTCATTTTAAACTTTTAAATTAATATCAACGTTTCTTAACTGCAACGTTGTCACAACAAGCAAACAAGACAAATGTGCTGTGCCCACATATCAAGAATTACTCGTTTGTTCGCTCATTGGTCTCTTGTTCAGACACAAACCTCTTATCGCTGATAATTTATGGGTGCGTGTTTTTGTGTCATTGTATGTGTGTGTGTGTGTGTACATGTGTCTTCATTGTCCTGGTTTGCTTGTTTTGCGTCAGCTTGTCAACATCCTGCGACCAGCAAAGTACAAGTACAAAACCAACAATAACAACCTTCATACAAATAAGGGTCTCAGGTTACCAACAACTTTTCTTCTCATGCATTCCACTAAACATGCTCCTCGGGGAGTGCCACAGGGGTCGCTGCATTTACTGGGCGTGTTTCTACTAACGAAATTTAACTTGCTCATGGTGGCTACTCCTTTTTTTTGTTTGGAAAAAGGGTTTTCCTTTTTTTATACTTGGTTTTTTTTTAGTTTCCTAATGATTCATTTCTTTGAACCAGCGTTTTTTGTTCAGGATCTTGCGGTTGATTTCTTGATAACTTCTTAACGTGCCTTTTTCCTTATGTTTTTTTGTTATTAATTTGAATTTCAATTCCTTCTATAATTTTTTTTATTTTTATCAGAAAATGATACTCAAAAATTTTAGTTTTCGTTTCATTTGTTTTTAATATTGTTTAATTTGAAATAAAGTGTTATACATATATAATAATTAGATCGAAAGAAAAGTCTTAAAAATATAAACAACAAAAAATACCGTTTTGTATGGCCTATCGGTTTTATTTAGGACCTTCCGGATGAATTCTTGGAAACTTCACAAATCACACAATTATCGCAAACTCCTTCTTTTAAATTTTTTTTTTTTTATCAGATTATGTTTCTGAGAAAAATTTAGTTTCCGTTTTCTTTTTTTTTTTTGATATTGTTTATACTGAAATGAAGTTTTATATATAATAATAAAAACGAAAAAACCGTTCGAATTTCATTACCAGTTTGACTTGTGTGTTTGTGAGCTTTCGAGGTTTCACTGTCTTATCGCAAACGCGCCTTATTTCAACTTCAGACAGACTTCAATCAACGACAACGTTCACTGAACTGCAACGCTTTGTTGCAAATGATGCTGACCAGTTTTACTTTTAATAATTTATACATACATATATGAAAAGTTGCTTGCTTTTTTTGGCTCATTGCAAAACCGGCTAAAACAGATACTAATAGTGCTGAGAAGTGTTAAAAACACGAACACATATGTACATATGAATTCTACAATTGCGTTTGATTTCGCAGCAATTTCAAGCGAATAACCAAAACATTTTTATCGGAAATATGAAAATAAAAAAAATTGAAAAATAAAACAAATGTTTATTTGTTTAACACAACAGCCGCCGCATAGTTTCTGTTTGTTCGTGATGCTTGGCATTGCTAAGTATCTGAGTCTGTCTGTCCGTGACCTTGGCGCAAGCGAGACTGAGAGCCGCCGCCAACGTAAAATATTTTGCACCAAATACTCAAAAATTAAATTGAATCTGTGTTGTTATTATTTGTTTTTTTTTCTCTCTCTCTTTAATAATTTATAAATCAGAACAAATTCATATTTATTATCTTGGTTTTTTTTTTTTTTTATTTATTTTTGGTTGAAAATAATTTGAGAAACTGTTATTTGTGGTGGGCAGCGTGTTATTTTGCAGCCCACATTTTGAGTGCCTTGTTTGGCGCCTTTCACATTTTATAATGTTGACTGAGGTGGCAAGCGGCGTCGTTGAAATTAATGACATCTTGTGTAATTAAGGCGCTTAATTACTGTTTAAGTTTTTTTTTTTCGTTTGTGTGACATTTTAATTAAAACCACATTTTGTTTTTGTTTCATTACAGGTAAGCTTTGCTAACATTTGGCTTGATGACATGCTACGGAGAACATGCTCAACACATGTGAGTCATAAATGGCGCCTATAAAATGCGCCAACAGCTTTTGTTGGCTTTTTGACAAAAATTTGCCAAAGTGTTTTTTGTTTATCAAAATTGTATTAAATTCCTTTGCTTATCAGCACTAAACCAACAAAAGTGAGTTGCATGTGCTGTTTTTGGCCAAGAGCCAACGTTGAATATGGAAAAAAAGTGCTACAACAAACACTAACAAAGTATTTGTTGATAAAAGCGAAAGTATTTTTGGCCTAAATTATGGCCGGAGTGGTCTTTTTGTCTTTGCAATTTTTCGCTCGTAGTGTTCTTCATTAGAGAATTTGTTCCGCATTTTGATTGCGTTTTTGGGTGAAAATTTCTGCCAGACTTGCCAAAAAGTAATAATCATTTTCTTAGTGATGAAACAATACTGTTTGTCTGGCTATGCTTGAATAAACAATTAGACTTGGTAATTAAATAATTATCTTTTACTAGACTTTGTGGCTTGTAACTAACAACTGCTATGCTGACAATTCTTTAAAAAAAACGTTTAAAGGTTTTTTTAATAGAAAAATTAATAGGTTTCATGTTTAAGACACTGCTGCCATTTTGCATTTGAAAATCCATCATTTATAGTTATCGTAATTGCTTATGTCAAGTTGAGTCTCAACTAATAGTAAAATAACAGCTTTTAAAAATATTATTAGCTGTTAATAGCTGTTTAATAGAATTTTAACTAATAGAGTTGATATAAAATGTAACGTTCATTTATGCCATCACTATAAGCTTTTTTTTTGTTGCTTACTAATTTAAGATTGGAAGAGATTTTGTTTGTGGCTATTTTTGTGATAGTTTTTATTCCTATTTTTTTTTTATTTTTCTAACCGCATTAAAGTTCATTCGCCTCACTTGTCGCGTTCGGCAAAATGAAATGCAGAACGCCCGAAAATTGCTCGGAAATGACAAAAATTTGAACATGTGTGCGAATATTGCAAGCTTTTCTCTCCTCTCGATTGTTTTTGTTGTTGCTGTTATTATGCTATGACCAAATAAAATTGCTTGGCAACAAATAAAACTGTATGCTTTAAAAGGAAATTCAGTTATGAGTGAATGAACAAATGGCAAAAATCATACAACGCGAATATTAATGTTTGAGTTTTGATGCGATTTTTTTTTGCAGATACAACTGAATCAACATCCGTTGATTTTCATGGCACAGAATTTTAATTACACTTTTGCTTCATAAATAGAAAAAAAAAAAAACAAAGTAAAAAGAAACAATAATAATTGTTTTGCAAAAAAAAGAAAGAAGAAAATAATTATTATCGTTGTTTGGCATGCCATATTAGACGGCATTAGAAGTTGCTAGTTATTTAAGGCTTAATTTTGCTTTCAGACCTTACTTACCTTTTTCGTTTTTCACTTCGTTATTTGTATATTTTCGAGTCTGCTTTTTGTGTTTGCCAAATCCTTTGTTCAAGCAGCCTTGCACAAATTATTTGAGATTAGACCTTTCCCAACATCTTCTACACATTCATTTTAAAATCATCGAACAAAGGCAACCAAAAAAAGAATAATGATTTTTTTTTTTCCTTTTGGCTCTTTATGGCTCTTTGGCTTACTGTGTGTTTTATACAACGCATTTTGCTTTTGTGTTTTTGTGTTTAAGGATCATTGACCACATAAAAGTCCGTTATGGTCGGCAACAACTTAAAGCAGGAAATGCTGCTTACTCATCACCAAACAAACATGAAGTTGGCGTATTTATTGCCCTTTTTGGCCATTGAAATGTGCATGTTTCTTGGCTTGTTCGACTAACTGAAGTACGGCCGACCAACTGCCGGTATGCTTGTCTTCCAGCCAGCCAGCCTGAGTGTCCGCCTGCGTAAGTTGGCAATACCATTTGTTATCGTCTTCTTATTTTTTTTTGTTGTTGTTGTTGCCAGCTTTGAATTGTTGGCGACGAAGACTATATAACGCAGACGCATAAACACATGACAAACAAGCAAAGCAGCACGGACATTCAGCTCAATAGCTTACAACAAAATGTGGCAAACCGACGCTTCGCTTGTAGACAAGAATGACTAACTTTACGCGCAAGTCGTTTAGCTGGCTTTTTGTTTAAATGGTTTGGCTTTATGGCATTAAACAGATACACTGTGCAAATGCAAAGATACTATTTTCAGTACATTCGCTCGCTCTCGCCACAATGCCAACTTTGTTATGTTCTTTCGGTATTTTTTTTTTTTATTTTACTTCTGTTTGTTTTCTTTCTGAGAATGGCAGCTCTGTGAACTGTACAAGTTTTTCACTGTTTATACCATAAAAATAAAAACGGCACGAAAGCCAAATAAGGTCAAGATGGCAAGAACAAGTTGTCATCAACTGTTTAACGATTTCACCTTTTTGTTCTTTATGGCAGCTTTGCTCTTCTACCAAAGTCATAAACATACGAAAAAAGCCACGTCTGGCAAGCAACAATACACCTTAATAAAATATAGCCAAGACTTGTGTCAGTCTATCTTTTCAACCTGCTTAAAATGCTGTTGCTGTTACTGTTGTTGTTTCTGTTTATGCAAGTGCAAATTCAATTGTTGTTATTATTATTGTCGTTTTCTTTCGTATGAAATGTCGTTGTTACTTGATTGCATGTAACAGAGACTTTGTTTAACTCAATACAACATAAATCTTTTTAAATCAAATGCTGAACTGAGCACAAAAATACGGAAATGCATGTGATGATTTGACCCATTATGCATTGCTTGAAGCTGATAAGTCTTGCGCTTTACTTTATTTTTTTTTTATGTGTTAACATCATTAGAGAACACAGAATTGCTGAGCTCATGTTGTGCTGTTTTACTAGCTAATCTTGACTGTTCATCACGTGCAAGAATCGATTAAAGTTAAAGGTGTTCTAACTCATGTTGTGTTGGAAGACTTTATATTGTTAATGAACATGTTCAGTATATGATTTTTTTAGACTTCAACATGTTTTGGCGCATAAAATATATAATGGTCGTGTCTTGATTACCTTGTCTATGTGTTCAGTTCTTGCACTTGTATAAAGTTATGTTTAATTATTACAAAAGTACAACCGTGTGAGCATGATTGTATTTTATACACGCTCTTTGTTCGATACTTCCTGCTCTCTGTTCATATGCGACCTATTTACCGAGTCACAGTGTTTTTATAACGCTTTGTTTGACGCTTTGTGATTATCTACGCAATTGGCAACGGGGCGACTTGGCGGCTTATCGCTGGCTCATAAATACTCTTACATATTTGCACTTTGTTGAATCTTTATTTGAAGAGCAGGAAATGAAATGCTCAATAGTACATGTGTGAAGGTGTGTTTTTGCTATACGTTTACAAGTGTATTTTGTATTTTTTTTATGACTTTGATTTGTATGCGTTGACATGCCGATAAAGATACGATACATAAAAAAAAATCGTATCGTCAGGTAAATGACCAAGTCAGTCAGTCAGGTAGTAAAGACACAAGTTCCAAGTACAAATTACTTGCACAAATTTTCTATTTTTTTTTTCATTTTCATGAATCGAATTGTACAAGATTAGTGTCGCTTAAGCCTCGGTTTGGTATGGTGCGTAAATAGTTGAACAATAAAGTCTTCATTATCTTTAACTTTCGCTGCCATAACTAACACTTCATTAAGCCCATGCGGATAGTGTGAAATTTCACGGTTTAACAACGACTTGAAAATCTTTTGTTTGCTCAACGAGATTTACACACCTCTCTGTGCTGTGTCCTTTTCGCCTGACCGAGACCTTTTGCACTTGTACGGGAATTTCCCGTGTCGAAGAACACCTGCAAACTTTTTTTGGTTTTAGACTGAAACAGTATGAGTACTCGTAAAGCGCGCCGGGCGGTCTCACTTTAGGCACTTCATAGGCCTTTGGTCTGTTGTACGATACTTCAGAAATGTTTGCGATTTGACAGACACACTTACACACGAAAAGAGTTGAGTGTGTGTGTGTGTTTTGTATTTTACAGCAGCATGGCAACTACTTGACCTTGCTTAGACGACGCTTTGGCTGTAATATATCTTGGCATACCTTCAAGTGTTATTTCCCCCCCTAAATCAACTTAGCACTTTAAACAATCGTCTTTTCTTGCTTACCAAATGCACTTTGCTTCCTGTGTTTACTTACCCATGCCTCTCTCTGTCTGTCGCACTCTTGCTTTTTCACTATGCCGCATGACTTGTGCCTTGTCCTTCGTGCTTGGCTTAATGCATAATACAAGTCCTTGCCATTGAATGAAGTGCCTATGAATGTATTTGCTTCTTCACCTTTCTTCACGTCCTTTCATCTGTCCATCTTTTTTCGCATGGCTGACTGCCTGTGGTGTGGCTTTTGAACGCGTTCGTGCTAGGCCGCATGCTGCGTGATTGCATTGTGCAAAATCTCAGTAAAATTTTTTTTTCTCTGCCATTCTTGCCCACCCAGCAATCTTGTATCCTTGCAGGTGTTTTGTGCATTTGCCCCTCAATGTGTCACAGCCTTCAAGTTGATTGTGCGCAACAGTTTTAGGTTTTTTTTGTCGGTCTTTGTTGTTTTGCGATAAGCGATAAGATTTGTTCGAGCACTTGATTTCATGTCGATAGAATCTAAATGCAATTTTCGTAAATTTAGTGTATTAAGGCAGCTTGCGCTTGTTTATATTGCCATTAAATAGACGATAAACCGTTGACAGATAAAAATTTATTGGCTGGTTGTGCAGCGAGCGGTGGCAGCATGTTTACAGTGGCACGGCAATGTTGCTGCAACATATTTGTCTTCGTTACGCTCGTGCGTGAGTGTTTAATTAATTAGCTACCGTACACTATTTAAACAAACTTTGCTTGCCGAACTTGGGAGCGTGAAGTGAGACTCTCACTCAAATAAGCATGAGGGGGCATACAGATACATACTTTGCTGCTGCTATATCTGCTAAAATTGGAAATGCTCTGCTGCCCGCACAGCTGTTACTTGAACTATGTTGAAAAGGGGCCACAAAATGTGTTATTGTTGTTTGTTGTTTCCTCAATTCTTTTGCTGTTTTAATTACAATCATGTACTTGTTGTATATGACGTTGGCTAACAGGTTCCGACATCAGTGCTGCTTGACTTGGCTTTGAGCACTCGAGGCTATTTTTGGCAACTGCAAACGGGAGCAACTCACTCTGTGTCGCAGTGAAACAATGCAATTTGGCTGGGGTTGCATGCAATGCATTGCACTCTGGTGTGTTGCGCGCGTGTGATATTTTTTCACGCCTTTTTTGCATAAAGTCATTATTTTTACACTCATTCGTCGTCATTTTAATATGGCTTGTGGCTTCTTTCTCCGCTTTTTTTACTTTATTTTTGTAGCTTTTTTTCTGTATCCAGACACCCCAAAATTTTGCCAAGCATCTTTTCAGGCAAATGCTTCAACTTTTATGGCAGATGTGCTGGCGTTGCCTTATTGGCATGGGGCACGTTTCACGCCCGTTGCCAACTTATTGGCATGCAGACTGTTCTTGCATTGTTTCAGCTACTGAGCATGCTTCGCTTGCATCCTTTCACACACACACACACACTTACGCACATACACACTTCACTTGAGGTCGTTGCCGTCAGGGCCATATTGCAAAAGCAAATAAAAAATTCTGCTTGGTTGACAATCTTTTGCAGCTGAATTTTACGCCATAAAGGTTCGCAAAGATTTACACAAAAATCCAAGTCTAACAAACTGTATTGTTTGAATAACAATAAATTTTATCTTTTGACAATAAACACTTAAAAAATTATAGCATGGAAAATTTATATAAGAAAATATTTTGGGTCTTGGGACTTTTATTGCTGCAACACAAACATTCATATTATAATGGCTCATTAAAGCGCAAAACAAATAAAGAAATAATTCTCTAATCATTAAAAAACCATAAACAAAACAACAATTACTGCCATACTGATGAGCATTAGCACTGGACCACCCGGTTTGTGTGTTAAATCAGTTTAGATCATAAAGATGTTAAAGGATGTGAAGAGAAAAGAAAGTGGAAAGTATAAGAGTTCTTTAATATGAACAACGGTTTGGTTTTCTTTTTTTTTTGTTGGATCAATTATGATAAGCGGCAACACTTTTTGTTCTTTATCTAATGATGGACATAATTTCATGTTTAAGACCTTTTTTACATGTTGCTGCTAGTAGTCCTTTATGCTTGTGTTTGTGCATGTGTGTGCGTGCGCTCTTTGTTAAGTGTTGTTCACTATGCTTAATGTAATTGGAAACCAGTTGTATATGTGTGTGTGTGTGTGCGTATTTTCTTCATGCAACCAATTGTCATTTGGCTTCGTATCGTATTTGCAGCTGAAAAATCCTTTACCCATGTATTGTATGTATGCTTCATGATAGTAGAAGTATTTCAATCAAGTTGAAATTACTTTGGGTTTTCTATTTCTTGCTCCATTTGTATTTTATTGCCAGAAGTTCAAATGACAAAATCGATTTCAATCTTACATGTTGTAAGCCAACAAGAAAATCACAAGTAGAAACATTTTTCAAAAGTCACTTTTATTTCTCTCATTTCTTTTCTTATTCTTATGCCTTTTCTCGTACTTATAGCATTTTCGTGTGTTCGCTACTCGTGCTGCGTTGTCTTATGAATAATTCAGCATTTGTTGCCGCTGCTGTCGCTGCTTCAACTAACGACAAACGGCCAAGTTTAATGAACACGATCACTTCTACTTCGTCTTTTCTTTTTTTTTTTGTCGATTTTGTTATTATAGTTGATTGTGTTCGTTGGTTTAACAATCTTTATGACGCGCGCAACCCTATCGAAAAAGTTAAACCTAAGAATATAACAAAAAAACAAAAAATAAAATAAAACAACATGCTTGTCTGAAGTGAATGAATGAATTTATTTATGCAAGCAAACAAATTAATTAAATTTCCGTTTGCCTTAACTTTGCGTTGAGTGCAACAAAACGAAGTAATAAGTGAGTGAGTGAGAGGGAGCTAGCGAGCGAATGTGTGTGATAAAGAATGTTGTCTCGCTGCGTTATATGTCTGCCAAAGCAATTAAAAATTGTATTATTCAATTAGAGCAACAAACAACAAACGACAACCAATCATAAAAACGAAGAAGCCAAACTCACATTTGGCGTCGACAAAAGTATAAAAACAAAATCAAAATCATAATTGTTGACAAGAAACTCGTCATTGAACACTGAACAAACGACAAAGTTCAAATGTGTTGTTGTTGTCGCTGTTGTTGTTGTTGCACGGCAAAGGTTGTTGCCTGATAAATGAACTGCACAACTGCGCTGACAAACAACAACACCAACAACAACACTTTGAATATGCCTTTAACAAAAATGTCGGCCATAAAATTATAAATGCATTTTCAATATTCTACACGCTGCTGCTGCTGCTGCTGTTCGAACTCCTCTAATTTGATTATTGCCGTGCATGGCGCGTCCAAATAGACATAAAAACAAAAAAGAAAAAAATTGGGGAAAAAAAAATATTAAGGCGCGTGTGCATTGAAGTGTCTGAGCATAAAGTTCTGGGTTTCCAAAGTATCTTCATAGAATTTCCATGCCTTTAAGCGTTTTTCCACACTTTTCAAATCACTTCGGGCCAAAAACTAATTTCAAATCCACTTTGACGCTCGTCCGATGCAGGCAGGCATTTAAATTGCATTCGAAATGCTTTCACAAAACTCCAGATATTTTTGAATGTGTCTGATGTGTTTTTTTTTTTCGTCATCATTACTTTTTGTTACCCTTCATAATTTTTGTTTCAATTATGTTTGACTGCACATATATATATTTATGACTGCTTTTTAGGCATAAGATTACAATGTGAACTCAGCCAAGCCAATGCATTATTGAAATGGTATAAATTTGGGCATATTTTGCTCTTTCCCCTTTCTTTTTCTTTTTAAAATGTTTTCATTTGCCATTTACATTCCTTCAATCATTGCTTGAAGTTGAATTTCCATCAATAGTCACTCGTCTCTCGTTCACTCACCAGCGCCTCGCCTGTTGCTATTACAAACTGCCACAGCTGAATTAAGTTGTTGAAATAATTTTTCATTAAATTGTCGACATTCATATTTTTCACTCAATCGTTGACATTAAATATTCTACCATATTTATAGCCGTCTTTGGTCACAGCTAGAAAAAAAAAACAACAAAAAAATATATATTTATTATTGCTGCGTAGTGTTGATTGCTATATGTGAGACACTTGCCGCCCTCCGTCCGGCACACTCAATGAAACAATTCTGTATGAGCGCTCACTATGGAAACTAATATTTTTAAGTGTCGCAGTCAATTAGAAATTATGAACTTGCATTACAATACACATTTTTTCAGCATGACAAAATTTCGACATGTGACCGACCAATAATTGTTGGCGCCCAAATGACTTTTCTATAATGTTTAACAGATGATGAGTGAAAGAAAATAACAAAAAAAAAACCATGCCAAAGAAAAAGTAAAAGGGTTAAAGGCGAAACATTCACAAATGAATTGCATTCTTTCACTTTTGCGCTGCTGGAGTTTGTTTCAATTGTGTGTTATTGTTGTTGTTGCTGTTGTTGAATAGCGGCAACAAACAAGCAAACAAACAATGAAAGGAAAAGAAAGAAAAAACTAACTATAACAAATGTGTGTGTATTTGAAGTTATCCTGCGGCATATCCTATTTCACGCACAAACATTGCCAACGTTGTCAAAACGGTGCTGACACATTCATCAAAGCATGCGACATGATTTCATCAAAGCAACGTCGACGATGATGATGACGATGACGGTGCTGATGATGATGATGAACGTCAAATGTGGCAGGCTTATGCATCTGCAATGGCACAGCGATCTTTCAACACTTGGTGCCACACCCAAAGGCGGCGCCCTCCTCGTGCTGTCTAAACGAAAACATATGGTGGCACTTGAGTGTATCTGTGTGTGTGTATGTGTGTCAGACATCAGGACACAACGCGCGCACTCTCGTCCTGAATTGTATGAGTGAATGAGTGTGTGACTTTTTGAATGACTGTTCGCTGATTTGTTTGTGTTACAATTTTAATGGCTTTTCGCGTATTGCACTCAACGACATGTTTATCAACAGCAGCAACAACAACAACAACAGCAACAACAGCAACAACAGCAACAGCATCAACAACAGAAACAGCAACGTCATCGATTTGTTAAATATTTACTTACATTGCATTGCGTTGCGTTGTCCTTGTATAGTAGTTTGTGAATTGGTCGTTGTTTGTTTCTGTTTAATCGTTGTTATTGTTTTCGCAAGAAGTTTTGAATTATCACGAATGTGCTGATAGACGACGGCAATGAAGTTATATCGTGTATTATAAGTACCATATGGCTTTTGTGTGTCGGAGTATATTACAAATGTTCAAGGCGAAAATGTCATTAACACACAAAAAGCATATATTTTTATTAGGTTAAAAGAAATTATCCGTCTAGATTTTAGATATTATGAACTTCTACTGATCTTGTTACTCTGTTTTCTAATGATAATTAGAAAAGTTTACAACACTAAAAATGCAGCGTACTTTATTGTCCAATACTTTTAAGTGCATTTTTTCTTTATAGGTCATTTAACAATTATATAAGTTAACCCATATATATATATCTAAACAATACTCTGTGAACCGCACTTAACCGCAAAATAATGAGTAATGTTTAAAGCAGCAAAAATGTTGTTATTGAAGAAACCAGACTATGACCCCACACACCGCACAACTCGCCCATGCATAAGCATGCTAATATGACACATGACGAGCACTTAAGAAGTTTGATTTAACTTTTTGCAAATTACTTATGAAATTATATAAGCCTTCAGAACGCTTTTTCAAAAACTTTCCGGTCACAAGCTACTGTCGGAAACAATCACTGCCATAATAAGTGTGAATTTAAATTAGTCATTTGTAGTACACTTTTCTTTTGTAATATCTTAGATATGACTAATTTATTATTAAATAATAAGCTTGCTGCCTCATAGTGCTGCTACATAGTGTTATAATAATTGTATTTCTTACTAAACGTTATCATTGAGCACAAAAATTATTTTTCAAAACCATAGAATTTCATTTGAAAAATTCTGCCGCGCCATAATATTTGAAGATGCGCATAAAATATTTAATATAATATGTAATTTGATTTATTTAGTGACTATTTTTAGCGCGGGCAGACACTTTTTATTTTTACAGACGACGCCAACAATAGAACTGTCATTGAGAGCATGTATCTGAGCGTGTTATCTGTTGACAGCTTGAATATTTTTTTTCCTTTACTTTCTTTTATTTTTTTTTCGGTTTTCTAATTTTGTTCGGTTTAAGCATTTATCATAATTTATCACTTAACACAAATTGAAATGAATTTTGTGTAAATTTCACTTCTTCGATTTTGGGGCAGCATTAAAATAATTACCAAAAACGAAAATGAAAATGAAAAACAATTTACTTCGATTACATAAATTAATGACTTAACAGTAATGAATTTTCTCACCTTGTCTCATTTTCAGCGCACATCAACGAGTTTATACCTCAGCTTAATGAGTTTTCTGCTCACACTGTGATACGCCCCCAAGTGCTGCACGGAAGACACAAACGCGCCATACAAAGTACACTGGATGCTGAGGTAAGTGTTGGCTGGCTGGCTGTAGCGAATGTGTTTTACTGACGTTGGCAGAAAATACAAAAAAAAAAAGATACAAAATTTAGAAATCGTTGGAACATTTAACACAATTTTCATGACACACATTATGGCTGTTGTACGAACGGTCAGCGAGGGCGTCAGTCACATGTAGCATACACACATGCACGCATCCTTTTTCTCTATATGAGCGAGCGTAAGCCAAACTAAATTGGCGCGCCTGTGGACACATTCGCGCCCAACTGACGCATCTCGCTATGCTGTCCGTTGACACCGCTGTCGTCATCGCTGCGTTGCTCTAATTCATATGTAAATATTTAGATATGCGCGTGTGTGTGTTGGATCCTGTTCGTAACTCGTCGTCCTTGTTGTTATACTTTTCGAAAAACATTTTCACGAAAATATGAGAAACACCGCCTTCAATTTGCATGTGAAAATGAAATTAAAACTTGCGGCCATGTACAGGTTATCGTTCTAATTTGGTTTACGCGCGTGTGTGTGTGTGTATGTGTGTGTGTGTGTGTGTGTGTGTGTGCGCCCGTCAAGGGTTTTTCTTGATGTGTCTATCAGTTGGTTAATGACTTTATTTACATATTTTTTGTTTTGCGACATTTTCAGCACGGTCTTCATACACCGCAAATAACACTCAGCTATACACATCAAGGTCAACGCGTTCAAATCGACCTGCAGCGCAACGATCATTTACTGCCCGATGAGCATTTTTTGCGTTATCAGAATTCCTCAAGTACGTCGCCCGGTCAGGGACATGTCGTGCGAAATTTTACAAAGACTGAGCTGGATCTATGCCATTATCAAGTGAGTCGTAATCGCAGTTCAACAAACTTCATCAATCCTATAATTTCATACGTCTTTCTTTCAAGGGTCGTATCCGTGGCAAGCCAACGTCAAGCGTTGCCTTGTCCACCTGCAGCAGCGGTGGCATCAATGGCGTCGTTTTCGATGGCAATGAAACCTATTTTATACAGCCCAATAGTGTGGGCAGCGGCCGTCTGCACGAAGATCATTATCTATTGCGGTGAGTAGAACCAGGCACTAAGATAAGGTATAAGGTGTTCTCCAGTGACCGTGTCTCGTTTAAACGACATTCATAAACACAATTTTCATGTGTTTGTACAAATTTGTGTGCCGGCGCTAAAACGACCGTGTTTTTCGTTGGTTTGTTTGCATAGACACAAACACAGTGTCAATATTTGCGTGAGTTTGCGCTGAAGTGGCCACAAACAAGTTCTATTGACACTGCCACAACTCAATTTGCCGCTGCTTCCGGTTGCATGCCACCACGCTGCTAATTTACGTCATTAATTTCATTGCTATAATAAACGGGAAATATCGATTACGGTGCGATTTGTTTAAGTTGACTAATATCAAATGAATTTCTTAAATATTTTACAGGCACGCGGATATGCTAGAGACTGGTGCCACTTGTGGCTATAACAGCGCCACTGATGATCTAAGTCAAATGCCGCACGACAAGCTGCAGTGGCAAGCGCACGTAGATGTGCCGCAACGTTTGAACGGTGATGAATTCAAACGCATCTTAAGAGTGAGTAAATCGCATTTCCGCAATTTCTAAGCGAACTTGCACTAATCAAGCTCAATTTCGTTAGCATAAACGTTCCAGTGACGAGGGTAATATTTTACGCGGTCCGTATAATGCTGATAAACATTCCTCTTACGTCGAGTTGGTCATTGTTGTTGATAACAAAGTTTATAAGCATTTCGGTGAGAGTGCCAAAAGGGTGCATCAACATTGTAAGGATCTAGCAAATATTGTGAATGCGGTAAGTGCGCAATGACATGCCTCCTGAAAGTTGTACATAAGCTTACTTGCCAATTTATTTACACACAGCTTTATGTGCCTTTGAATATTTTTGTTGCGCTTGTCGGCGTCGTCATTTGGAATGAGGCAAACGAGATTGAATTCTCTGCCGATGGCGATGTTACACTGCGTAATTTTCTCAATTATCGTAAGTCAAAACTGGTGCTGGAACATCCCAATGACAATGCACAGTTGCTTACCAAAGAGCATTTCAATGGTGGCGTTGTTGGCAAAGCACTAAAGGGTCCCATCTGCACACATAATTATTCCGGCGGCGTTGCAATGCAGCACAGTCAAACGCTCGCTGTGGTGGCGACCACAATAGCGCATGAGATGGGTCACAACTTTGGCATGGAACATGATTCAAATGATTGCAAGTGTCAGGACGAGAAATGCATTATGTCGGCATCGAGCACAGCGGTGGTGCCGGTACACTGGAGTAGCTGCAGCATTGATCAGTTGGTTATTGCTTTTTCGCGTGGCATGAACTATTGTCTGCTCAATAAGCCCACGAAACTGTTCGATTCACCGCAATGTGGCAACGGCTTTGTTGAGCCCGGCGAACAGTGTGATTGCGGTCTGCCCAACTATTGTGAGAATACATGTTGTGATCCATATACGTGCATGTTGCACACAAATGCTTCGTGCGCGACAGGCGAGTGCTGTGACCTGAAGACCTGCCGGCCAAAGATGGCTAGCACCACATGCCGCGAGGCGGAAAATGAGTGTGACTTGCCTGAATACTGTACTGGCGAGTCGGAGTATTGCCCCACCGATGTCTTTAAACGTGATACGGAAGAATGCAATAATGGTGGCGCATATTGTTTCCAGGGCAACTGTCGCTCGCATGCCAGTCAATGTCGCATATTGTGGGGTCCAACGGCCGATAACTCTGAGCATTGCTATTTCAAAAACACAGAAGCTGTACGGCTGGGCAATTGCGGCTACAATCGTGTCGCTGAAGCGTATATACCATGCCAGCAAGAGGACATAAATTGCGGCATGTTGCATTGTATTCATCTTAATGAGCGCTTAGAGTTTGGCATGGAATCGGCTGCGATATTGGGTAATTCATATATAAACCATAATCAAACAATTGTTGCCTGCCGTACGGCGCTAGTTGATTTGGGTTTGCAGAGCGTAGATCCAGGTCTGACGCCCAATGGCGCTAAGTGCGGCAAGGATAAGATGTGTGTTAACCAGAAGTGCCTTAGTTTGGAGCATATACGTCAGCAGGGCAAGTTGGGCGCAAGTTGTCCCGATGATTGCAACGGCAATGGTTACTGTAATAGTCGCGGCCATTGTCACTGTGATATTGGTCATGGCGGCGAGTCTTGTAATCGACCAGGCCATGGAGGCTCCGTGGATGGTGGTCCAGCTACGGATCCAAATAGTGAGTGTGCAGCGATGCTGTTTGTTTCAAACACGATAACTAAATCATTTTTCTTTTTTTTTAGGTCACGCAGCCTTCCAGCGTTTTATGTACATTTTCTTCTTCTTGGTGATACCGTGCATGGCGCTGATTTGTTTCGCTATGTACTACTTCCGTCATCATCGGTTTATCGTTGGCAACAAGCTGGCTGAGAATATGTATGTATCATCAACATCAAGTAGCAGCAGATCAGTTTCTGCCTATTCTTCTTCTACTACTACTTCACCTACAAATAGTTCGTCTTGTGCTAAACCTATTAAATGTATAAATAAAAACACAATCACACGTGTCTACTCACCCACAACACAACCACTACAAACAACAACAAGTACAACAAATTTAACCATTAAAAACATTAATAGCGAACATAATACAAACACACTACCACGTTATAATCACGTAGAAAAACTTTCCACAAGTAAAACCAGTCTAGTTATGCCCAAAAGTAAAAGCAACTATGAGTTTAATATCACAAGGAGCTTAAAACCGAATGTACCACGCATTCTAACACCACCATACATTGCAAAAAAGCCTGCTTCTAATAACAACATCAAAACTTCCAATGATAAAACACAACACAACAACGACGACAACACCATGAAACGCAAATTGTTAATTACTGAGCCACGTTTGAATGCCACAACAAATCCTTATGCACTAACTGAAGGCACCAAATTCATACAGAGTAATCAAACGGCAACGAAGTCCATTGAAGAGAAGATCCATCAGGCCAAAAAGTAGCGGCAATCCTAACTAAAATACTTAGCCTAAGCTCAGCTTTGCTTGGCATTGGGCCAATTATAATTAGGCATAAGTTTTGCTTTTGTTAATACAATTAGTTGAATTATCACTGATATGATCTTTATGTGTTCCATAGTTTAAATGTTTGACATAATTTTCACATTAAATATATGTTTATGTACTTTAGTTAATCATTGGTGTCAGTTTATATAATTTAATCAACCTACTGCATGTTATGTGCATGTCTATATTGGCATGTGCTATTTGTTTATGTTTTTAGTTCTTTTTGTAGTTATGCTTTTTGGTTCTGGCTAATATTTGCATCTATCCGGTATGTTACACCAAGCACTTTGTTTTGACATAGTATTAACTATTTGCAAAAGACTAATTCACTCTTGTTCATTATTACAGTTTAAAGACTGCCAGCGGAACTAAGCAACAGCCACCACGACCGCCAGGCGGTTCGGATACACAAGGCGGTCCTGGCTTACCCAAATCGACGCCAAGTAGCACGGATGATATGAACTCAGCATTACTCAAGTCGAACAGTGATTCAAATAATCCAAATGCAACTAATGGCATGTTTGGCAAATTCAAGGGTTTCACTCTACGTCCGCTCAATGATTCTACGTCGCCCACGAGCAACTTGAATGGCCCCAACGTCGCCTTTGTGCAGCCGACAGTACAAGATAATAGTGGCGCACCGCAACGTGTAGCACCACCACCACCAGCCGGCTGGAAGGTAAATGGCACATTGAGTAGAAAGGCACCTATGCCACCAACACCGACAGCGCCTGAACTACCGCCACCGAATCCAGGCTCAAATGCACGTCCGATAATATCAATGCCGGTGCTTGAAACATCAACCATGGGAAATCAGAACAAAGCGACAAGCGATGGCACCGGCACACTTAAACCTGCGCCACCACCGCCAGTACCACTGCACATAGATCCGAAATTAAATATCAAACGAGATGGCACTATACGACGCATTGCTTCGTTTTTAATGAAGGATGAAAAACCGCCCATAAAAGAGAAGACTTACATTGATCGCGAGAAGTTGCGCAATTTGGAAATTTCTGCACCAATGCCTGTGGCATCACAGGCAGAATCATCCAATTCGGATTCAGAAACTACGCCACGCGAAGAAGAAACTAAAAATCTTGTAAAACGTGCTCAGTCAATGCGTTCACCTACGAAAAAGACTAATGTACAATCTTTCGGTTCTATGCGCTCGCCACCGGGTACTGCACGACCCAAAAGCATTGTAAATCAGTCGTCCCTGCGTCCAAAATCGCCACCACCACGTCCACCGCCGCTTTTAAAGAAGACAAATTCAACGACATCGTCAGGTTACCAAATGCCGGTGGCAACTGCAAAGTCCTCTGTCGAGAACAATTACGATGACTGTGAGTTTGTTGAGTTGCCCTTGAAAAGCGTGGGCGAGGCAACCGAAGAGCGTGACATTAATCGTTCGAGCGATGCTATCTACTCAGTAATCGACGAGATTCCACCTGCTGCACAGACACTCAAGCGTAGCGATCTCGTCAACAGCATTGCGAGCAATGGCAGCGACATGGGCCTGTTGGGTGAGATTGTTAACGAAATTGAGAAGCGTAATGGCGATTCCATTTACACAGCGTCTACAAATCCCAAAAATAAACAGTCGCCAATAAAAGAATCAACCAAATCAAGTCCACAACGACCGGCACCGCCAAAGCCAAGTAAAGAGGTCATTAAATCTACAGCGAAGAAAGCACCTATCACCGCCAATGCGGCAGCTAATATAACCACAACACCAGTCACAACAGCGCCAACTTATTTACGTCCAGCAACAATTAATACTCCAGTAGCGCGTGTAGCACCAACACGTTCCGATATTTCGCCCTCAAGGGCTTTTTCCAGCTTTAAACCACCACCAGAAGGTTCTAATTCGGCCACTACTGCCTCAGCGCCATCGTCAGTACCGACAGTGACGCCTCCAGTGGTCTCAAATGCGCAACAAAATCGCAGCTCTGCAAATATCCGACCAAAGTCGTTTACAAAGACAAACAAAACACTGCCCAGTGGTTCCGCAGCGTCATCAGCAGCAGCAGCGCCTTCGGCCACAATTCAGAAGCCGAAGCCGCTCTCTGCAAAGCCATCGTTCGGCAGTAGCCAGAAGCGAGCGCCTGGCGCGCTCAACTTATCGACTGCGACAAAGTCAACAACAGCGCCACGAGTCACTCCAACGCCGCCCACTATAAAAACGGGAAATATTGCTTCATTGACGCAACGATTTGAGAAGGGCAGTGATGCGCGCAAATAGTTTTTGTTCGATTTGTAGATTAGAAAGAATATGTAATTATGTTTTAACGAAAAAATTACCTATTTTAACGCTGATAAGAAAAAGTTCGTTTAATTTTTAAATATTTATTGTGCTTTGATTTACCATTAGTCATAAGAGTGTAAAGAATTACTAGTATATAACCATTCCAAATTTAAAATTTCGCAAATTTAGGTTTTTAGCATTAATTATAAGATGACTTTAATTTAAGTGATCGATCCAACTGCATCTCAATTTGTTTTTTTTTTTTCCTTATTTTTATATTTTTTCATTCTATGTAATACAAATAACTTTAATTGAATTTAAATGTCGATCAAGCTCATTAATTTGAAGCCCAAAATAGTTCTATATGATCTATGTACTATGTTTGTATATTTTATGTTAGGACAATTCACAAAAAACTAAAATAAATGTTTTTGTATATATAAACCAAAGAGCGAACATTAACAAATCGAAAAATCTCCGTTACAATTAGTCTGAATTAAATGTGTACAGAAAAATGTGTAATTATTAAATAAAAAGTATTTAACGCGCAATTCAAGTGACTATTAACTTTATATTTTTTTAACACAAATAAAAAACGACGTGACAAGCATTTAAGTTCTCAAAACCCAAACATTTTAACAAATAAGGTAAATGTGAATATAATTAATTTTATATAAATTACAAAATAAAATTGGCGAAATAAAACTACAAATTTTAAAATAACGATTTTGGTTCGATATTTTTAACACTATTTAAGTCAGAGCTACCAACACTGATTTGTTTCCTCCATATTATACAACACTACCATGAGCGTGAAACGGGTAAACAATTTCAGATTGGAATTAAATGCTGTTTTTTCAATAAAATTAGTGGCAAATTACATTTTAGACTCGTTCTTGGGTAAAATCAGCCTTCAATGAATTTAATGATGCACCGGAAATTTCACTCACAACGGCTAAACCGGAACCTGCACCGGCGAAAGTGCGCCGAGTCTCACGATCTGATGTCAAAAGTCCTACAGAGCGACAAACAATTATTTCAGAGACTGACAATGAAGGGAATCACAATTGGATTGACAGGTTTGCGCCGACAAAAGTGGAAGATCTCGCGTTGCACGCCAAGAAAATTGAAGAGTTACAGAACTGGTTCCAACATTGTCAGAATGTGAGCGACAAACAGCCGGCTCAGTTGTGCCTGCTGACTGGGCCGGCGGGTTCAAGCAAAACAGCTGCCGTTCGCCTGATGTCAAAAGATGCAGGCTATAAGATGCTTGAGTGGATAAGTCCAGCCGACTCTGAAGAAATAAAAAAATTGGGTGATGCACAGTTCAGTGGTGCCAGTTACGGGCGTTCGCAATTAGATGCCTTTCAACATTTTCTTTTCGGTGGTTCACGTTTTAGATCGGTTTTTGCTTATCGCGATAAAAGACTTCTACTTGTGGAGGATTTCCCAAATGCACTTTTAGCAGATGCGAGTGTCTTCGAAGAGTTATTAAAGTAAGTATATGTTTTTTCAATATTTTCTAGCGTTTGATATGTTTTTGAATTCACAGCCAATATGTGAATACGGCAAAGTCTCCGTTAGTGTTCATAATCACCGATAGCAAATCTCGCCGTCTCAACATTAGTTACAACTTGTTTTCAGATGAACTGAAGCTAAAACTAGGCATTACTCATATTAGTTTTAACAGCCTAGCAGATACAATTATGAATAAAGCTTTGAAGAGGCTTTGTACATTAATGAGCGAAAAATATTCGAAGAGTTACAAAGCGCCAACTCAAAGTTTGTTGGACTCAATTGCGGTTTCAGCTAATGGCGATATCCGAAATGCGTTGGTCAATCTACATTTTTCATCGCTTAAAGGCATGCCGGGCTTGCCCACAGAACTTGTAACACAAGCGGAAGCAAACACAAATCAAACCAACAAAAGGAAATCAAAGAGTCAATTTAAACTGAAGTCAGTTGGTATTAATAAATCCATTACGTTGTTTCATGCGTTGGGTCAGGTTTTAAATCCGAAATGTAAGGATATGTTAATTACTTTAATTATTAAAACTTCATTATTTGAAATATTCGTAGACACCATGGATAAGACGCTGGTACATCCACCGGGAGAAATAGCAGAGTCCTTTTCGGCGGAACCCAAAAAATTTACTGATTTCATATTTGCTAATTATCTACCACATTTTGGAAGCATTGACGACGTTGTCAAGACAAGCAATGATCTTTGTTTGGCTGATGTTATGCTGTCAGAATATCGTGAGGATGCGCTGGCGTTGCTGGGCCTGAACGTAGCTATTCGCAGCATTATGGTTTCAAATTCTATGCCGCAAAAAGGTTGGCGACCAGTACATGGCCCCAAGCGTATAAATACTAATATTATCGAAAGTCTTAGTGTAAAGGAGAAGAACCTAATTGGCTTGACTTCTGGCATTTCTTCTCATGTCTACGCGACTGATTATAGTTCATATGTGAAAATCATTGCCGGCAAAGAGCATTGATAATAGATAAATTAGTTATAGTTTAGTATAAAATATTTATTTCGCAAATTTAAATACAACTTGTTTTACAAAAAATCGAATTAGAAAATTTAAATAAAACTGGTAAACAAGTGTTTGAAACTGTGAAAAATTGCATTGCGCCTTTATTAACACTAACAGATGGTAAACAGCTGATGGCTATCAACAAAATTTAACTTATTTACAACGATTTAAAAAACCAAAATATAAGTAAAAAGTATTACCTAAGAAATGTTTATACACAAATTAAAGCATCTGAGGCACTTAAGCATCCGCAAAAGCAGTACACATTATGTGACAACACCGATATTTTATGTAAATGCAGGTTAGTTTCACCCGGCCGGCGGCTTATAGAATACGTATTAAATTAATTTACTTGTTAACAGCACCACATATTGGCCACCTCTACTCGGCCGTAATCGCTGATGCCAGCTGTCGCTACCAACGGCTTCAGCATCCAGATGCCGCAGTGCGACTTTGCACAGGCACAGACGAGCACGGCACCAAGATACAACAGGCGGCTGCAACGCATAATGTGCCGGTTGCCAAGTATTGTGATGACATATCCACACGGTATCAAGAAGTTTTTCGAGATGCTCATATAAGTCATGACGACTTTATACGTACTACAGAGCAGCGTCACAAACAGGCAGTAGCTCATTTCTGGGTAAGATTGCATTAAGATATACACATATAACAATCATTATATAATCAATTGAAATAAAAGTATTTTCATTGCAGCGCAAGTTGCACTCAAATGGGCATATTTATTCGGCATCGTATAGCGGTTGGTACTGTGTTTCCGATGAGACCTTTTTGACCGACTCTCAGTTGCGCTTGGACGAATCGACTGGCATGCGTTACTCACTTGAGTCTGGTCATAGCGTTGAGTGGACTGAGGAAACCAACTACATGTTCCGATTATCAGCATTTCAAGACGATGTAGTGCATTGGGTAAAAAGTGATGCGTGCATAAGGCCGATTAAATTTCAAAAGATTTTACTTGACACACTGAGTGAACCACTGCCGGATGTGTCTGTTTCACGTCCGTCGAATCGTGTACATTGGGCTATACCAGTGCCCGACGATGAAAGCCAAACAGTTTACGTCTGGCTCGATGCACTTATCAACTACTTGAGCTCCGTAGGCTATCCCGATGAGAAGGTACTTTTTTGTTTAAGAATTAATATTATAAAATTACTAAACAACTTTTGTTTTCCAATGTTTAGTATCGCTTGTTTTGGCCACCGCGACAGCAAATCATTGGCAAAGACATACTTAAATTCCATGGAATATATTGGCCGGCTTTTCTCATGGCTGCCAATTTGCCGCCACCACAACAGCTCTTTGTACATTCGCATTGGACTGTCGATGGACAGAAAATGTCAAAGAGCAAACACAACGTTGTCGATCCCGTTGAAGCGGCCCAAACGTACACAATGGAGGGCTTAAGATACTTTCTGTTGCGCGAGGGTGTTGCACACAGTGATGGCAGTGAGTATTTTACGCCTGCAAGCTTTGCTTATTAGATTTAACTTATTAGACAAAAGTCACGTTAAGCCCTTTGTAGTTTGCGGTTTTCGCTATTGTGGTTTTTGTACCAGTCGCGATATTTTCTCTTTTGAATGCGGTTTCAGGCAAATTACTCTAATGAGGCAAGATTTTTATAATTCGTTACGACTAAATGTGCTCATACTTTAACTTTGGGTTTATGCTTTTTCAAAACTTTTCATTTACGAAATGTACATTGCGGTTAAACTTGCAAACATACTTTAAACTTATATTAAGAGTTTTGCATACACTTTTGCTCATTTTCTTTGTTTAATACAGTCATACCATGCCTGTGGTTACTCAACCACCTGAGATATGCAAGTTTTGTCTAAAGTTTAATTTGCATTTCAATTCAATCCAGAGCAAACTTCAAGTTCATGTACGTTTTCGATTTCTTTGTTTAAAACTGTCTCTAAAAAGATTTTGCAAACTGATGGCTTTGCTGTCGCTGCCGGAAGATTCATAGTGCTGAAGCAGCAAAAGTTAAAAGTTTTTATGAATATGATTAGTTTGGTTTTGGTTATTGTCAACTTACGCTAAAGGACATGTGTACACAGTATAGTCTCACAGAGTTCTATTCAATATTTAAGGGTATCAACTTTTGCTTGTCTTTCGTTGGCTTTGCGTTTGTGTCTGGTGTCTCTAACCTTTAAATGATTAAAATAACAAACAAATGGTAAATCAAAACTTTTACTTTTGTATGCGGTCTGCTGCTGCTTCGTCGCACTCATTCAATGTGAGTTGAGTTGAGTTGAGCTGAGTCTAGTCTCAGTTCAACGTTTAACAAATCGAAAATCCGCAAAGAAGCCCCAAACACGCAAGTCTATTATTTGAACAGTTTACTGGCAATGCTAAGTGGGACATTGCAAGTGCAAGAACGAGTCGGTTAACGTGAGTGAGAAAGAGTATGACAGTTTATTAAGAAAATACGCAAGGATTGACTTGACAGTTAGTCTAGCTTCGTGTTGGGTCGGACTGACCGAACAAGCGAAAGCGTCAATTCCCAAGAAATCCTAAAGCAGTAATTTGTGTTGTTGTTGTTGTGTTAAGCATCGCGTTGAAAATAGTCTGCGGATAACGGTTTTCATTCCGTGTGGTTTTCCGTTTGATTGTTATTCGAAAAGTATGCTTTAATTTTATATACTGCCACTATCTCTTTCTGACTTTGATTCGCTGTTTGTGCATTCGTCTGGACGAGTAATCTGCACTGCTCTGTATATAATGTGGGTGTGCGTATGTGTGTTTGTGCGTGCGTGTGCGCTCAGCCGTTAATATTAATCATACGCACTGTTAGCGAAATTGTTTTCGCATTAAGGATTGAACATATAAAATCACTTAAATAATTTCAACTACTTCTACTAACATATTACTTAATGCATTTTTATGCAGCAACGCCATTCGACAAACTATTTTCAAGTTTTGAAACGCAGTAAGTTTTAGCCGCAATCGTTGTGATTTGATTATGCAAATTGCGCATAAATGTATTCATCGTGTAAGCGCGCCTCAGCACGTTTCCAAAGTATGCAGTAGTTGTGTCAACTTTTTCAAGGCAACCAACGATTTGTCATTATTATTATTATTATCATAATCATAATCATCATCATGAGCATAGTCATAATTACATGCCAGCGAAAGCATAAACTTTTACTTTACTAAGTAGTGACAACGCCCCCCATACAGACGTCACATGCCGCAATAATCTCTATGCGCCTTCAACGTCAGCATTCAACATCATTAAGCGCAAACATTTCCCTATCAACTTAATTTTAAAGTGCAGCCTTGCACTTCCGTGCCGTGTTGTCTGTCTCGTTGTTAAGCACGTTGAGTCAACGCAGGCGTGGCTGGCGGCTTGGGCACGCATGGTGGCTTTTGCCCGTGTTGCTTTTTTTAACACTTACAATAAAAATGCATTTAAAATTGTTGGAATGCCACAACGTTGCCGAAGCAGAAACGTCGGTCATCAAAGTGAAAAAGACCAAAATAACTTAAAAATGGCAAAAGTTTGTCATGCAAAAGTTTACTTATGCGTTTTTTTTGTTGTTGTTATTTTTTTCGTTTTAATTATGCACTTTAATCAAGTTTACCATTATTGTTGCTGTCACTTTTAAAGTTCATCTTTGATGTATTAATTTGTGTACGGCAAAAATGTTAAAATTTTTCGAAATATTAAATGTTTTAATTAACAGTTCACTTGCAGTTATTGTAATACTTTATATAAACAGCTTTTGTGCACAAGTCGGTAATTAAAATGCTATTATTTTTGTTTGTCAAAACGAAATTGAAAACAACTCATGGCAAACGCAACGCAAACAATACGAAAAGCAAATGGGCACAGCAAATCGATTACAATGTCAGCAATAATCATCAACATCATCGTCATCATCACCATCATCATCGTCGGCATCATGTTGCACTTACACATTGGCTGTGTTGGGCGTGTTGAGTGGGCGTATTGTCTGCAATTGAATTGTATTGCATTGCATTGCAACGTAAACGGGCAAATGAAAGGCCTCAGCGATTACAATTTAGCAAGTGTATCGTTTGCATTGCGTGCTGCGCTTATTTGTTGCATTTGCTGCAATGCTGAGTGTGTTCGACATGTTGCAATAACAAGTGCAATAAGCATGGCTGTAATACGATCGTTTCAATTCTGTCAATACTGTAATTAAATTTTAAATGCATTTATTTCGATTCGTTGCGATTTCATTGGATTTTCAGTATTTGGCGTGACATCATCAACAACATCATGTTGCTGGTTTTGTGTCCATTTTGCGAGCAATTTGTCACTTGTACGGTTGCGCCACTGTTGACGTACGCCGTGCTCGTGCATTATTTCAAATTGACCTTAGTGCAAAATTTGTTGTTTGTGTTTTAGACCACAAAGCATATAATTTAAAACTGTTCAATATGTGTGCATAACAAGACTTTTAAGCTTTTAGATTTTCACATATTCCCAATTGGTATATTACTCGCTTACACGATGATACATTTTCTATGCCAGTAACTTCTTATTTATACGCTTTCTTTTCTAAACCCCAACAACAACAACCAAAAAACAATATTTCAAATTTCTACTTTTGCATAGAATTTGCATGCCAAGCAAGCTGTTTGTTTGACTGAAGGTGTTCTGTTCTGCTTGTCTCTGACAAAAGGAAACAACAAAACTCAACAACAACAACAACAACAAAGACAGAGCAAATGAAGATAGATTTTGGCATGTGCAGGTGTCATTGTCAGAGGTTGCAGCACATTTGTTGCCCTCAGTTGAGACCAGGTTGCCGTTCGAACTTTGTCTGTTGTCTGCTGTCAGTTGCAAGTTGCCACGCCCTGCTGCGTCGCCCGCACATACACTCATATACATTACATATACACTTATACAACACTAGCACATTGAATTAATGCAGTTGTGCATTTCGAAAATTGTGTTTTGTGCAAAAAAACCAACAAAAAAAAAGTTAAAGTTTTCAACAAATTTCTTTTTTCCTGTCCCCCCGCACTTTGTACACTTTGCCATATCGTTGTTGGCCTTAGTTGTGCAGTTTTGAGCGGCAGCAGCTGCTCTTGTCTGTCTGTCTGTCTGTCTGCCATTTGCATTTTTTTTCACTCTCGTTGTTTGCTGCGTGTGCGTGTGAGTGTGCGTGTTTGTGTGTATTTGTGTGGTTGTTGTGCATACATTAACGAGCGGCAAGCAAAGTCAAAGAAATCATCATCCTGCTCGTCCGTCCTCATGGTAATGCTCTGAAGTGTTGTTCTTGTTGCACATTTCAACGGGTTTAAATCAATTTCCCGTCGAGTTGTGATTTCCTCAGAGTGTTGTTCACCAATCTCATCTTTTTCATCGAATTTTACATTCTGTTTTACACTTGTTTGCGTTTGCTGTCTTCTTTCACCTTGCTTTTGTTATTTGTTATTGTTGTTGTTGTTGTTGTTTGGGTTTCTTGTTTGGCTGTAATGTTCTTAAGTTACTCTTTAGTTTTGTTGCAAGTCGTTGAAGCAAAAAATATATAAATGCAAATTAGTTATTGTCTCGAACGAACAAAGCAAATTTATGCAAAATGCGTAAAGTCAATAATTTAAACACGATATTAAAATAAAGAGACTTTTGCCAAGTTTGATTATTTTCCAATTAAATTGTTGTAAAGGCGCAAATTAGTTCGTTATAAAGTAGCAAATGTTAATCAGTGCGTGGTTACTGAAAAATGGCAGACAGAAGGCTTTTTATATGGAAAATGTTATTCATAGATACACAGACATATAGACTGATAGCTGCTTAAATATATGTTTTCAATGATCAACTGCAAAAAAGGTATATAAAAAGTTGGAATAGATTGAAACAACAATACTTTGTTAGATTTTTAAATAAAAACAATTGGTTGATAGATTGTTTAAATTATACCATTTCTTCGTTCAATGCAATACATAAATGCAGGTATCTTAATATTACTGCTGTTTTCCATATATATATATATATATATATGCGTTTGCTTAGCAAAGTGCGACAATTACAAAAACGACACAAGGACAACTTTTAAACAACTCGGGGCGTATTTACATGCAAATTTTAAGACCATGTTGTGACCTCTTTTGAAAATATGAAGACTTTTCGGAATAAGTTTGAAGTTGTCTATTTTAGTTCTCAGCTTTGCGTAACTTGGCAAAGTTATTTGTGCATTAAATTATGTAAATATTACACCGTGTGCACCTCCTCATCTACACACTGCTCACTCCACAATTTTATTGCATAAATTACACCACTCTGACAGTGCGAAAGTTGTCCAGCCAAGTGGCAAATGCAATGCAGTCACGACGTTTTCAACGTGTTTACTTTGCGTTTGCTGTGAATGTTTCAGAAAAAGGAGAGAGTGTCGTATAATTTCGGTAAATAAAGTTGAGTTCCATTGAGTTGAGTTGATTTCCAGGTACGAGTGTACATATTTAAATAGAATTCGTAGTGTTTTGTTTGTTTGCTTTAAACAAGTTCCATTGCGTATACGAGACGTTGCCGACGTTGCTACTTAATATTGCTTGATTAAGGCGAAGCATTGAAATCAAATCGTATTTCAAACTAATTTCTTCCATGTTGTAAACTAAATAAATGCAATCTATCGTTCTAATGTCCTTGAACTATTTGCTTTACTCTGAACGTAATGGCAAATTCAATGAGATTGCCGCCAGTTGCTTGTCGAGCATTTCAAGTTGACATTTTGCTGAGCTTTAATGAATTCTGCAGTTAAATAGCCCAAGGATAGTTCACTTACCCACCCAACAACAACAACGACAACAACAACAACAACAACAACAACGCTGTCCATTGACAATCAACATTTTCATTGTGTGCCGCATTGCCGAATGCAATTTTTCTTTCACTCATGCCAACAAATTGCTCACTAGCTCGCTAGCTGGCTGGCTGGCTGACGGTTGGCTGACTTTGGCAGACGACAGCAAAGTAAAATCGTAGTTGGCCGCAATCAGTAAATGTCTGCTTCGGTTTGTATTACTGTTGTTGTTGTTGTTGTTGTTGTGTCGTTGTCATTTGTACTTTTTCATGTTGCTGTTGCTGTTGCTGATGTTCATTTAGTTGCGTTTAATTTGCATGTGTATCTTTAGTGTCCTGTAAACGAAATTTATGCACATGTATGTATGTAGTTGTAGTTGCTGGTTACGCCATTGCGATAAGCAGCAGATACACACAGAGATCTGACAAATGCTGTATTACACTTAATTGAGCTACGCCAATGCATGACATTTTTAATTAAAATACAACACATGCGTATTGCAAAAATAAAAACAATATAATAAGTAATATAAAAACTCTATTAAAAGCGTTCAACTGTAGTAAACTACATTTTTTGTTTTTGTATTTTTTTTTTGCGCTGCTAAGTCGTCCAACCAATTTTCTAACTAAAATAGAAGCCATTTAATACACTTTGCACATTTAAGCGAGTTCATAAGTTTATTGCAATGATCCAAACTAATTATCAGGAATTCAATAGATAATTGGTTAACCCATCTAATTAACCAGAGTTCAATGAATAATACGATATGCAAATCAACTATCCAGAATCCAAATATATACCAACTAATTATCCGGAATTCAATAGATTTTTGGTTATCCAAATATCCAGAGTGCAATGAATAATTCAATGGATTTTTGGTTATCCAAATATCCAGAGTGCTATGAATAATTCGTTATGCAAATCAATTGTCCAGAATCCAAATATAACCCAACTAATTATCCAGAATTCAATGTATAATGGAATTGTATGCAAAGATGATTTTTCAGCTTAATCTTATACGTTATAATGAAAGTTTATTACATGTTCGAGTGTTCCTCAGAGCTCTTGAGATAATGTTCAAATGCTCTTCGTGGTAGCGACTTTACTTTTCGACTATTGCCGGCACTCTTTGTGCACGGTATTTAATCTTTGGCGAAGCTGTAGTCTATTTTTTATCTAGTGAATGTACAGACACACTGACTTTGTATGAGTATGCAAGTTTGTCTGTCTTTCTGTGTGTGTGTGTGTGTGTGTGTGTTTTGTATCTTATTTTACGTTTGCTATTTTTCATTTTCAGACTACAGCAACGTGAAGGCACTCCGCATACTAAACGCCGAGCTGGCAGACACTTTGGGAAATCTGCTGTCGCGTGGCTGTGCCAAGTCCTTGAATCCACAACAGATTTATCCGCCTTTGCATGCAGCAGCGTTGCCGGAACTGTTACGCTTGGATGCCGCACAACGTTTGCAAGACACGCTGTTGCAGCTGCCAGGTGAGTGAATTGAGCGACACTTGTCCATGACATCGCTGCTGATGCGTTGAGCAGTTTTACTGCAAGTGTTTAATATTTTATCTTTTGCATAAAGTTAATTTTTTTTTGTTTTCACTTTGCCAACCGTCTGACAATTGACAAAATCATGAGACTTTTTATCGCTTGCTGCTGTTTGCCATACTCCTCGTCATAAATATCAAATGTTCTTGTACCGAAAAGTTGGTTTCGTCGATTCAATCGGCTCTGGTTACAAACGGCCGTCAGCGCTTTGTCAGTCACTCACACAATCAGCCAGTCAGTGAGTCAGTCAAGCGTGCTTGTCAATGGTTGAAGCCAGCTACGAGTGCGAGTACGCTTCAAAATTACACCAGAAGCACGCCTGAGTGGACATTAGCATCCTTTATCGCACTTGACAACGCTATCCTTTGGCTCGGTTTCTCCTTTACTGCTGCTGCTGCTTCTGCTTAACTCGAGCACACACTTTCCATGCTAATAACAGCGACAAGAAGCAACATTGAGTGCATTTCAAGCGTGCTACGTGGCTCTTCAGCCACCGCCGCCATTGCGCTGCCGTTACCTTACGACGGTACGACGGTTTGCATATCGAATTCGTTGGCAAGCTGTAAAAAGCATAAAAAGCAAGAAAATATAAATAAAAACAACAACAAGCATGTATCTTATACAACTGCTTCTTATTCATTTTTCTACTTCTCTTCTTTTTCTGTGCTTATCTTCAACCATTTGCTGTACGTTGCGACAGCACGTTGCACGCAACACTATGACGACAACAATTTCTACTTGGCCGTCGACACGATTATGGCAACATTGCATGCGGCTAATAACTTCTTTGAGACAACTCGGCCATGGGAATTGAAGTCGAGCGGCAAGTGCAGTAATAATGACAGTAATGTGGCAAATACGCAAAGACTGGAGACGATTATCGCCATGACAATGGATGCGTTGCGCGTCTGCGGCATCGCATTACAACCCATAGTGCCACAGCTGAGTGCACGGCTGCTGGACAAATTGCGCGTGCCGCAGGAGCAACGCTTGTGGCGACACTTGAGTGAAAGCTTTGCCCAACATGCCAACGTCAACGATGGCGTTGATGTTGATGTTGCCTGGCGCTGTGATGTTAACCGTGCAAGGCCGCTGGCAAGCGACATGGATGCGGTGCTCTTTCGGCGTATATTGCCGCCGCCGCCGCAGCACGTGGAGCAACAACTGAAGTCGAAGCAACCACAGCCACAGCCAAAGCAACGCAGCAAGAAGACAAGTTCTGCTGGCAAGAAGCAGGAATTGGCATAAACTAAGGACTCTCTGTTGGTCTCTCTCAACAATTGAGAGTTCGTTAGTAAACGTAATCTGTTGAAGCAATTGTTTAACTTAAGCATTTTTTATATATGCTGCCACGTAATTGTAATAAAGTCTGTCTTGATTTTGATTTATGTGTTGTTGTATGTCCTTAGCGCAACGTTTGTTAATCTTAAGCGTTTGTTATGTTGTTGTGTTGTTGTCTTACACTTGTACGCGCGCATTAATTTCATTAGCATTTCAGATTGGCCGCTGTCACTAATTATAATCAGGCCCGCATTTGACAAACCGCTTGTGTCGCTTAGTCTTTGGCGGCCATCAGAGCCTTCAGCTTCTAATCTTGCGCTCATTAAAAGCCACTTAATTACGCCCAGCCGAGCTGAGACGATACGAGTCGTGCAGCAGTTAAGCGCTTTGTATTGTGTTGTTGTCGGACGGCCGGTTATTTATTACAGCTAATTGACATTCAATGCTGGTGGTAATTTATGATTTTACTTTGCCATTTCGCAAATCAATCAAACTTTAATCTTTTCGCTTCAGATAAGTGTCACTGGATTATAAATGAAGTTTTCTTTTATTTTGCACTTTATGCTTTCACAATTTGTTGCAACTTGTTGAAAAATGAAGTCAAGCTGAACACTTTAATCTATTTTCATTTGCGCTGAGTGCGTTTTGCCTCACACTTGACTTGACTTGATATCCTGTGCGGCAACATTTTGTGGCTGGCCATGACTGCCGGCAAAAATTGTGCAAGATTTCGGTATCACTTTGTTTGCTTGGCTTGTGTGTGTCTGCAGCAGCAACTGCTGAGATAAACATTGATGTAAAATGTATTTTTAATGTACAAAGTAGAAATGCATGTTCATGGTATTCGCACTTTTAAAACTTCACATTTGAGTGTTGGTTGGCCGCGGGCGCACAGGACAGGATAGGACAGTCGTTGCCTCAGCCAGTGACGGGCTTGATTACTTGTGAGTGCCGAGGTCGAGCAATGTCAGTGTTGAGCGCGTGTCCTGGCAGGCAGCGCAGGTGCAGGTGGAGGGACATTAAGTGGCATCATTATCAACTGACAATTTCTTAATGCAACCGTACAAGTTAATGGTGGCCTAATAAATGTGCACACAATAATACACACACACACACATACCCACATGCACATGCGTTCTGTGCAAAATGACAATGGCAAAGTTTAATTAAAGTTTGCTTTGCATTCGCATAAAAAGTTCATCAATGCGCAAATATTAATGCAAGCGCGCTTTTCTTTACAATTCGCGCGAACAGTCGTTCATTTGAATTGATTAATATGAACGCATAATTGTGCATCTGGCATTAGCAATCGAAGCGTAAACTGTGCAACTTTGTGTGAATTATTTGTCGAGGGACTTGCACCTGTTGATTTTATCGATTCAAATGCGCAAACTTTATGACAAAGTTTTCTAGGGGCTTCTGTTTAATTTGAGTTATTTTTTTAAATATCTTGAAAAAAGTATGACTAAGAAAAAAGTAAAATAGGCATACGAACTTTAAATTAATATTTAACCATTCTTCTTTAATAAAGACCAATTAAACTTGAGAAAGAATTCCGATTAACTGAACTTCGATTATTCGAACTCATTCATCATGGCTCTAATCATTGTCTAAAACAATTTATCCGGATTTTCGTTAACACGGCATACCCTTGAACCGTAAAATCGGTATTCTAATGCATTGAACATCATATATGATTTGTGTTACTATACAATTTCTAATAAATTGACTGCCGTTCTGTTGATGACATCGTTCGTCCCTTTGGAACTTTTTCGCAAACAACTAAAAATTTGTTTGCCAAACATTTTGCATAAATGCATTTTGCTGGCAATGAATATGTCATACATCATTTTGCAGCTCAAATGCGCAAACAGTTACAATCGCTTGTGTGTGTGTGTGTGTGTATATGCAAAACGCGGTTTGTGCAAATTAGCCATGCTCATTTAAAGTCAGTTCATTCGCCAACACAGTATGAAACTGTTACACATACACACGCCCCACCCCCTCTGACGAACCCTTTTGGCCAACGCATGCAAAATGGCTTAGGTTGCACGACTGCACACAATTTACGTGTAATTTGGACAGTGCTTGTTGTTGTTGTTGTTGTTATGGTTACGCCTTGCAGCGAACAGAACGCTTGCAACCTTCGACCGTTTTAGCACCGTTTCATTTGCCCCTCATTATCATCATGGGGCACTTTATCATTCATTGCTGGACGTAAACAATTTGCTGAGCGCGCATAACTTCATTTGCTCAGGCACGTACATTTTGTTTAGCACTAGAATGAAAATGCTATGTTTATCATCATCATCGCCATCATCATCATTGTTGTTGTTGTTGTTAGTGCTTGTGTCGATTTGTGCGTTGGTTGATGTTATTTTCGTTGTTGTTCTTGATGCATGTCTGTGCGAGAAAATGAACTACCAAGTCCTTTTTTTTTTTCTTTTTTTTGCTATTCTACGCAATTAGCAAAAGCGGATTTTGTGTATTAAAAACAGTGGGCAAATACTCGTAAAAGCGCTCGTAGTGTTTAAGCGCAAAACACGCAGAAAAAAACCATATATTTTAAGTGTTTTCTATGATTATTTTTTATTTCTACTTGCTTGTCTTCATTTTGTTTTATTTTTTTGAACACATGTTGCAATAAATCGAATTACTTCCAGCATACAAATATGTGTAATGTATTTAGTACTGTTTTTAATTAATTTAAATGAAAATCATATGCCTTAATCAAGTGACCGGGTAATTAAGTGAAGAAACCGAGTATAATAAAAAAAAAAATGTGGGCTTGGGTGGCTGTAAAAAAAAAACCGTACGTACAAAAGTTATAAGGCGCTGAGTAAATATATAAAATTAATTAAAACATTAAGGCATAAAATGCAACGTCAACTATGAAGCATTAATAATAATAACAACAACAACGACAACAACAACAACAACGAAATTAACAAAAACAACATAAAAATTATAAGTGGGTTTATTGCTAGACTCGCTAGCACACGCTGCGTATACGCAATGCAATAATGCTAGTAAAACAGCGCAGCAGACCGAATTAAGAACAGGTGAAACAGAGAGTGAAGAATGCTATTGCTATTGCTGCTGTGTATGTGTGTGTGTGTGTATGTGTGTGTGTGTATAAAGCGCAGCAAAGACTCATTGAAAATGCCACAAAAGCTGCCCGCAGTTTCAAGAACCACAATATGCTTGACTCGGCTTGACTCAAATGGGCTGGCTTGGCTTGGGATCTGGATTGAGGTTGGCGTTGGCATTGGGGGGGGGGGGGGCTGTGCTGTGCTTTGCCTCACTTGCCTTGTTAAAACTTGTTAAGTACGCATTTAAAATTTAATTATGCAAGCGCGCCGTTGTAATAAGGTTAATGATTGAGTTTTAATGCGCTCTAAGTGCGTGAACAGCTTGGTATTGTTATTGCTTTTGTTGTTGTTGTTGCTGTTGCCACCGTTTTTCGTGTTGCTTCTTTAGCGAACTTAGCAACACGCTTATTTTACTAAATGTTAAGCAACATGTTGCACTTTCATCTACTTTTACAACTTCTACTTGCCGAAGATGTTTTCTACTTGTGCTTAGTTTGCCTTTGCTGCCGAATCAAACCTCAATTTGCCTCAGTTTTTGATGAATTGCACTTTGCAAGTTTTTGGCCAAGACTTTTAAAGCGTCTTAGCGTCGAGTGGCAACGCATAACTTTTTCTTTGCTTTGCATTAAAACTTTAATAACTTGAAAGCAAAGGCAAAGGCAAAGTGCGCTTTCTGCTTAAATAAATTTGTTGGCATACTTTTTGGCTTTTGACTATTGTCGAGTGCACGCACGCTTCACTTGAATTCAACAAAGCAATTCAACATCAGCACACAATTGATTTCCACTGCGTGCCGTGCAACGGCAACAATGAATATATTTTACTCTGCTTCTGCCCTTTTTGCGATATCAGTAGCATCGGCGGATTCAGCGCCTTGATCCTTGCTTCTGTACTTCTACTACAGCTGCCTCAGCATTCTTTTGTTGCCTCACATGCAATTTACGAAAATTCGCTTTTGAATAATCGTTTCGCGTGCGCCGGAATTACACCTGCAGAAAGTGTTTCCTGCTCATCGCTGATTTTCTTTTCATGTTGCCAGCGTTTTTTTTTTTCTCCATTTTATTGAAAGAGCAGAAGCATGAGCGGCGCTGACAGGAAGACAACAAGATGATGCAGTGCCACAAGGCGTCGTTGCTGCAACGTTTGCCAGTATTTATTGCGCTGAGTTATTTGAGTTTGCAAAATTCTTTTGCTCGTTTACAAATTGTACTTAAAAGTACGAAAGAAAACAAACAAAAAATCGATTACACTTTCAAATATTGGCGAAAGCGAAAATTAATGTGTGTTTCCTCTTTTTCACAACCACCACTCTTCAAACAATTGAACACTTGATGCGTTAACATAAAAAAATCTCGTTGCATTCAAGTTAAATGATGTTGGCTTGAATTCGATTTGTTTGAAAACTTTAATTTAAAAAGTGGAATTCAACTTGTTGGGTAATGACATCAGGTCCTATATGCATGGATCAACTCTACAAATATAAGTTATTTTGTTTTGAATATAGAAAAAAATTATTCGCTCTCATTCGCTAGTCTTAAAAAAGTCTTAAAAATTAAAAAAAAGATTTAAAAAGTCTTAAAAAGTATTAAACAGTATTAAAAAGTATTAAACAGTATTAAAAAGTATAAAGAGCTGTTAAAAAAATCCTAATAAAATTAAAAAAATATCTAAAAAGTTTTAAAAAGTATTAAAATGTATTAAAAAAGTCTTATAAAGTATTAAAAAATTATTTTAAAAAATGTTAAAAAGTATTAAAATGTATTAAAAAAGTCTTAAAAATTATTAAAAAGGTCTAAAACAGTCTTAAAAGCCTAACTCGATAGCAAAATGTAATATTGTTTAAATAATCGCTTGTGTAAATACTTTTGCCTATGACTGCAGTAACAAGTGTATTTATTATTTAATTTACAATTATATTATTATTACTATCATGAGTGTTTTTATTTATTGATTTTAAACAAAAGTTAAATGTAATTTTTAATCTAACTTAATTTGCATTAATTTGCAGAAAATAATGATATGAAAAAAATTTATATGATTTTGCTTTGTTTGCATAAAACAAATAAAAATCACACACTCGAATATTTTTAATTATGTACTGAAAGTGCAGACTAGAAAATTGTTTTGCATAAATTGTTAAATTTGCGTATTATTTAATTAAAATTTGTGTTAGTCGTCAAATAAATTAAGCATGCAGATGTGGCATTCAATTTGTGAGCACGCAAATTAATTAGTGATGGTTTGTATTTTCCACAGTGTTAAAGGCAAAAAGGCTTTGCCAAATATGCCAAATGCCAAATGGCAAAAGTTCAAAATTCATGAGAAACTTATGTTTGTTCATATTTGATAAAGTGAACTGAGCTACTTATACTTTATGCAATATGTAAAATTTTCATGCGAAGGGAACTGAGCGAGAAGGCATGGCGAATAATGACAACAAGTTGAACAAATTATGATATTTGCTTATTTTCAAGATAAGGAAAATAAACGAACAAATGTACGAACACACAAAGGCACAAATGAACAAATAAAATAACAAGCTGACAAACACAATTGGCTGAAATTCTTCAAGTCAAGATGATTTGAGTTGGATTAGTTTGAGTTTGAGTCATGCCTGTGAAATGCCTGGGAAATGCCACAGATGAGCCTTAACCTACTTATGTAACTATTGTGTGGCACTGTGGCTGCGCAGCCATTAATGTGTGTGTTTGTGTGTGTGTGTGTGTGTGTGCGTGCGTGTGGGTACATTCAAATGTGGCAGGCAAATGTCTAAATATCAACATTATTATTACTACTATTATTATCATTATTATTGTTGTACTTGGTACAACTTAAGTTGAGTGGCATTTTAATGCTCGATAGTTGACAAACACACACAAAAGCACACACATAAGTGTGGTGTGTGTGTGTGTTTGCCACAGGCATATTAAGAACAACACAAAAGTGGCTGACTTTTGGGCGCTGTTGGCATTTGTTTAATTTGCTTAAGTTCTGCGCAAGCATAAGTAAGATTATATCAAAGTAAAATATTTTCGTTTTGCTTTATACGCTAGTTAGTACACAGCGTAGAATCGCTGAGTTAAGCAATACAGGAAGTGACATAAGCCACGTGCCAGCGGCCATGCAGCAAGTGCAGATGGATGGTTGTGCATGTGGCTTGACAGCAGACTATTTCAAAAATGTTGTGCTGTGTTAATCGGCTTTTTTCTGCTGTTGGCGTATATAATTTTTAATTAAATTCCACTAAAAAAAAAAGTGTATGTAATCTGCAGCAGCAGCAACAACAACAAGAGCAACGCGTGTGTGTTCATGTATAAGAATGGACAAAGGCACGCATGTAAGCTGAGTTGCTTGTCATTATCCCTTTTAATGAATTTACTGCTGGCTTTAAGCACACACACAAGGTCACACAATGCAAGGTCAGCTAGTTGATCTGCACTTATTTCTAGCAGAGGGTTTTCTCTAAAAATTTCTATATATATTTTTTTTTTTTTGTCTACGCTTCAAACCACTGGTCGACCACTCGAGCATGTAAGCCAAAACTTTAAACTTCAGAAGCCGAACCGCACTGCTGCCCTTGTGACCTTACGACGCCCTCATTAGTTGTGCTGTAAGCGTTTTATTTTGAAATTTTTTAGGTCAAATGTCGCACGTTGCGTAAACATTTGCAAAAAGTAAAGTAAAGCAAAGCAAAGCTGAGTTAGGCAAAGTCAACAGGCCGCATTTGCCGCACGCACGCAGCACTTTGCAACCACGCCACGCCAGGCCACAACTCAGCTCAGCTCGGCTCTCCCCAATTTGATTGCATGTTATCCCTGACTAAACTTTAAGCGTTATGCCCAGAGCGTTTAGAAGAAGTTCGCTCGCGTTTGTGTTTATGTTGCCAACAGGCTGCTTATGCTAATAGTTTAACGACATGGCCAAACATGCTAGACAAGTGTCGCGAGTCTCAGGCGCCCAACGCACGCGCCACGACTTGCCACCCCCCCCTTTGGCACGCGCTCATTCAAACGCGTGTTTTGTTAGTTTATGTTTCATTATTTTTGACTTTAAGACGCCATTTTGGCGTAAGTTTGCTAACACATAATTTTGAGATTTCCACTTGAGTTTCGAGCTTGCACCTGCGCTCGCTACTGACCTCACTTCTGTTTTAAGTTTATGTGCTTCATTATAAAAATTAATTTTATGCCTTTTTGCGCACAATTAATGCCAAACAATATTTTCTTCATTTCTTCGAGTGAGTTCGTGCTTTTGTTATATATTTCGCACACTCACGCTTTGAGATACTTTGTTTATCTTGTATTTTTCACTTGACATTTTGTATATGAGCATAATTATTTTGGAAATTATTTTCTCTAAAGCAAAGTTTTAATAATGCATAAAAGACGTCAGCGGTGAAGAAGGCATTTCATTTCATGTAATATATAAAGATGAAAATGAAAATGAAGAAATAGAAATGCGTCGCAAACAATAAACAAAAATGCTTACATATTAATTTGATGTTGTGCTTTGCCAACACAAGAAGCATTTTTCATGACAAAGCATGCAGGCGTATGTTTGTGTGTGTGTGTTTGTAGGTGCAAGCCTGCTTGTGTTATTTATGCCATTAAAGGGTTCATGTTTTTATAGCATACTTTGCAGCATGTCTGTATATTGTTGCTTTCATGTGTGTTAGCATGTGTCTATGTGTGTTTTTGACGCATAAGCCGTGCGTTTGTGTGAGTAACAGCAGCTGACGTACGTTGGCATGTATTTAGGCTGTCTCACTTCTGTGTGTGTTTGCCTTCTTTGGCATGTTAGTAAATGTGCGCGAAATAATTTGTTTTCTCTGTTGAGCTTTCGGCTTCAGCTTGTCAACTCAACGCGGCAGCAATAAAAGGACACACACAAAAATTGAGTTCTTCTAAGTATAATGGTGTGTTGACAGCTGCTTGTGCAAAATTTACAGTAACATTTTATCGTATCTTCATTTATATTTTTGTCTCTTTTTTTCTTTTTTGTATTAAATTATTAAACAAAATATTTAAACGTTTAAAGTTTTATGTGCGTACGAAATTCTTAAGCCAAATCAATATGCAATTAGACGAGTTGTTAGTCAAAATGGATTTGCAATTTGTTGTGCTTGATTTTATTTTTTGTTAATTGCATATTTTTTTTTGTTTTTTGACGCTCAAACAACATGAACGTTTGTGTCAGTTGACATTTTTGTCAAGTGTCGAAAACTGTCACTTCAACGCGTTTGTGCTATTGCTGTCACTCACTCACTCACTCGCTCTCTCACTCACTCACGCACACCCATCACCAGTCGTTCAATCACTTTTGCTGTCAACGTTGCATTTTTCGATCAATTCGCGCGCTAAGCTTCAACAAACGCCCGAAATGCAAACGAAGCGCGACACTTGCAAATTGGCAAGTGCATTTGTCTGTTTTTTTTCTGAGTGCTTCTTTTTGTTTATTGTTTGCATAAAAATAACAAACAAAAAATTCGCTTAAAACCACGTAAACTTTTTGAAATCGTTGGCAGAAAAGTTTACCGCAAAAAAAAAGTAAACTAAAAGAAAATACATAAAAAACTTAAGTTGCTTTAAATTGTTTGAAGTTTTTTTTCGATTTATTTTTGTTTGTTTGTTTGTTTGTTGTTTTTATCGTCTCTTTATACAGCCAAACGCCGTATTAAAAGGGCACCGAAAATAACTTAAAAAGAAGAAGAAAAAGGCGCATAAAACGTGGCCTATGAAAATCTCATCAATCAAATGGTTTTCATTTGCCACACAATGTGCCATCAATCGAATGTGTTGTGTTTTTTTTTTATACTTTACGATTTTGCGACGACTTCATTCACTCGAAACAGTTTCTTTTATTGTTAGGCACAGAACTCTTTCGCTGTTTATATGTATGTGTTTGTGTGTGTGTGTTGTTTTGTTATGCAGTGATTTTCGCTTAAAGCACACATTTTGTCCTTTCGCTGCAAGCGACCAGACAACGACAACAGCAACAACGCACAACAAACAGACAAACACACTGCTGAACAGACAGACAGACAGACAGACAGATGGACAGCTGGACAGACAGACAAGTGAGCGCAGCTGCTGTCTGTTTTCACCAACGTGTATTTATTTTGGATTTTCTTTTCTTTTGCGCTTCTTTATTTTTGCCTATTTTTGCCTTCATTGCTTAACACACACACACACACATACACACACATGCAAACACTTTTTTTCATCATACGTTCATTCATTTGGTATTAAATACAAATCGAGCATATTCACTCCTTGTTGTTGCTGAAAGGATAATAGGCCGAAAGCCTTGTAGTCTTCTGATTTTTTTTCTACCATTTTCATATTTTTGCTCTATGCAAATCCTTGTGCTGTCTGTCTGTTTGTTTGTGTATGTCTGTGTGTGTGTGTGTTTGATTTTTGGTTATACTGTTGCCCGAAGTAGTCAGGCTGACAAACATAAGCCAAGCTAAGGCAGGCAATCGTACATGTTGCAAGAGTTGAATGTGCCGCAGTTCCCATCAAATACATGTTCAGCACACAGCACACAATGGAGCACCCAAAAAAAAAAAGTAGACCAGCCCAAAATCAACTCACCAAACGAACTGTCAATATTTTCATAAGTTTTCGTAAATATTTGCCGCTTTAAGTAAGAAAACTTTTCGTTAAAGCGGCACAGATTTTCACGGATTTTGTCAACCTTGGCTTCTTCGCCAAATCAAATGCCTTCTTCAATTATTCATGCGCTTCGTTTTGATTTCATCGTCTTCTTCAGCTCTCCTTGAGGCGCGCCTTCGCTCATTTTCGCTTAATTAAGTTGCCTAATTATTTATGAAAAGCGACTTTCGGCATTCATTCAGCATGCTGTAGCACAATGGGCCCAAACATGCCATGTCCTTGACGCTGACACTATTATACGCTAAATGCCAGCATATTTATCCACTAACTAATAATGCAAACAGTTGTAAGCTGATTTCGGCAACAAATACAACAACCAAAAGCTACTGTGCTCGATATAATAATGTGCTTTATAGACTTGGGCAACAAAGCTGCCGCCGGTCATATTGATTAAGTGCGTAAATATTATCCTTGTTTGCTTTCGTTTCGTTTCGTTTCGTTTCATACCATTTTCGTGTCGTTTTTGAGAGCAACAAGCTAAATTTATTGTCAATTACTATTTCCGCCATTGGCATATAGCAAAACGAGACTTTTAACTTCGTTTCGTTTAACATTGGTAGGCATATGGAGCGCACTCAATGCTGTGGCCATGACGGCAAGGCCGGAAGCATTAACGACCACATTACAGACTTTGGTTACAGCCTTCGATCTCTGTGTGTTCTCTGTGTCTGTGTGTGTGTGTGTGCTTGAATCAATGTTGATGTACGTCAAGTGCAGCCGCTCATTTAACACTTTGCTTTTAATGTAACAAGTTTGCTTTTAAACAATAAAATCAATGTGCTTTTTGAAGTCAAGTCGTTGTCGTTGTTGTCGTCATCGACATTAAAAAGTCAAACTTTGCCAATAAAGTTGCCGCTGTCGTTGCCTCTGTTTGCCACGCGTCAAACTTTACGGAGCTAATTTGCCAAAGTACTTAAAAAACTGTAATTTACAATAATTATGGCAAACATTTGACAGGAAGCAAACAAAAGTGCGACGACAACGAGTCGAGTCGAGTCGTCTTTGTTGGTTTATACGTACATATAATTTAACGTTCAATTGTGAATTATTGATGAAAGTGTGTATAAGTTTTGTGCAAAAGTTTTACAAGCACTCAATTATTGGCTGCGAAGTTGGCTTGCACTCAATGCAAAACTCATTATTATATAACTTGCTGGCGCCAAAGTTCGTTTGTCATAAAAATTTGAATTAAAACAAAATTTGTACTAAAAAGATAATTGAAAAGGTTAAATATTTGCCAGCTTAGTCGGTAGAAAGTTTCATTATGCCACAGAGACAAATTAAATGTTAAAAAAATCAAAATAATAAAAAAAACAAGTAGTCCCATGGTGCAAAAAACGGATCAATTGTTTTTGTTAGGAGCTCAAGGCTCCTTTTGATGAATGCATATTTTTTTTAACAAATTGATTTAAGTTATGTAAACAAAGAGCATAAATTGATGGATCTCAATTGGTTATTTACCCAAAATAATTTCTTCATTATTATAATTTAAGCGTATTTGTTGTAATGTAAGTCCAGTCAAATAAATCGATTTAAATTTCTCGAAAATACTTTTAGTAGTTGTATTAAAGAAAACATTTTTAATAATTAATAGTCACATGTTACATATGTTCATATTTAACATAAAACAGTCTAGCGTTCAAAATACTCAAACACTTAAAAATTATATAAAAATAAAAAATAGATCTAGTAGTTTTTTCAAAAATTTTTGTTAAAATTCTAGAAGGTTATAATTCCCAAGTAATTTTTCGGGGCAGGACATGGAAATAGAACTTCCAAAATTTACATTTTGGGGTGTGCTTGCTACTAGTTAGAATTTTAGTATCTCTGAGGCTACTTAGTTAGATAAGTAAAAAAGGGGGTGTGTTAAGTGGATATAATATAGAAATAGTAAATGAAAATTTGAGTTATTAAGTAAAATTTGGGACTATTAGGTGAAATATATGCTTACAGCAAAGTGTATGAAATACCGATTAAATTGATAGTAAATATAATTGTAATAATAAATAATTAGTTGGTGAAAAATATGCTTACAGCAAAGTGTATGAAATGCCGTTTAAATATATAGTTAATGAAATTGGTGATATATACTTACAGCAGAGGAGTATTAACAACCAATTGTAGTAATAAGTGTAGAAATAATTAGTGTAAAAGTAAAATAAATAGTTAATGAAATTGGTGATATATATACTTACAGCAGAGGAGTATTAACAACCAATTGTAGTAATAAGTGTAGAAATAATAAGTGTAAAAGTAGTTTCAAAGGTTACTACGATTTGAAATTAGTAGTAAGCAGCCTAGTTTTTCTGAAATAAAAAACCAATTATTTATTTTTATTAAATATTAACAGTTTAAATTATAACTCAAAAACCAAAAAAAAAAAAAAAATAACAGAACGCTAAATTCATGGAACTTAAACAAAAAAGAATACAAAAAAATTATCTGAAATATCGGAAGACAAATATGTTTGTGCCAGTAGTGTCCGTCCTTACCAATAGTTATTTTCTTTTTTGTCATGAAATTTGGTGGGTAGTCTCTGTAGCTGAAAATCAGCTTGAAGACTCAGTTAGTATAGTCATTGCGTATCATTATACTCGACTGTACCGCACTTACTTGTTTAATATGAGTTCTTTGTGCCAGGTTTTTTTTTATCGCTCTTGTTGTTTCTTTAATATTGAATTGTTATTGCTTTTGTTGTTGTTATTGGTAATTTTTTTTATATTTATGCGTTATCACATACATAAATGCCAAGATTACATAATGAGTCACATTAAGCGCTTTTTAATGAGCTCTAAGCGCTCTTAAGCATACATACATATATATTTTTTTGTTACAGCAAATGAATACAACAACAATTACTTAATAACAAAATCGCATATTAAGCGCATCTTTTTTTGTTCTGTGTGTTTTTTTTATATTTATTACGTTTATATTACACGCCTGAGTGCGCTGTTTGGTGGCAGCCATTAAACGAATACAAACTTAAGCGCGGCACAAAAGGAAGTGCACGCAGGCGACACGTCGCAGGTGGCAGGTGGCAAGGTTGTTGCGCATCGATTCATTTTATGCGCTCGTGTAATGCTGAGCCATCAAACTGAAGATTTTAATCGCTTTAAATGCAATCGTGTTTGTCGAAATGATAACGAACATCCTCAATTGTGCGCTACGCAATTTGTTTGAGTGCAACTAACGCACACACGCACACGCACACACATTGGGTATTGTAAAGCGTCTGGCGCACAAGAGATATGCTGATGATGAAGACGAAGCAATATGAAGTAAGCTAAAGTATTCAATCTGCGCGCTTGTCAATCATTTGGCTGCTTACAGCATTCAATTCATTCAAAGTTTTCGTTTTTCATTTTTGTTTGCTCACTTTGGTAACATTACAAATTCATGTTTGCTCATCGATCGATAAATGCAATGCTCGTCTGTGTGTATTTGACTGTGGCAATACATCCATTTGAATAAATAAAGTGAAATATTTGCTACGATAATTGCGCTCAGCATGCTTTTAGATACAACTTTCTTCGATAGCTGCAAATTTGTCTCAATAATGTTTAACTTGCTTGCGTCAAATTTTGCCAACATTGCAACAAGAGCAACGCGTGCGACGACCATGCCACGTGCCATAGTCGAGCAATCGCAAGCAATAAAATCAAGTCAAGCCAAGTCTAACATTTTTTGTTGTTTTTTTTTTTTTATTAGATTCTTGTGGCAAACTTCATTTACTGCAGCATCCTTTTACTTTGTAATGTTGACAGCGCTTTGTTAACTTTCAACAACATTCTAATAGAATCAACGCAGCGGGAAAAACTTAAAACTGTCAACAATTTGTTGCGTAATTGAATTTACTACATAAATATACCAAAATTGACATTGTTTATTGACTACGACTAATGCAGCACGACGCGCACGCTTTTGTCTGCGTTGGTCAAATAAACTAAAGTAAGTTTTAGTAAGGTAAAGTTAAGTAAAATCAAGTCAAACTAAAAAAATCAATTCAAAATGCTATCGTTGCCTCTTCCCACTGTCAGCAAATCGAAGGCTATCGACACTACTTGCCATTGTCATCAAGCGCTACTTGAGTGCTTGAGTCTGCTAAACATATTCACACCTTGTTGTGTGCGTGTATGTGTGTGTGTGTGTGTGTGTGTCTGTTTGCTTGCTTATAACATTATTTTGCGCAGACCAGAAGAAGTTTGTCTTTTGTAAAGTTTACAGAGCTTTACATAAATCAAAAACTTTGTCAGTCAGTAAGTTTTTCTGCCGCCGCAAAAGTTCAAGTTTTAACATAAGGCAGGCGGAAGTTATCTGTTTTTTTTTTCTCGACATTTTTCATTTTATTTTATTTATTTTGTATTTTTGTTGTTGTGAAAAATTATGTAAATGAAATTATGCTCAGGTGCTGCGTTGCTGCTGCGTTGCCACTGAGCTGTGCCTTGCGGTCTTGTACAACATTGCGTATACGCAATGTGCGCTTTGGCATTGAACTTTTGTCGACTCACTCACTGGCTGACTGACTGAATGAGTGACTATTGAAAACTCCTACAACTTGTTAGTTTATTTCAAATATTATTGTATACTTTTGTATTATTGCGCAAAATATTTTGCATATTTACTTTGTTCGAAAAACAACTTTTATGCTTTTTCAATTGTGCAAAATAGAAGAAAAAATATAAATATGTATATTTCGATCAAAGCGCGCCAACGTGGCAAATATTTGTGTTTTTCATGTTAAGCTGCAAAATAAATGCGTACACAATTTTCACTTAGAGGCCACAAGAACAATTACAAATGAAACACAATAAATGCGTGCAAAGCCAAAAATGCCATAAGTGGGCACAAAAAAGGTATTTTGCGTAATGTCCTGCGGGACGTAAAATGAGCCACAACGAGACGTTCAAGAGGCTTTTCCTTTAAAAAAAAAAGAAAACTTCGACTTTGAGTTTTGTCGACAAGCGAACCTAGCAACGCAATAGACACGCTCCACTGATGGCTATGCCGGTGCCATTGATGTCGCTTGTTGACCTTGAACCTTTCGACAACCTCAGCAGAGCGTCACTGCTGTGCAAGTTGGCCTTCGTATTGTGGCAGCTATGCTGGCATTTCAGGTGCAAATGTTTAAATATGCAAGCCAAGCTAAAACACATGCATGTGTGTGTGTGTCCGTGTGTGTGTCACTTTTATACAAAATTTTCAATTTTCGTTTTGTTTGCCTTTGCTTAGCCTGAAAAGCGTTGAATTCTATTTTCGTTCAATGCCAAAACCAAAAATATACATTTTTCACTAACAAAATGCGTAACGTTTCCTTATGTTTCGAATTCTTATTGGGCGTTTTTCATGCATTTGTGTTGGTGTACTGTTTGTATTTCTTGTTAAGCTGTCATTTGTGTAATATAACATATTTTTCGACATGTTTGCGCAAATTTATTTCCAACAAATCAGAATTTATGTAAGCCACGTCCAAAAAACGCTTAATAAATACTTAAATGCTGAAATATTCTGCTGACTTTAGCACAAATGGCAAACAGCAAACAGCAATTTTAATGTGCTGTGAAATGTTGTTGCGAAAACATGTCGAATACAAACTGCATGCGCAATCAAAAAATGCGTAAAAAATTTCTTTGACTTTAAGTTTGCCGCATGCGCGCTTCAGTGGCCACAAAATGGCGCCAAATAGTAATGAAGTGCGCGTTCAAGTCAACGCTAAAACAGCAACAAAATGTGGCATTCAAAGCATTTCAGTGCTTTATGAATTTCTGAAACAGTTTCGTGCGCTGTTTGCTCATTTTTATAATAGTTTTTTTGTGATATCTTTCTCTGTTTTCTTTCACATCGTTTCACTGCTTTAGTTGTACTGTGGTCGTACTGCGGTCGTACTGCGGTTGTATGCACGTTTTTTTGTTTTTTTTTTCGTGCTTTGCTGTGTCATTTTTTTGCGTGTATTTTGTTGCACTCCTGTGGCGCTAACAATGCCATCATCGTGCAACTTTAGTGGCAGTCATTTCGGTCTGTTGCATGTTGTGTACGCTACTTGTGCTAACAGGCGACGACACCAATGCTGTTGTTGTTGCTTTGTGTGCTCAAAGCCATTTTAAAATGATTGGCTTTTATGTCAATACGAAGTCAGCTTCTTTGCTGTTTACACCGCTTGACGTTTACTGTCATCTTCTGTGCTTTTCATGCTTTTCGTGTGCTGCTTGTCTACTTTTGCGCTGCGCTCGCATAAAATAAAAGTATGAAGCGAAAATGTATAAAAATAAGTAAAAATAAAATAGCTGCAGGCGTCAGCCACTGTTGTAAGCAGCAACAACACGTCTGGCATTTTGTTTCATGCGCCACTCTAATGACGCCTGTGACGATGAGTTTCAAACATTCGCTTTTTTTTTTAAATATTTTTTTTTTTTTCATTTTTATATTTCACGACATCTTTTTAAGTGCCGCAATAAAAAAAAACACAATATATATTATCTTTTTTTTTTTTGTGTTGCTGCCTTCGCTTATTTCGCTGCTGGCATGCTTTATTTACTTATTTTGCCCTAATTTTACTTTTTCTTGTTTATGGTTTTGTTTTTTTTGCCGTGCTTTTTCGTGAGTTACTTTAAAGTCGCTGCCGCCATTCAAGCTAATGGCCGTCAATTTGATGTTTTGTAAACGAGCCATGTTGCAAATGTCCTGCAACAGCGAACTTGTTAAATGTTTTATGTACTTGTATATTTGTCTAATTTTACTTAAAACATTTGCCACTCAACCACGACATTTTCGTTTGAAATTCACTTTTTTATGTTTGTTCGTTGTAAAACATTTTTAGCTGAAACGTGTTGTTTGTTTTTTTTTTCTGCTTTAAAACAGTTGTCTATGTAAATACTTGTAATTTTACTTCTGAAATAAATATGCATTTGGCATACTTGAATAATTTTAATGCTATTTTAAACGTGCGCTTAGCAATATATTAAAAGCAAGATGCTTTTAACTGCGTTGCGCAACTTGTTCATTCACTCATGAACTTATTAGAACACAAGTCAAGAGCAAATCATTTCTTTTGGCTCGTTAAAAGTATATTTTTTCTTAATAAATATATAAGACAGCTGGCAAAGTCATACAAGTGTTCAAGTTTAAGCCTTAATAAACATGTACTTTGCTATTTGCTAAGCTGCAACATGCGTGTGGCATACAAACATCATCGATATTCTGCTTCATTAGTTGTGCTATTGAATAACGTTTTTATGCTTGTTTTGTATTATTTTTGGAATAAAATTTTGTAAAAATTTTCTTTTGTCTATAAATTTTTGATATATCAGCAAAAAATTGCTTTAAAATGTTTTTGCTAATGAATGAAAATCGTAAAAAGCATGTAACAAATGCTAAAAAAAGGAAAAAAAGAATAATAATAAATAAAAATGAAATCAGCTTGAAAAATTCGAAGCCCCAAAAGCGAAATCCCAACAATTTCATTACCTGTGTCGCTGTCGTTGTCGTTGTTGTTATTATTTTTGCAATTGGTGTTGTTGTTGTTGCTGTCTCAGCTGAGCGCCCGTTGAATAATTGGATTTTATATTTTTCGTAGCGCTTTCGACGAAATCAAATTTGTAATAAATTGTCGAAAATTGAAGCGTAAAATAAGCATTCGTCTCTCTTTTATTACCAAATATGTACGCTTTGGCCAATACTCCTCATGCAAAATACAATAAAAGTGCTCACATTTCAAATCGATTCCTTTTCCTTTTTTTTTTTTTTTTGTTGTTTTGAAATTCCCTTTTTTGGATTTTCGTTTTTAGATTTGCGTGCGTAGGTTTTTGTGGCATGCGTTTGTGAGTTGATTTAAAGCCGGCATGAGTTTGGATTGACATGAGCTACTTGACGTGAGTTTGCTTTGCTTACGGCATTCGGCTTGGCTTGGCTTGGTTCGGTTTGCTTTGTTCGTGTGCAAGCAACCGATAAAAGTATCACGCACAATTGATTTATGAAAATTTTGCGTTGAATGTATTCCAACACGAATGCGCACACACACACACACACACACAGAGATAGAAACGCACTAATGCGTACAAATTTGCCACAAGTCAATGGCATGAGAAGTGCTCTATCTATGCATCGTGTATGTCACCGATGTCACTACGCGGCGTATGATGAATATTTGCATTTATTACGAAAAAGCAATTCATGCGCATTTGCTTGGCATTGCACACATAAAAATCGACAATGCTTTTACGGAATTTATGTCAAATTGTTGCAAATCAAATGGCGTTATATAAAAAGTGATGTACAATCAGAAAAAAAAAAAACAAAAAAAGTTACTCAAAATCTTTTGCCACAAATAACAAAACAACAAATGAAAGACCAACAAAAAAGCTTTCAATGTAATGAGCCTAATCAAATGTCATATTGGCTGCCACTAATGCCAAACACAGACACAAGTATGCTCATGTATACACCCACGTTGACGCTTAAGCAGCGTCAAAGTGTCGCAAATTTACGCAAATTGTTGCGTTACGCATAAATTTTGTTAAAATAATCACAAACGAAATAATAAGAAAGGCAACACAAAAACCACACACACACACACACACACGCACGCATACAAGTCACAAAGTCGAGTAATGCAAAGCAAAGCAAAGGAAAGCCATGTCAACAACTGATTTATGCGCTGATAATAAAAATCAAATTGCGCATCAAATTGAAGTCGGTTTGCTTTGCTTCACTTCTTTACATCTTTTTGTGCTCTTGCCCTTGTAATGTTTGTTGTTATTGCAGCTGAAGGCGAAGACAAGCGTGCACACCAACGTTTAGCACATCAATTCATGCGACGTATACGTAATTTTATTGACAAACTCTTTATCGACATCAACAAATGCCGCATAATGTAAGCATTCGTACTGCAGTGCAGTACTGCCGTCGATCGCCGGCCAACTCACTGTCAATCATGCCGGTATCGACTTCCGTCCAGTAACGCACTTCCGGCCACATTAGCATCCGCAACCGAGCGGAAGTTCAGTACGCTCACCATGCATAATTCAATTTGCTTGACACGAAGCGCTCTTCTTCTCATCATCGTCATCAGCATTGCTCAGCTTGGTCAGCATTGGCTGCTTCAGCTGTTCGAATATGTTTATGACAAGACATGTAAGCGAATCAATAAAATCAACATTATTTAACTGCTTAAACGCATAAACGAAATTGTTCATGTATGAGTGATTTTACGCATTGTCAGCCAACTACGCGACATGCATTTAAATGCCATCTGCTGTTGGTTGAATGCCAAACGCTTCAGTATTGCAACTGTCAATTAGTTTTCTGCCAAATTTGCAATGATCCTTAAAAGCCCTTTGTTGTACTTGTTGTTGCTATTGTTGTTGTTGAGCATTATGCCGTTAGTGATTTGCACACGACTTTGGTTTTGACTTTGGTCTGCTTTGGTTTGGTTTGGTTTGGTTAAGTTAAGTTTACTATTGCCTTTGTAGGCTGCTTAGTTTGGTTTGCCTTGCCTTACCTTACCTTACGCTAGCGCGCCTTGACTTGTTTGCATTGTTAAGCAGTTTCGTAGTTTCGCAGACATGCCACACAAACCGCTGAATCATGATTTTCTGCCAAACTAATACTAACACAGCAACATACACACACACACGAATTGATTATAATTGAGACTTGCTGAGGTTGTTTATTACGCTTCTGTGTGTATTTGTTTGGGTGTATGTACGTGTGTGTGTGTGTGTGTGTGTATTTGTGTTTACTTCCGTCTTATACAAATCCTCACGCCTAATTAAGTGATTCCTCATACGAAATTGGCTTTTACCTCTGCTGCTGCTGCAAATCTCCCTCTCTCTCTCTCTCTCCACACTTAGACCACTTTACTCATGCTCAAGTGGCTTATACCATCATGAATTTGTAGGCTGTTCGCATTTCTTTCTTGTATGCTCAAAAGTGTTTGCACAAGTTGAATATGAATAATTGCCAATTGGCTCAACTTTCGAAGCGTCTATCAATACAAGTACAAGTTTATTCCGCATTTCAAGCACGAATGCAAATTTCAACAAGAAAAGAGTAAAACAAATTGCCGTAAAACAAATTGAAAATCGATTGCTAAACAGTTGACCAGCAAATTTGAGTATCTGCATATTGATTGATTGTCTGTTCAATTGGTTGATTGATTGATTGACTGATGCCTGTTGGTTATTTTACGCAAAACAATAAAACGGACTTACACACACATACACATATAGATGCAAACAAAAACAAGATAATAAGTTTGTATGATAAAGAAAAAGCGAGAGTGAGAACGGCAGTACAGAAAAAATTGAACCAAATAAAAAAAAAGAGGTTTTCATTTGACGCGTTTTGCTTTGCTTACAGCTTCGGGTCATAATGGCAAGGGTGTGTGTGTGTGTGTGTGTGTGAATTTGTGTAACTGTGTGTGTTTGTGTTTGACCTAACTTTCGCCGAACGCGCGCATGTAGAGCGGAAATAATTTACTTCAAAAACAAGCAAAGCCAGAGCCAAAGAGCCAACAGAGCAAATGAAGTGTTAAGCTTATTTTTAAGTCGCTGCTAAAAATACACACAGCTATTTTTGCTGAACGTATTCGATTTTTTCTCATTATTAAGCAAAACACTTCCATTTAGTAACAAGTTGCTACATGACAGGAATTCTACGAATTTCAGTATTTCAACGCATGCTGTGTGTGTGTAAGAGCGAGCAAGCCGAACGACAACGACTACGACAACGACAAGGAGCATGACAATGACGATGAGAAGAGCGTCCAACTTGTTAACCACACGCACAGTTGACCGCGTTGTAGGCATTTTAACTGATCTAAGCCATTTTCCTTTATTTCGCCTCTATTTAAGTTGGCAATGCGCACCCGCCAGCAAGTTTATCATGTCACTCAGCTAAGTGCAAAACGTTTGTCGTCTAGGGTTTTTGCTGAACGGAAGTCGTCGTCGTCGTCGTCGTCGTTGCTGTCGTCCTTTCAACAACAGTTCTTGTAATGGCAAAACGAGATTTTCGCCTTCAGTTTTAGCAAACGAAACAGTTTTTCGTTTGTATTTTTAACTTTGAAAAATCACACGAAAGTCATTTGTGGTTTTTCATGGCTGTGAAGGCATACGTTTTCTGTCTTCAATGAAAAATGAAGTTTGCACAACTTTTTTGTTTTTTTTTGTTTTTGGCTTTAATTAAGGCGCATGAGGACCCTTTTTATAATGAAAGTTATGTGACTTGTATATTTGTTGTTTAAGCATGTTTTGTTCATTTATTATTATTCCAAAAGCAAACAAACTTAACAAATCGCCCCAAAGCAGACAAGTTCTTGTTGTTTTTGCTTATTTGGTATTTCTACTTAATCAATAAAAATACTGAATTATTTAAGCAAAACAAATTGAAACAAAACAAAACAAAACAAAAATATGCTCATCGAAACCTTAAAAAAGAAAACACAGACACAAAATTAAATAAATCTTTTAATAATCTTTAAAAAAAAAAAATAATAAAAACTCTGTATTAAGATGCAAGTTTATCAGCAAAGCATTAGGAATTTCAAAGTTCATAAAGCAAAAATGAAATTTATGCTCGAAATCCAATAAGCGCCCTGTTTAAAAGTTTAACTAACTTACGCATTAAACTTGTGAAAAAAAAAATAAAAATAAAAATGAAAAAAAAAAGAAAAACAAAATCAACAAAAATTAAGTCAAATAAAATAAAATAAAACGAAATTTTGTTGAAACTTTCGCGGCCACTCAATTGTGGGGCAAGCAGTTAGTACGCAGTGCCCTTATTTTGAGCGCGCCTTTAAGAGCTTTCATGTGCTTTGTACGTAAATGAATAATTTAATGCATAATATTCAACATTTAAAAAAGGCTTTGGCAGCTCATAAACAATAAATGTTGCATGGCGCTTGGCCATAAAATTTACACGCTGCTTCACCTTGTAGACAATCAAAAGCGTAAAATCTCAAACAGAAATTGTGAAACTGAAAAAGTTTCGTTTGCACTTTGAAGCATGTTGGCGTCATTTACAAAATAATTTGACAGTTTGCGCTGACATTATTGTGCGCATTATGTCAAAACTTGTGGAAGTCGCTGCGGCATAACTGAAAACTATAAAAGAGCAATAGCAGGAGTGGGTGCGGGAGCGGGAGCAGTAGCAAGTGGTTGGCGGTTGCCAACTCCGACGTCCCTTTTGTAACTTTGCTTTGTGCAATGTTATCAAAATACTTTCAAGAACTTTTGTATCTTTGTGTAGCATGCATATGCATTATGAATACGCGTCTAAATAAGTATGGGTATGAGTAAGAGGAGTGTGTTTGAGTGTGTTTTTAAGCGTGTTGTTGTCGCAAGCCATAAAACTCGTTTGCATGTACTTTTCTTTTTCAAGCAGAATTATTGGAAAAATAAATAAAAATGTGTTTAACCCTTCATATAACAGTGATGCGCATCTGAATTTGTAACGTTGGAACTGAATTACTTCACACATACATACACATTCAAAATGTGAGTCAATGTTATGTATTCTTACATTCAATAGTTCGTTTTTTTTTTAAAGATCTTTTATACAAACAAATATTTGTACTTTTTCGTCGGGCGGTGAGTTCAGTCCACTCTGGCTGAATCACAAAACTTCGTTTGTCAACATTTTTTTATAAGGAATGTGAAATATTAATTTCGATTTATATTATAAGGCACAATAAGTTAATATATCATATTTGACGTGCAACCGAGTTTAAATTGAATAAATACTGAAAATTCGCTATAATTGAACTACAATATGTTTTTATAAAAAAGAAAATAAATAAAATATCGACACTGCCTTTATTTCTTTGCAATAAGTACTTGTTCATGTTTTAAATCTAATATATAATTTTTAATTAAATAATTTTTAATTATATAATTTTTAATTATATAACTTTTAATTATATAATTTTTAAATCAAGAGTCCCCACAAATTATTCAAATTTTTTCTTATCGCTTGCACACAAACTAAGAAGGGGAAGGTATACATTTGATATTCTTTATGATATTACCTAAGCCAATACTATTTCATGGGTTAAGTTATAAAATGCTCAAGGTAAGAATGATATTCTTATCATACAAAAAAAAAAAATCGATTTTTATTTTTTTGGTGATTGTTGAAAATAGTGGAAGAAACCCATTTTAAAATTCTTTTAATTTTTTCAATAATTTTTGACAGCACTAAAGTGGTGTTACCCCTTTAAAGCAAAAATTCAAGCATGGCAATTAAGCCGTGTTGAGTCAAATTGCATTGTTTTATTGCGCTAACGGCTATCAATTAGATAAAACACGTTGTGTGACAGCGATGCGCCAGCCACTTGTTGGGAAACCCAGAATCATAACCAACAACAACAATAATCGATGGTATTATTGGCATATTATTATAGTATTACATGTGTGCAGCGTAGATTCCAACTACTAGTAGTGTAACCACAAGCAAATATAACTAATGCGAAGCAAGTTTATCAATGGCCAATTATATTATTGAGTCGACCTGCAAGCGGCTTAGCGTAAACAGCTTTCAGTCGAGCTTTGCGCGCCGTGCAAGTCAATACGAGTCGCGCTTAAAACAAATGATTAAAAAGCAAAATAATAAAATAAACACAAATTGCAAAACTCATAAAGAATATTCAACAAAGTTTAAATTTCGCTTATCGCATTCGATTAATCTCACTATGTTGTACGTCAACATGTTTGTTTTATTCGCGGTCGCCTTGTGTAGCCTCTTCGAGAGTGGCATAGCCCGTGATCAACCGCATAACGCTTGCCCAAGTTACTTTCGGTATGAGCGCGAGGGCAATGGTCAGTGGGTCGGTATCATCACACCGCACTCGAATAGCCAAAGTATTACATTGACAGTGGAGTTTTCACTGCAGGGTTCAGAATCGGTAGGTGACTTTACTGCTTAATGAGAAACAACAAAAACAAAATTCAATTGTGACCTCTGTCATTGCAGGCTGAAGCGATTAGCGCACTTGAATCGTATCCGGACGACCAGACGGTTAAAAATAATCTGTTAGCAAGTCGTTCAGTTGACTTTAAAGTGCGTCTACACGGCTCGGGCGCACTGCCCAAAGTGACCAAGATCGAATTGAACGGTCAAAAGCTTTGCGAGTCAGACGGCTGTAAGTATGCGTCATGCTTAATACGATAACATTTTTAATAAGAAATGTTTATTTTTAATACAACCTGTTAGATTCGGCGCCCTCAACGACAATTACACGCATACAAAAGATGCATGTCGCAACGTCGTCCATGACAACCACATCACAAGGCCAAGTTCCTGATTTGAACAATCTGGTGCAGCGTTTTAAACTTCAAAACTTTTTCTCGAACGGCCAAAGTAGTAACAATTTCGACAATTTTAAGACCACCTTTACCACCAACATTGGTAATAACTTTGACAACAACAACTTTGCGCGGAATTTCTTTCTCCAGAATGTCGGCACAAATAATGTGGGACAGGACGATAATTGCGGCAAAGAGGGTCTTGTGCCTTTTATGCACGGCGGTGAAGAGTTGGAGCGTGGTCGCTTTCCATGGCTTACTGCCGTCTATCATGACACCGATCCCGATCCAAATAAGGTGATCCTTGAGCATAAATGCAGCGGTACATTGGTCTCGGCGCGCAGCGTGCTTACGGCCGCTCATTGTGTCTTTGGCGAGGAAAAGGACAAAATACGCGTATATTTGGGACGTTATGATCTAGGCGTACATCCAGAGGATGGCGCTTTTATCAAGGATCTGGAAAGCATAATAGTGCATCCGGACTATACACGACACATCATACCCGAGGCAGATGTCGCCGTCTTGCGCATGAGTTCGCCCACTGAGTGAGTGCATTTACAGAGATCCTTTACTCATTGCCATGCAACTAATGTATGATAATGGAATTTTTCAATTAGATTTTCTACATACGTGCGGCCGATTTGCATTTGGACTTCGTCAGCATTTGCCGGTTCGGATGGCGGTCAGCAGGGCACCGTCGCCGGCTGGGGCGTTGATGAGAACGGCAACAAGCCGTTGCGCCCAAAAATGGTCAACGTTTATACAGTCTCTCAGGCGCAATGCCTGCGCGACATGGTCGGTGCTAAGGACTTTTTAACAGACCGCACGCTCTGCGCTGGCAATCGTTTATCACATGGACCCTGCCTGGGCGATTCCGGTGGCGGTTTGATGGTTCAGCGCAGCAATCGCTGGACGATTCGTGCCATCATCTCGCTGGGTTCACGTGCTGGCGATCAATGCGATCTCAGCCAATATGTGATATACTGTGATTTGTCCAAGCATATCAATTGGATACAGAATAATATTAATTAATTTAATTTTATTTATGCAACATTTTTGTTGTTATAAGCTTGTTCAATAATGTTAATTACTTGTTTCGTTTGGCAAATGACGCCTCTTTTCGCAAACGTAGAGTGTTTCAAAAGTCTGATTAAGCTTGCCAGCAAATGCCATTAAACATTATACATTATATAAATTAATAAATACGTGTAATTATTGAAATTTTATGCCATGCAATACTCAACAAATTGAAAAACACTTTAAAAGTTACTTGCTTGGCTCTTGTTTGTAACATCTTCAGCAGCTTTCAGCTTTTATAGACAGGAAGCAAGACTACTACTTAACAAATAACGTGCTGTATTGAGGTATTTTTCTTAATAATTACAGCTGAAAGCAATCGCAACGCAAATCTTATCTGTTGTATTGCATGGCAAGAAGACAAGCAAAGCAAATTTCCAATACATTTAACAGATAAGCCAAGCTCAAACAGGTTAAAGCTCAGCATTATGTTATAAATTGTTGGAAATTCTTGGAACATACGTAATACGAATACCCCAAACACGCATGCTCAACATACACTTGGCGATTTTGACTTGTTATTGTTTCGATTTATAAATATTATGACGTCAAATCTTTGCGACTGTCAACAGAACCATACGAATGCAAAGAAGTTTTTCGTTTTACAACAAGAACAAAAGACTCGTTTGACACTTAAAAGCGGCATGATTTTGTTTTGTATTTCTGCGATGTGTAAAATATATTACTCAGATTCTGTGGTTTTCCAACAGTGACAATATTATTGTGTACGTTTTGTCTTATGTCAACTCATTCCGATTCTAATTAATGTTTTTATGGAATCCCCGCGTTTTTGAATAAACCAAGTGTTTGCTTGAAAAAAAACATTCTCACATTTATTTCTCGTTTGCATTTGCACAACATGCAACTTCTTGATTTAATCATAGTTAGTGTTCTTCAAAAGCTTTCGACAGCTTCAAGCTTTTGTTGTAAACAAAGTTTCTCAACCCTTCAGATGCAAATGTTGCCGATCGGAGCTTGAATGCGCTCACCAACTGAACAAATATAGTGAACGGGCATAAACTCAGCTCACTCATTCAGTCGTCTATAATGTAAGGTACTAATTTTTTTATTAGACACTAGACTTGTGAAATTTTAACAGGTTTATTTGTAAAAAGACGCTCAACGCGTGCACAGGCGCTGTTAAAAGTGTGTTCTATCCGATCTTCGATAGCTGCGTCATTAGTAAAAGTCATAAATTTTTTGTTAAATAAGTTAAACAAGTTGGAGCAAAATGCTTCTTGAAATATTTATAATAGGATTGTCAATAATTGCCTGCCGAGCACAGAGACTGCCGGAAAACAATTGTCCGGACTATTTTCGCTATGTGGAGGACAACTGCTGCGGCGGTTGGCATGGCGAGTTCACATTTCCTAGCCTTTCGTTTGGGTCAAACCGCATTGATTTGCGTTTCTCACAGCAGGGCACACAACCGGTATGTCTTCTGCAGCACTTTTTCATCACTCAGTCGATGACTCACATTAAAGGTTTTTACTGTTTTGTTTATGATTAGCAAAGCGTGGTCGGTGCATTACTGCCATATCCCGATTTAACTACTGCCCGTGCTAATGTTGGCACACAGCGCTCGGTGTCATTCAGAGTTAGTCTGACTTCAAATGGTCAACAGTTGCCGAAATTAACAAGTTTCCAATTGAATGGCAACGTTTTGTGTCAGAGCACGGAATGTAAGTTAAACATAAATGGGAGTTTACCTTCAGATGACTTTAAATTATTTGTAATTTGTCAGATTCACCGCCCAGCAGTTACTTTAACCGTTATTACACTATATATGAGGAACGACAACCGAGTGTCACATTTGCTGGGAGCAATCGGCGGACACACATCAGTAACATGTTGAATTTCGACCAACTGCCTGAATTGGCGGTTAATACTATAGTCTATCGTGATGGCGCCATCAGTGAACCAATTAATACATATGTGGGTGGCTCAATGCGTACATTCGAGCGACCCTTCTTGGAAGACAGAGTTTTTAACACTAGACAAAGACCCATTACGCTTACAAATACACCAAGATTTTCATTCAGAGATCCAACACCGACCAGCCCAGAGCCAACTCGTGCCACTTCAACGAATGTTGAGTGTGGCATCGAGGGCAACGCAATGCCGCTTGTACATGGCGGCATTACCATACCGCGCGGACGTTTCCCTTGGCTGGCTGTAATTTATCATAAGGAATCAACAAATCTGAACTTTAAATGTGGCGGCTCACTTGTGTCCGAGCAGATCGTTATCACCGCGGCGCATTGTGTCGATGGTAAGCGTGAGCATGAGATACTCGTGTGGTTAGGTCGTTATGATCTCAACTCATATAACGAAAATGGTACAGTGTCACGAGATATTCAAAGCATACGTATGCATCATGAGTACAATGTGGGCGTGTTTTCTGACGCTGATATTGCCATGCTGACGCTGAAATTACCCGTGTTGTAAGTAACTTTTTTGTATTTTATTTTTATATTGTACCATTATTAATTTTCCTTATTTTAGTTATTCCTCGTTCATAAGACCGATTTGTATTTGGGGCACTAATGAGCCGATTGCAATACGATCCAATGAGCGTGGCTTGATTGCCGGCTGGGGTAAGGATGAATTGGGCAATTCAATGACACGCTATCCAAAGATGACCGAGGAAAGTATTGTTGGCGAAGCCGAGTGTTTTCATTCACTGGGTGTGTCAGACCTTACCTCGAACCGTACACTTTGCGCAGGCAATAAAAACGGCGACGGACCTTGCATGGGAGACTCTGGCGGCGGTTTAATGGTAAAGCGAAATAATCGCTATCTGCTACGTGGCATTATATCGCTGGGCGCACGTGCTGGTGATCAGTGTGATCTTGGCAAATTTGTTGTTTATTGCGACTTGGCCAAGCACATTGATTGGATAATGCAGGGCATGAAGTCGACTGTGTAAGAAGCTTAGATTAATTCAAATATTTGAATGCATTTAAATAACTTGCTAAGTCGCAGCAGGTGAGAAAATGTTCTAGTGTGTGTTTTGTACGAGTAAATCCCAAGACGGTTTTTCTAAGTCTTAAATATTGAAATACTTATAACTTACTAGGAATTATGTCAGCTTTTAATCGTATTAAAATACAAAAAAATTAGCCGTAATAAATAGAAAATCTTGAAAAATCTTATTTTAAGCCATCATATTTAAGAAGTTATGTGTAAATTATGAAATTGCCAGTTCACTGATAAGAAAAGTACTCATTGTCGATGTAAGCAAAATGTATACTTTTATATAATAGGATATTCAGTCATATTTTTGTATCCGTAAAAGAAAATTATAAAAAAACGAGTAAACAGAAATAAATTATAAATGTTAATACACATATTTACAATCTATGTTTGTATATTAATTAGTTGCTATTGTAAGCTGTCAACGCTGCTCAAGCAATTAATAATCACTGAATCTATTTGTGCTCAGTATTTCGTTCTCCATTCATTACGATTGAATATTGAATTTTTAATCGATTCGCAAATACTTAACTTGTCACAAGATTTACAAGTCTGGGCATTGGCTGTCTTAAGATCATTTGTTTGACAGCTCTTGTTCGACGCTTGCGGTTTTATTGCTCACGCCTTTGTTGGGTGGCAAATTAAATGGTTCTCCAAATAAACTGAATAATGAATAATTTAATTTGCATATGATTTCGTGCCTTTCGCAAACGACTACTTACTAATAATCTATTATTATAATAATTCCTGTTACCGCACTTGACACATTGCAATAGATTCTTTACGATCTAGATCAGTGATTCTTAGTTCCCGTAAAATCAGTAAATAAGTCTTTAAGACTAATATTTTAATTTCGCTCATTACTTCTGCTCTCTGGAACGCGGCTACTTTATGATCATTCGTTTGTCGGATCTCAATCGACGCGGTTTGATTTTTTCACGCTTGCGGTTACATGCTATATGAGACAATGTCTTATCGATCTAGGCTGGTGAATATATAAGTAGTTACTAAAATCATTTTAAATGTGCTGTTTTGCTAATATTAACTGAAGCGGTTTTAATGGCGTCCGTTGCAATAATTGTCGTGCTGCTTTGTTGTTGTTGGGGGTTGGCACCCTCAGTAAGTGGTGAAGAGGCAAACTGCCGCTACTTTAAATATTTTAACAACAGCGGCGCAGTCATTGTCAATATAACTGTACCAATCAGACATGCTGTATCAAAACTAAAAGTTAAGTTTTCTTACCCAGTTGGAGAGTTTTTGGTAAGTGATACTAATTAAAAGTCTTCTTTTCTCATTAGAAGTGATTGTAATTGTTTAAGTAGGTCTTATCCATATAGAACATGATTATGCATTTTGTATAAAACTACTACTTCGCTGGCTCTTAAATGGCTAGCTAGCTTGCATCAGAACTGATGAACTAGATCGTATACATACAGACAGTCTTATCGTTGAGCTGAATAAGAATATACACATGAGTTTTATATAACATAATCGGTGATTTCAAACTGAATTAAATATACTCTTTTCGCTTATAAAATATTTTTTCAAATTTAAGTTTTGCGTAATGTGTGTAGTTATACATATATATATAACCTAAAAACTTTCAGAACGACTTTAAAAGTCTATCGGTAAATGATGACGACGTTCAAACAACCACCAAGAGATGGACTGTTTTATATCGCGGTATTATGCTGCCAAAGCTAGTTGAGTTGCAACTTGATGACATCGTTATATGCTCGGGCTTGGGTTGTTAGTAATAACATTATTCAAATCTTAATTCGATCGATCGATTAATTTATCAAAACTATTGCAGATCCCCAGCCTAGCAAAACGATTAATTTAAAGCATACGCTGGAAAATGTCCTTTCTGAAGATTTTAGTTGCGGTGTTGAAGGCAAAGCAGTCTCTCTAATTCATAGAGGCCATATTTTTCCACGCGGTCGTTATCCTTGGCTGACAGCAATTTATCACAAGAACTTGCCAAATCTGATCTTTAAGTGTGGCGGTTCACTTGTCTCCCAGAAGATCGTTATCACGGCGGCGCATTGCGTCGACGGGAAACGAGAGGATGATATACTAGTTTGGTTAGGTCGTCATGATCTCAATTCAGAGATTGAAAATGGCACAGTGTCACGGGACGTGCAAAGCATACGCATGCATCATGAGTACAATGTGGGTGTGTCATCCGACGCTGACATTGCCATGCTCAAATTGAAATTACCTGTGACGTAAGTAACCTAATCTTCTATTTTATTCTCATGTAATTTTGTTTAGTTATTCCGTTTTCATTAAACCGATTTGTATTTGGGGTGTCAATGAGCCGACTACAATACAACCCAATGAGCGTGGACTGGTCGTTGGCTGGGGTATGGATGAATGGGGCAACGAGGCGACACGCTACCCGAAATCTTCCGAGGAAACTATTGTTGACGGTGAAACATGCTTACGCTCTAATATCCTTCACGAATTGACCTCGAGCCGCACACTTTGTGCGGGCAACCGAGTCGGCACTGGACCATGTTCGGGGGACTCTGGCGGCGGTTTAATGGTAAAAAGAAATGGACGCTGGTTGCTACGTGGGATCGTTTCGCATGGTGAAAGAAGGGGTAAACAGTGCAATCTCCACGAGTTTGTCATTTATTGCGACATAGCAAAGCACATCGAATGGGTTCTGCAAGGCTTAAGATTAAATGTCAATGTTTATCATACTCGCGCTTAAGTTTTATTTCTTTGTGTGTGAGATCAAATAAAAAATAAGTTTGTCAGCATATTCAATGTTCAAATAAATGCAGGATCAATATCCCACTTTAAATAAAATATTGCTAAATTGTTAATTTCAGTTTTGTTTTAAGAAAAGTCTAAAAACTTTGCCAATTTCAACAAGTAACATTTTTAAATAAATATATTATTTTCATTGTATGAATTGATTTAACAAACTGTTTAGTTTTACTGCTTTTTAATCTTGTTATGTTTAAAAGAAAGTCATAAATAAATTTTTCATATTGATAAAGTTAAAAATATTCTATGTTGAAGTTGTACTAACCAAACATAGTAAATATTTAAGCTCAGAATTCCACTCACCAGTCTAGTTCGATACTCAATCGTAACTCAACATAAGAGTCTGAAATTAGAGTCTTCGTTGTTTTATCATTCATTCATTTGACGGCACTCGTTCGACGTGGTTTGGCGTTTCTAAATCGACGTCGTATATATAAAAGTTACTTCGCGAGTTAAGTGGTGAAATAAACGCTCCATTGTAAATGTGAAATATTAATTCTTTAAAAATTTCTAATAAATTTTTGCTCATTTCGTCGAGTTGAATGCTCTAATTTAAAATCAAAATACAAATACTTAGTTCGATTTTGTGAATTTAGCAAATACTAACTAAAAATTAAATATATGAACTAATTAAAGTGCTAAGTTATTCAAAATGTTGTCCGTTGCCGCACTTGTCACGATGTTGTATTGTTGCTGTGCGTTGACATCCACAGCAAAGGCTCAAGAGACGAACTGTCCCTACTTTCAATATTTAATCTATGATAACAAGCGCATTGGCAAGATCACGGTGCCAATCACACGATCTTTAACACATTTGAATGTGCAGTTTTCGCAGCAGGGTTTGAACCCATCGGTAGCTATGAATTTTTCATTTTATTACTTCGGCTTGCTCACAATTTACGTTTATAAATGTTATGTTCAATAATTTAGTTATGTTGACGAGCTTTTGTGCAAATAACACAAATGTTAATTAGATAAACAAGTTTCAGAATAAAACATCTTTACACGTATTAATTCTTTGCTTCATTTTGGTTAAACAATTTTACGCAATGGAACGATCAAGAAAGAATATGAATGTTACTAACATTTTTTGTCATAGCATGGAGGTTTGAATTTTATTTCTGATATGTAAATTAGTATCTTCTTATATCTCTTCCCTTCCCCTCAATGCTATTAAATTTTATTGCACGCGTGTTACACACGTTTTCAGTCAACTTTATAGAAATTAAATTTATTTAAATTTAAAAGATTTTATAATGTTTACAAAAAAAATTTTGTTTATAGTGAAATATTTTCATCAACAAAAATAGATGTCAAGCCAATGACTTAAAAGACAGTAAACAAAAAATAAACACACAAAAAAAAACATATATAATTAAGAAACATGAATTTTATTGCTGATTTTGCTAAAATCTTTTTTAACAAGAAAATAAATAATTGAAGTTGATGAACGTTTTTCAATTAAAAAATATTAGTTATGTAATTGTGGCCTAATAGTGAATTACCTTTAACTTTCAAACATTAATATTACAATTATCAGTATGACTCTGGCAATCTAACTCTGTATGACGATGAGGAAACGACAAAAGCAAATATACGAAATGGTCTACCGATTTCATATCGCGTTAATTTCCCTACCCTTCTTCCAAGCCAGTTGCCCAGGTTAATTTTGTTGGAACTCAATGGCGCCGTTATATGCTCGGGCTCGTCTTGTAAGTAAGGAATAATAATTAAAATAGTCGATTTTAAATTAAATTTGTCTAAATTGTTGTAGTTCCTCCGCCCAACACCATGATTAATTTAACGTATGTGCTACGTTCCACAACAACTTTATACAATCCCCTTAACAACGGTGGAACGATTCAATACGAAACTTTCCGACAGCCAGAACGTCAGCCAGCGATCGTACAAGAGCTTCAGCTTATGCCAAATGAGATTGTCTCTCGATTTCTTGACTTGGAAACATCATTTTTTGAACAAAATACAGTAGAGAAACCAACAAATACCGAGATGATAACGGAAAAGACACGTCCACAGCTTGAAACTCAACGAAAGAATGCCACAATAGCTCCCATGACTTTGGTTAGATTATCGCCTTCATCAACGGCCATACATACTAAGCCAACTAGTGTCAGTTCAGAAAAAATGCAGTGTGGCAACGAAGGCAACGCAATCGCACTCGTTCATGGCGGTATCGAGATTCCTCGCGGTCGTTATCCTTGGCTGGCGGCAATTTATCACATGGAGTCAGAATATATTAACTTTAAGTGCGGCGGTTCACTTGTGTCCCAGCAGATCGTGATCACCGCAGCGCATTGCGTCCATGGAAAGCATGAGCATGAAATAGTTGTTTGGTTGGGTCGTTATGATCTCAACTCAGAGAACGAAAAAGGCACTGTGCAGCAGCACGTCCAAAGCATACGCATGCACGACGAGTACAACGTGGGCTTAATGTCCGATGCTGATATTGCCATGCTTACATTGAAATCTCCCGTATCGTAAGTAACTAAATTTTGTACTTTATTCTGATGTAACTTTGTTTAATGTTGTTTTTTTTTTTCAAAGCTATTCGTTGTTCATCAAACCGATTTGTATTTGGGGTGTCGATGAGCCCATTGCATTACAACCCAACGAGCGTGGTTTGATTGCGGGTTGGGGCATGGATGAATTGGGCAACGAGATGACACGCTATCCGAAGTCCGTTGAGGAAGCTATTGTAGACGAAGTCACATGCATACGTTCCTTACTTGCGCCCGACATAACAACGAACCGTACACTTTGCGCAGGCAATAAAGACGGCACCGGACCTTGTATGGGCGACTCTGGCGGCGGTCTAATGATCAATCGAAATGGGCATTGGCTGCTACGCGGTATCGTTTCGCAGGGTCTTACTTTACCTGGCAGGGAACAGTTGCAGTGCAATCTGAGAGAATATGTCGTGTACTGTGACCTGGCAAAGCACATCGATTGGATACTGCAGGGCTTAAAATAGAATGTGCAATCAGCTTAGATCAATTTTTTGAATACTCGAGTGGTTGTTAATATTGACTTGCTGCATTTGTTTGATTTGAGTGCAAATAGTAATTTAAGATTGTTGTAAATTTTTTTTTACATTTTTATCGTTAATAATCATTAGGAATAAATAGTCGATTTCCAATGAAATCCACTGACCCTGGATTTTATTTGATCAAGTTTTTTTGAGTAATATAATGTATGTTTTCTGTGCAGGCTAAAGAGCAATACTTATTAAATTTTTTATAAAAATTATTTATAAATATATTATTATATTATTGCGCATTTATATAATTTTTCAATAAAATATTAATAAAACATCCTCTGTTAAGTTTTGGTAACTGTTAATGCTGCCAAAACAATAACGGATCAAGGTAAACATTTGAGCTCATCATTTCGCTCTCTGCTCATTTCTACTTGCCACTCAATCTTAGTTCGATATACGCACTCTTCACTCGATACAACGCCACTGAAGTCTCGGTTTTGGCTGCTTTATGATCATTCATTTCACGGCTTTCGTTCGACGCGGTTTGGTTTACAGTTGCCCTAGTCAAGTCGTGTAATACAACGTCTCGTCGAATTGAATGCTTGAACTTGCAAGCAAATACAAATATTTAAAAAAAAAAAGTTTATTCGTTGTTGTGCATTTAGTAAATAATAACTGAAAATCAAATATTTGAACTAATTAAAGTGCTAAGTCATTTGAAATGATATCTGTTGCCGCACTTGTTGCGCTGTTGTGTTGTTGTTGTTGTGCGCTGGCACCCATAGCGAAGGGTCAAGAGCTGAACTGTCCCTATTTACAATATCTTAACTATGGTGGCGAATATATTGGCAAGATCACGCTGCCAATCACACAGGCTGTAACTGATCTGAATGTTAAGTTTTCGCAACGTAATCCAATCTTGACTGTGAGTATGACTAATGAAAATTAACACACACTTGCACAAGGAGTTGCAAAAATAAAATCACACGCAAGAAAAAAACCAAGCAGACAAAAAAATCACATGAAGATGGCACAGATGGCAACAGAACACGCCCAAAAAACGTAAAAAAAAGGCACGAAACTTGTTCTTGTATTTTTTTATTATGACTTGGCAGTGGGTTGCCTATAAAAATTGTCTTTTTTTTTGTAGCTCGAATGGGATTTACGTGTACTTCATAGCGAAAGTTGCAAAAAAAAAAAGTATAGTATATAAAAATTCTTTTGTGAAGTCGTCAAACATATAATAATTTGTCAGAAAAACAATTTGTCTAAAGCTGAGTAATAATACTCAGAATTTTATTTTGATTTGAAATAATCTAAAGTCTTATCAACGTAGTGGGTTTTTCCTGTTATGTTCTTTGCTGGAAACAAAAATTATGTACCTCTTCGTTTTCATTTACCTTGATTGTTCCTGAATTGTATGAGTAGATAACCGCTGTATCATTTGCTTAGGTGCATTATCAGCCTTGAATATTCATACAAGATACACGCGCTGAACTTGTACCAATTGCCAACTTCCTCAAGTTGTGTTTTTGTTGTTACCATGTTGCTGAACAATTTATTGTTTACATTATTACGTACATAAGCAAAACGACAACAAACAATAAAAAATTCTAATGAGACAAACGAGTTTGTAAACAACGCATCGCAACATGTTTTGAGTATATGCATGATTTTGGTCCATCAGCTTGGGCGTGTGAGAGAGCAGCTTGTAAGCGTTGAGCTAAGCTTAAACTCGCTCGCAAGCTGGAAAAAGTAAACAAAGCGACGTCTGATAAGCTAATCAGCATCGCTCTCTTTAACACATTCTTGGCCTCTTTGCTCTTTTTTGCTAAATATCTGTTTGTTTGCCTGCTCGCGTGAACGACACGCTTTAAATTAACTCTATTAGGTTTTTATTTAAATTAAAGTGATTAAATAGCAATAAAAAACTTTGATTGAGATGACAAAGCAAGACTGCCGATAGTTTTAGTTATAGAAACAACAAAAAAACAAAAAAGCACACGCTAAAAAATATTAACCGATCGGTTGCAAAACCGCACAATTTCAGATTGCGGATTTACCAGCAAAAGCGTATGACGTATGGAATTATCTTATGTTACAATCATTTTTTGTGGAATAAAATTAAATTATAAAATTGCGTAAAGCGATGTCATTAAAATTTTTTTTAATAAAAAGTGTCATGATTAAACAAAGAAAGTTTTTTCAAACAGAAAGCTAAAGTATAATATTTATATTTAAGTTGCATTCAAAGAAAAATACTATTTTATATTTCAGAACTACTATGGCAGTCTTACGTTATTTGACGACGAGGAAACGACAAAGTCTAATATACGAAATGGACGACCGGTTTCATATCGCGTTAATTTTCCCACTGCAGGCGTGCTGCCCAGACTAGTTTGGTTGCAACTCAATGGCGCCGTCATTTGCTCGGGCTCGGATTGTAAGTGACAAATACATTTTTATCATTATGAAATCTTCATATAGTTTCCACTTAATGTTCGTAGATCCGCCGCCCAGCACCATGATCAATCTGTCGCATACACTACGCTCTTCTACAATTGTATACAATCCGTTTAACAACGCTTCGCCGGGTGGCACATTCTGGCAGCCACAACGTCAGCCGGCGGTACAGTCGGTGCAAAATGAGATCATTCCACAAAATTTTGGTGTACAGACAACATTTTTCGAGCCAAGTGCACAGCAGCGACCAACAAATACGCGACCGACTACGATACGTGTACGACCACGGCCGCAGCAACAGCCACAACAGCAACCGCAGCAACAAACTTTTGTGCAACGCGAACCTCAGCCACCTCAGCCAGCTCAGCCAACGGAGCCGCCGCAGCAGACAACAGTTGAGCCACCTCAATCGACAAGTGTCGCCGTCAATATTGCTTGCGGCCATGAGGGCAATAACATAACACCGTTCATTCACTATGGCAACACATTGGCACGCGGTCAAATGCCCTGGCTGACGGCTATTTATGAAAAGCAGACCGGCGTTGGCCTAAAGTTCATCTGCGGCGGTTCTTTAGTGTCGCGTCGCACCGTTATAACAGCCGCCCACTGCTTCAAGCTGACGGGTCTGTCGGCGAATCGCGTGCTCATCTACTTGGGGCGGCACAATCTGGACGATTATTCCGAGAAAGGCATCGAAGCGCACGAGGTTGCAGAGCTGCTATCACATCCACAGTACAACACCAATACATTTCCCGACGCTGACATTGCGCTCGTACAGCTGCAGGTGCCCGTCGAGTGAGTATCGCATCAACACTTTTGCATGACTGCATCAAAAACCAAAAATCAAAAAATACTACTTTGCAGTTACACAAACTGGATACAACCGATTTGCCTGTGGAGTGAGAGCTATGATCTAACGCTGCCGCCACGCATACGTGGCTATGTGGCTGGCTGGGGCGGCGATGAAAGTGGTTCGTTTATAACAAATCTACCGAAGATGGTCGACGCTGAAATTGTCAGCGAAGCGGATTGCCTGCGTTCGCTGGAAGTGCAGGATTTGTCATCGAATCGCACACTGTGCGCCGGCAATCTCGACGGCTCAGGGCCCTGCATGGGCGACTCAGGCGGTGGCCTTATGCTCAGGTATGACGGCGTTTGGCTGCTACGCGGCATTGTATCGGCCGGCCAGGTGATGGAGCAACATTGTAATTTGCATCAATACGTCATCTACTGTGATGTGGCAAAGCATATCACTTGGGTGCGTCAGAATGTGAAAAATTGAAGACAATTTATTTACAATAATAGACGACAGTTTTATTATGAGATTTTAATGCAAGTGATTGCATAACTATAGCTAGATTTAGGACAACATTGTGCCAAATACGAACAGATATAAAGAATATAAAATAAGACACGAAATAATAATAAATATTCAGACTTCTGCCATAACAACAGATCTTTCAACTCTTATGTGTTTTTTTGACTTACCTGAGCGCTTTGTACAACTCAATATCCCACACAAAGCACAAAGCATGTGCGGAGCATATACAATATATGAAATATCACATCTTTATTCGCTTAATTCGTAAATAGTTCTGTGTAATCTGATTGCACTTGAATTCCTTATTGCGAATTATGCAATTTCGCATTGTTTGCTGTCGCCACAGTTTAATTAACTGAATTGCAACATACGCTGAACTAACGCAATTGAGTATTATTCAAGAGCCAATCTTCAATTGCTTCAATTGTGCTTGGCTCGGTACAAAGCATGCCCAGCACACGTAAGCATGCATGCTTGAAAATCGCTCTTAATCAAAAACGCGTACAAAACGCACAGAAATCGCGCAGAAATCGCGCTACGCTTTATTGCCTTACTAAACTACATTAACGCTTCGGTCGCGTCGAGGTACAACAGGTGATGGTCTCGGCACGCCAGTGCGTTGTGCTCTTCTTGCTCTCTCATGGCATAAGCTTTCGCTCAGCTATGTGTTCCAGTGCGCCGCGCACATATTTCGCCTACGGTACGTTGATTAACGAACATCCTGTTGAATTTTGATGGCTTCGCTTAAAGGCGCTTCGTGGTACGTTAGTCAGTCGCGTACGGCATTGCTTTAAAATTTGTTGCATACTCTAAGGCACTGGCACTAAATAAAAAAGTGTAATACTCGGGTAGGTAGGCAGGCACGCACGCACGCACGACAACAACGTCGACGCAAACGACGAAGAAACGCGAGGCGTTTGCGATTCGTGTCCTGTTCAATACAAAAGGACGCCAAATAAATTCATTCGTACGTACGCCTCTGACTGAAAGTCACAAGCACGTCTCATCAAGTTAAGTCACGACACGATACATCAAGTCACGTCACGTCACGTCAAGTCACGACGCGTCTAGCAGCGACTGCAATACGCCAATGGCCAAAGTACACAGTTTAGTCAACTTAAAGCTTTCAACTCGTGCGGCTCGGCTCGGCTGGCGCGGATCGGTTGGTCGAATAGATTCAATGATGTTAAATTTGTTTCTAATCAGTGACTAAATACTTACTAAGCAACGGTGACATAAAGTTTCTAAATACTCAACAACAGTGTAATTGTCTAGTGTCGATAAGAGATAAGAAGATCGGAACACAAATCAAACTTAAATGAGTTTATAATTTTCCAAACAAATATAAAAAATAAAAACTAAAAATATTTTATTCGTTTAAGTTTTGTTTTGTTTGCAAATTTTTATTACATTTCAATTGGCAAATATTGACATTTTTTCAAAAGTGTTAAAAGTGAATTCATTTTTAGTTTTTCAAAAACGAATTTATACAAAATTGCATTAAAATTTCATTTAAAAGATTATTGACAATTTATTTAAAAATTTCAGTTTGTTAGAAAAGAAAAGTAAAAAATTTTAAAAGAACAAAATATTAATTTAATTTAAAAATACAAAAGAAAATATAAAAAATGTTATTTAAATAAACTCATTTGATTTGAACTTTTTGCAAAAATTAAAAAGCATGCAATAAAATGAAGAGACTTAAATGACATAAAGGCGTAAATCAGATTTGTGCACAAGCGTATGAAAAATGCCATTTTAATCTTTAAATCAAAATGCATAAAACCATTCGACGCAAAATGGATTATATAACACTTTGAATTATTAAACAACAATGTGGAAAATGTACGAAAAGAAAAATTCAACGTGTGAAATGCTAAAAAAAAAAACAAATAAAAAATGTTACAATGAAATAAAAATTCATGGAAAATGATAAAGCAAAAAAATAAGTCTCCATGTAAAAATTCGACAAATAAAAGATAACTGTTAAAATAATAAAACCGTATTAGCGAAGGCGCAACGCCATTAAAATTACTCTGCACATTGCTTTGTACACGCACGTTCCATGTTGCCAACCTGACCTGTGTCCGTCTCTTGCGTCCTGCGTCCTGCTAACTGCGCCCTACAGTTCTTATATTCTCATACAACAATAACAACAACTGTGTTAACTTTGCCACGGTTCTTTTTTTTTACAATTTAACAAGTGACACGAAAACGTGTTAAACGCGCAAATATGTCAACAGACAACAGAAATAGCCACAAACACAACAACAGCAGCAAAAACAAGAGTAACATTAACAATAAGGACAAAAAAAGCACTAACAATCGAATGAGGACAACGTCAACCACAACAAAATTAGCAGCACTGGCAGCGGCAATCGCAGCAACAACTACGACCACGCTCAGCAGCGCCGCAGCAGCTGCGGTCAATGCCACGCACAGCGCCAGCGCTGCCATGGCAATGGGCAGCAGCAGCGACATTACCGGTTATGCCATAAATGCCAGCAACATTAATAGCAGCGCCAGCAGCAGCAGTAACAACAGCACGTTTGGCATGTCGCTCGGCAGGAGCAGCAACAACAATCACAGTCACAGCCATAATGCGTCTGCTGGTATGCTGTTAGTCGATCAGCAGCTGCCGCTGCAGTTGACAACAGCCGCCGCATTGGATCTGGACTTTGAAATCGATATACAGTTGCTGACAAATGGCTACGATGGCAGCACGACGGTGAGTGATGATAGTGCAAGGGCGTCGGTTCGGCAATAATTAAATGCCATGCCATGCCATGCCGTGCCATGATGAAAGGCTTGCAAGACAATCGTTCATCATGTTTTATGCTTTTGTGCCCCTTTTGCACACCTTTCACATTCGCTTTACCTTTCGCTTTCACATTCGCTTTTGTTTGGCATGACTGGCCGCCGATTCACATTTACAGGCGCTCGTAAAATCATCTTCTTTATTATGGCAACCTTTTTTCTTTCTTCAGCTTTTCACTGTTTGAGCAACAGTTTTTCTTTTTTTTTTTTTGATATTTTATGTTGTAGCTGAGCTTGTCTACTATGTGGCTTAGGTTTTTGGCAACTTGCATTTTTTATGATTACTTGTGTCCGTTTTATGACTGCGCGGCCATTTTAAAGTGCTTTCACGCGCCGTGTGTGTAATAAATTTCATTTCACTATTTCGCTACGCATTTTACTCATGTGATTTTTATTGTCGTGCATTGCCAATAAAATGGCCAAACCTGAACGAATAGACACGGATTTATTTTATGATTACATCTGTAAGGTGTATAAAAGTTTTGTCTCTTCGGTTTTGTGCAATTTTGCAGTTGAACTTTTATATGCTTTAAGTTCAAATATTTTGTACGTTGAAATGAGAATTTATTGGTGACTCATTAGTGACAAAAGCGTACATCAACAGACAACACACACACACGCATACATGAACATAAACAAGCACATGGACACGTACGGAACTTGCAACTAATCCACAAATATCTAGAAATAATCCACTTTTGACTATGTTTTAAAACGTTCATATTTACAAACTTTATCCTTTGCTTACGTGCTGCTCTGCACAGATACATTTACACACACGCCCAAGTATACGCATAGATATAAAAACTCGCTCGAAAAATGGCATTTATACATGTTTAACAGGGATCTCACAGGATATGAGCTTGTTTGCAGTTTGTAGATAGAAAGACTCGCACATACACACACATACACATAAACAAGCACGTGCATGCATGACTGGGCTGCTGTATGTGTGTGTGTTCGCTGTGCGCTGTTCGCACGTTTAACTTTCAATCGAATGTAAATAATGAGTATCATGAAACTTTTCGTGCAGCGAGGATCCTTTGTTCCTTTGGCTCCCCTATGCTTTTCATCAAAACATTTAACTATGTTTACGTGCGTGTGTATGTGTGTTTATGCCAATGTCTTTTTTTGTAGCTCGCCGACGCGTTGCCTCCTTCAAACACACACACACACACACACACACACATACTTGGTATCTCTATTACTTGCTGCTAGTATTGTTGGTTTTGTTTAACATGTTCGTTTACATAGCTATAAATTTTCCACACAAATAGATTTTTAACTAATTTATTTTCGAACCTTAGCAATGCCAACAAACGCTCATATTTATATATGTATAAATAAACGAGCAGGGCAGGTGGCGCGGTGCGGCATTGCGTCGCGTGGCTGCTGCCATGCAAACTGTGCTATTTGCGGACACACACACACACACACAGAGAAAGCGCAACACATTGGAAACTAGTTGTCCCGGATATTGCCGCTTTTCCGTTTTCCTTGCACGTTCATATGCAACTGGTTTCCTAACCAATTTAAATATACAAATTATAGTTGCCAAAGCATTTAATGAAAAGAAACACTCGCTTTAAAGTTACGCATAACTTTTTCTAAAGAAAATCTTATGCACTTGATTAAAAAAGCTTAGTGCGTTTCCGTAATTCAATTTGGTTTCGAAATTTCACTTTGCTTTCATATAAAAATAATGAAAAAAAAAAATAAAAAACTAAAAACGAAAAAATAAAAGAATATCCTTTCGCAAATATTTTGCTGTTTTCCGCCCAAAGCAACGCAATACTTTGACTCTGTAGTTTGTCCAATTTGCTGCTGAAGCACAGCATTTCTTTTTTTCGCATGTTTTTTATGTCGGCAGTGGCAACCTTTTTTTGTTGCTCATGTATTAATATATATTTTTGTGCTTGCTTGTAGTCGTGTGTGTGTGTGTGTGTGTGTGTGTGCGCCTGTTAGAAACATTCATTTCCGCTTTGCCATTTCAGTCTACGTTTGTTTTTTTTTTTCTTTTAGACGAGCAACATTTTTGTCTATTAATTTTACGCGTATTTTTTCATGTTTTCATACATGTTTCCGTTTCCGTTACGGCTTCTGTACTTCGTTCATCCGCACCTTGCTGGCCCAACGAGTGCACTTAGGCGTTGTTTTTTTCATTAACTTGACGCTTCAACGCTTTTCAAGTTGTTTTTTTTGTTGCCATTTTAAATTGTTTGCGCACAGTTTTTTTTTAGGCTTTTAAGGCATGCAAGGCTTTAATTAACATTGCGTATACGACGCGCAGCACTTCGTTTTGTTTCCTTTTTTTTTCTTGTACAATTACGCAATTAACGCTACTTTGACAAAAAATATTTTAAATATAAAACGAATTTGCATTTAATACAATGAAATACAATAAAATTCGTGTTTTTTAAACGTTTGCGGTGTCATTCACTTAAGCATTTCTTTTTTTCGTTTTAAATCATTTCATTGCTTGTTAAATTCAGCGCAAAGTAAGAATAAATAATAAAAAAAAATATATATGTACATTTTTTGTGCACATTTGTGGATTGCAACAACAGAAAACAAGGCTATTTATGAATATTAAATATCATAAATGGCAAAAATGCATGTCATGTTAAACAGTGACAAATGTGCCACGAATGCAATAAAATAATAATAAAAATAAATACGCTATTGTAACTGACATGCACATGCGAGTATTGTCGCCATGCCTATGCGTGTGTCTATGTGCGTGAGTGTGTGCGTGCATATGCACATTTTCAATAAAGCAGCAAAGTTCAAATGTGCCATGTGCAGTTGAAGCATTTTATTATTATTTTTTGTCTCGCCATTCAAGTGTAAAAAAGCAGAAAAAAAACAAAACTACTCAAGAGCCTTTCAACGCAGCCAACTAACAGACGCTATAATCCATCAAAAAGTTGAAAAAAATATTTCAATTTATATTATTTTCTATGTTTTTTTTTTATATAATTTTATGTTGAGCCGGCCTGGCCTTTAATTGTCCACTCACAGTTGACGGCTTTAAGCGAAATATCCGTTAAGATAACTTCAACTTAAACTTCGATAAATGTCAGTTGGGAAAATGTACGAGAAACAACTTGTAGTCATTCAGTCAGTCAGTCATTCATCATCATTTCAGAGCGGAAGACGTTGTGGCATAGACTTACATACATATTTGTAAATATAAATATATATTTTACTGTTGCCTGGCATGGCAAACGGAAGAAGATGAAAGCAGCAGTAGACGAAGAAGAAGAAGAAGAAGAAGCTGGCACATTTTATCTTAAACGGGTTTTGTTCGAAAGCCGCCAACGCAGTTATCCTTTGCATATTCTCCTGAGCGTATTTAATGTCCTTAGCTTGTCTGCAACGTAAGCAACTTCAGTAAGCAGCACAACAAGAACAACATTATGACGATGCTGATAATGATAATCATCAGCTTGCTATGTTTATTTATCTATAGTATTACATGTGTATGTGTGTGTGTGTGTGTGTTGCTGTTGTTGAATGATTTAATTCACATTGAAAGTGTTGAAGCCTCACAATTTTCGAAAATTTTCTACACTCAAGCGAGAAATGTGTCACAATTTGTGCGATTTCAATGCCAACAAAACGAAGCAAGCTCAGCACAAATTTTCGCACAGCGCAACCAACCCAAGCGAAGCCAACCAACAACTCAACTCAACTCAACTCAGCCGAGCTTAACTGAGTTCTCAATATAATGCCAGTGAATTAAGCCTTTTCATTTGCTATGCTTTGCTTTACATTGCTTCAGTTGCAATTTGTTGTTTTCCATTTGTATCATTTGTCAGTTCTCATTATGCAAAAAACAAATTCATAAATTTTGCATTTTATTGTTGTATATTTTATGGCAAAGTTTCATTGAAAATTTTATGATGTGTCATATATTTTTTGTCTGCTTAACAAATAAATAACACTTACGTTTATATGAGATGCACGACAATGTGCCATTATTAAGCAAATATACGCAGCCACAGCGGTGCATGCATAGCATTGCATTTATGAGTTTATGAAAACTAATTCAATTATTCAACTCATGTGCAAACTCAGCACACGCTCACTTTGCCTGCGGCCATTTGCTTTATTGTTATTTTTGTACAAATGATTGTTGTCATTGCAGTTGTTACGGTGATGTGACTTGAATTCGTTTACGCATTAATGACATGTCAGTCGTTCGTTCGGTTGGTCGGTCGATTGGAATGCTAAGACTTTTAGCACAAGAATTGCAATATTTATTATAATGTTTTAATGGAATTTCATTAGATTGAAATTGTTAATAATTGAATTATTTTAGTGATGACAAATTGAGTCAACAACTTTGACACTTATGATTAACTAACCATAAATTTATTAGCACTAAATAAAAGTCTCCAGTGTTTAATAAATAGTCATCTATAAATAGACGCTTAAAAATTATCATTGTTAGTTGAAACTAATAAAAAATGTTACTTTTATTTAGAAAAGAGGTAAAAGTTTGTAAATTTTAACGCTCACTGTACATACGATGTCCTTAAACAACATGGCTAATGCATAATGCGCACATCTCTAGCAAAGTCAGAGTTATTTCTAATTTTAAAATAATTGCAGAATTTTATTTGCTTTTTCAACAAAAAGCTGTCACAGAAAATATTTGTTATGGCACTTTGAATAAATGACATTAAAAAACACGCACACACATGCAAGCACTTTGCAAATAAACACACATGTGTAGACAATTGCATATATGAATTATCGTTCTTTTGCTTTGCTTTCTATTATTTGTTTTTTTTTTGGTTTTATTTTGGTTTTGTTTTTATTATGCAATCAGTGCTAAAACACATGTTGTTGTTGTTGTTTGTCATTATATTGCTTTACATAATGAAAATGAGTTTTGTAAAATTGCATTTGTACAAATGACTTGAGTAATCGATTTGTCAGCTGTCATCATGCATTAAATAATTATAGTTTTTAAATTTAATAAGACAACCTGAAAGTATGCAATAAAAATTTCAATTCGTATGTTTTTGCACTTGGCGAAAAGTGAAAAGCAAAGAAATACAAACAAACAAATGGAAAAAAAAAAACGTTGTGAAATAAATCATCATGTATAATTTTTAGTTTCATAAGACTTTAAAATCCGTTTTAACGACCACTAAACATTTTATGCTGATAATAATACATTTGCCTTGGCTCCGTGCCACTCGAAGTGCTGTGCGCATTTTGTCATTATGAGCATCTTAAATGTACATATGTATGTATGAGTTGGTGTGTTTCTGTTTGTGTTTGTGTCTGCACATGCCATAACAATAACTGCAGCGTTGTACAAGACGCTCACACGCACGTTGGCTCGTAAATATTTTGCACGGACTTTGTTCTTCCTTTTTCGAATTTTGCACAACTCAACATTGCCGCACTCGTCGTCGCACTTCACTTCACTTCCTTGTGGTTGTTGTTGCTTGTCCAGTGTTAAATTGCGTTACTTACTGTTCATGTGTGATCGTGTGTGTGTTTGTTGTCTCTGTGTGTGTGTGTGTGTTTTTGTGTTATTGTTCGTTGTTATTATTATACTCGTTCTTTCCTTTATTTCTTATTCATTCGTGTTTTGCTGTTGCCATACAAAAATAGTATATATTTTTCTGTTTCATTGTTGTTGTTGTTGTGGCGCTACAATTTTGTTATTGCCGTTTGCTATTTTTCGTATTTTTTTTTTCATTATTTTTCTTCTGCAATGAAAGCAATAAAATTATTTTGTTTCTGCGCCTGCAAAGTCCAACATGCCTTGCTTTCGGGCACGTGTCTGGGACACCCTGACACAGGACAACACAGGACACAATGCAACCAAATTATTTATGCGTCTTCGCCTAATAAAAAAGAAACTTTTGCTTTGCAATTATTTTGTTCTGCAGGTATTTTTTTTTGTTGTTTTTGTTTTTCTCTTCATTATTCTTGCTAATTTTTTTTTTTTGCCCCTCCATATTTTTCATGGCACATTAACGCATATACGTTTAATTTAATTTATTTGGGCAATTTAAGCGCGTTTTGCTCTGCAATTAAAAGTTATTCGATTAACTTAATTCGCTTCGTGCATTATTTAGCAGTGTAGCGCACAATTGCCCAGCCCGCGCCAAAAATTATGCTACGTTTACCGCACAAACATTTTCGCACGCACATTTTGTGGTTGAAATAAACGACATAATTAAGATTTTTGTGTGGTAAAACAAAAGCATAGCAAATGATGAGCAAATGCCATGAGCATATTCTTGTCTTTGAATCATGTCTTCGTCGTCGTCGAATGACAATTTGCACTCGCACCCATACAGGGTGTCAGATTTATAGACCAAGAAAGCCGCAGACTATGTAAATGTACGTACTGGCATGTGAGTGTGTGGGTGTGAGTGTTTGTGACATGTTTCAGTTGTGCAGCTCAAATTGCGCATTTGCCAAGTGAAAGCCACAAAAACCACATAGAACTCAGTACAGTTATGTTGTGTACTATGAGTTGCCTTCAAGTTTGCTCTATGCAATCATACTACTTCAGATTGTCTTACACTACGTTTTGAGTAAAGCGCAAATATTTGCGCAAGCTGACCAACAAAACAACAAAAAAAAAAAACAGCAACATCAATATTAACAGCAACAGCAAAACAACACTAAAACTTGACCTTGTGCTGTAGATAGTACCAAGAAAAGTATCTCAACACTTGGCCACACACAGATGTAAACTCATCTACACAAAAGTGTGTGTCGTGTAAAGTAAGCAAGTGTGATGACTAAATGTGGCAAGGCAAGCGGGCAGTAACTTGAAGGGTCTTGAAGTGTTGTGATTACACGCCTGAGGCAAACACAAATCCATATGAGTGAAAAAAAAAAAAAATAGAAAAATGTAAAAAGGAAAGTACAACAAACTGCAATTGGAGCGTTTCTACGACAGACGCTTATTGTATACCTTTTTATATGTCACTGCCGTTGCTGCCAAGCATGTGCATGAGGCGAGAGTGAGATTTAGTTACATGCTTGAGCATGATGCTGTGCATGAATGCATGCGTGTGTGTGTGCGTGTGTGTGTTTGTCGACTTGTGCAACAACTGTCGCATAAACTGTTAAGTTTGCGGCAAAGCCAATGCACAGCACAACAATAAAAATGAAAGAAAATACGATAGCAAAAAAAGAATAAAAAGAAACTTAACTCTTAGATTAAATAAGCGTCAGAAAATGTGTTCTATAACTGCTTGCATGTGTGCGTGCGTGTGTGTGTCAGCTTAGATTTACAGTTCAAATCGATTGGCTTAAATCGATTTTATTATCGTAACTGCTGTAAATCAGCATGAAGATCGCTTCAGATAACTTACATTTACTTTATTGGCGCATTTTTCATTAAAAGTCACACAACAAGACATAAGCAAAAGAAATGGAATACGGTCATAGATACATATGAGCTCAGCATTGTGTGCAGTAAATCGTGCTTAACAATGTCAGATTCAAGTCTTTGATTCGATTTCGTGCATCTTGTGTTATGCACGCAACAGCAGCGTAGACAAGCGCTGTGCCACAAAGTGTTGCATGCGCTCATGCAAATGCGACAGCTGCTGGCGACAGGCATAAATCCGAAAGAGGCGACAACGCGCAAACAGCGAGCAGGACAACGCCGCTTAAATCGACATGGGCGTTCATTAGGCATAAGTGACATGTTGTAACGCCAACGCACACACACACAGACAGACAGACAGATAGATCACAAATACAGCAACACAAATGACACCTCAGGCAAATGCTTTCATTTGTGCATACATATATAATTTGCGTTGTGTTGTATTGGCGCATGTATTGTTGTGTATTTGTGTGTGTGTGTGTGTTTTGAAATTCGAACATCTTCGTTGAAATTTGCGGCATGTTAAATTGAAATTTTCAATTGCAATTTCATGTCTTTTGTCGCACCAATTTAGACAATTGCGATTTTGACAGCTGCGACCGCAACGACATCGCACAGCAACCGATAACCGTTGACAAAGCCAATTGATTTTATAATGAGATTATATGCTCGCTATTTGATCACTAATTAGCATGTTAATATAAACAATATCAGTGCCGTAATGGCAAATGTCAATTTGCGCCAACTTGTTGTTGTTATTGTTGTTGCACGTCCTCTGTGCGCCTTTTTTTATTTATTTCATGAAAAATGTATGGCGACCTTTTGAAATGACTTTGTTTAAAAAGTAAGATTGATACAGATTAAATTGTCCGAGCACGAACCTTAAAAAACACCAACACACAAATAAAGACACAGCCGCCGCGACTGGACGTAGAGACAGACGGGTATACAGACGGACGAACAGAGACACCGCTAGCACCTAAAGTGTGAAAACAGCTTTGGGAGAATTTTATGTAAATTTTTGGGCCAAAATCTAATTAGGCCAAGTAAGTGCATAAATAATTAAAATGGCGTAACATATAAAACAGACACTCACACACACACATAAATATACCAACAAAAACATAAATTTCGTAGAAATATGCTTGTGTGTGTGTGTGTATATGTTTGTCTATGTTTGACTTTTGGTTTTTCTGATTTTAAATATTTACGAAAAATTTCATCAAGTATAATGAAAGCAAGGACGAAGGCAAAGACTCAGTAGAGAGGAAGGAGCGCAACATAGTCGTCGTCGACGGTTGTCGTAAAATATTTGCGTTTATTGCTCAACTCATTAGGGAAAATCTATGTGTGCGAGTGTGTGTGTGAGTGTGCGGTAGCTAGAATGTTTGTTGCATACGTGGATGACTTGATCCTAGACAACGTATACATTATATTTACATGAGTGTACTTATAAAATGTTCATAGTCATTTAATTGCAATTAAGACTTCATGAAATTCTTATGCTTGCAAGCTTATACTAATAGGGAAACACACACATGCTCATACAACTACATATAAGCATTGGCTTGCTTGCATGAAGAGCACCTAAAACTATGCAACAATTTATGCTACAATATTACATTTTCAAACAAAAAAAAAATGCTTAAAACCGAATTGCCAAAAAGAAATAAAAGGAGCATGTAATATCTTCTTCTTTAATAAATCCTTTGGCATTTTGGAAAATTGTATTAAATACTTAAATAACTTCAAGCATACTTTCGGGCACTTGCATGCCATGCTCACACCAAGTAGGCTCAATTTCCACTTCAAATAAGTGAAGAAGGCCAACAACTGACGAAGATAGCTTAGCAACAACAACAGCAACAACAACAACAACTATTTATTTGCTATTTCTGCTTTTGCGATTACAAACTATTTCACATGGCGCCGCTTCCTGTTTGTACAGTGTTGCCTTTATCGCCGTCGTCTCAGCCTCAAACTCAAACTCAGCCACTGCCGATGCCTTTGCTTCTATTAATACAACTGCTGCTGCTTCTTCTTCTTTGTTGGTTCACTTTGACTGTGTATGTACATGCATAATTTGTTAACGTATTTGCAGAGTGAGAATCTCAATTTATGCAAATATTGAGCCATGAACATATGAAACTTGAAACGTGACATACTTTATTATTATTTTATTTTTTGTTTTCTCTTTTTTTTTCGTTTTTTCATTTTATTATAGATGAGTGTAAACTTTTTGTCGCAAAATAAACTTTGAATTTGTGTTTGTGTTTGTCTTACGAAAATGAACTTTTCACATTAAATTTTAGGCGAAAGTTTTTTTGTGAACAAATAACGATGCGCTCAACTGTATGAAAGTCAAAGAACTCGATTACTTTTCTGCTTGAGCACTCATACATATACTTAGACACATGTACGTATTTCCACACCTAAACAATTAAAAAAATACCATGGCGCATTACATTCCTTGCTGAACATGTACTGACATGAAAACACGCAGAAACATAGAAAAGCAAACGTAAACTGTAAAAAGGAAATATCATAAGGAGCAACGGAGAGAGCAAGAGCAGGAAGCAAAGGAAAGCGTTGCGAGTCGAACAGATGGCGAACAAATTGGCAACAAAATAGCATATTGAAAATCGGAACGAATCGATGCGCAATGCCGAAAAAAACAATACGAAATAAGGAAAATAAATAATACATGTACACACACACACATATACACAATTTATCTACTCAATGAACAAGCAATGAAATTCACCTAAAAGTGCCAACAACAACGAACGAACGAAGGAACGACAAACCTGAAGTGTATTTGAGCACGCCAAGAATGTACGCCAGTCTTTTGAAGTTCAAACGCTTTTCAGAACTTTTCGTACGTACGGGTGGGCGTGTCATGCATGGCATGCGTATGTGTGTATGTGTATGTGTGTGCAGGTTGTATCGAATTCAAGTGGGCGAGGTCATGTTTTTATAGTCGTGCCACTGGTCTGGCACTCAAAACCAAAAACGAAATTAAGTCAAACAAAATCTAAAAACTTCTGCTTCAATTCAATTATTTCTGGCTTGGCCATCAAATAAGAAGAAAAAACATGATGAAAATTTATATCAAAATAAAAAAAGGTAGCAAGTGTCACAGACAGCAGCATCGAAACGCGACGGCACCGCATAGCATAGCATCGAATAGAATCGAATAGAATCGAATCGCATTCAATGGCATCGCATCGCATTGGTTCGCAGACAAGTAAATCAAGTTAGCTGATAAAGTTTTGCTTTCTTTTATTGATTTTACTTGTAAGGCGAGCAGCTTAAAATAAAGTTGAAAATTATTTCGCTGCCATAAAAGCGTTGATAAAGCATTGTCATCGTTTCGTTGTTTGTGTTTTTTTTTTTTTTTTCGTCTTTTCGTCTTTTTTTTTTATATTTGATAATTCAAAGCGCTTTGCAGCATCAACAGTCGTTAATGAAGTCTTAGCGCTGACATTGCAAAATAATAAACAAAATACTGTTTGTCACTTCAATGATATTCTGTTTGATATTTAAATGCCAAATTAAATATTTTAAAGTACTGTTTTATGTTGAATTTGCTACTTATACTTAATATAATCTTATCAGTTGCTTTTGTTTTTTAAGACTATTGATTTAAATTAAGTAAGGCAGCATGTCAAGCAAAGGTATAAGTAATCTTAGAAGACAAGTCTTTTGTAGTGCCTTAAACTTATTGCAAAGTCGTTAGACTTATTCTCACAACAGTCTTAATGAGTCACAAGATTAACAGAGTCTTAAAAGGCTGTTAATATAATCTTATCAAAACTTTTAAGCATTTTTTCGTATACTCAACATTTATTATTCATCATTTGCTTATCACAGTCGGTCATAAGTTAGAACTGGCCTATTTGATTCTTATAATAGAAATTTTATTTGGTTATTTACTGACAATAATATAATATATATTATTTATAAATATGTTTCAATCTCTCATATAATAAAATGAATATTCAATCAAATTGAAATTACCAACAAATTAATTATAATAATAAGGAACTGTCCGTGCCTTAGTTGGACAAGCCTCTTTTTATAGAAATTATTCGCTTGCGTGCAAGCAAGTTTCGTGCAAAAAGTGTTAATTCATTAGGTTATGCGCTACAATTAGCAATACTCCAAATTAACGCGCCTAAAAATAGACAATTGCCCACCGTCAAAGCCACGCACTTGAAGATAAAAGAAAAACAATGAAGGCTTCAATGCCCAACAGCATAAAATCAACTGGCTCGCGTCGCCATTTTGAAATTATTATTTGCTTTTGTTGTTGTTGTTGACACTGTTGTTTTTGTACATGTTATTTTGTGTACATTTAATTAAAGTTTCGTTTACAATTGGCAACAACATTTTATAATAACAGACAGGAAGGAACAACAACAACGGCAATGACAACACATTTTAGACGCAACAAGATGAAATTTAATGAGCAAATAAAAAAAAAAATACAAAAAAATATGCGAAATTTCAGAAATTTAATTAGTTTCGTGTCGCATTCATCGATTTCAATTCATTGGATTAGTGAGTTTTTGTTTACGCTTCGTTTGTAATAAATCAAACTCAATGCATTTCAGCAATAATTAATTGAATGTGTGTGTGTATGTGTGTGTGTGTGTTTCTGCACTCAACAAAATATCAATTTGTTTCATTTTGTGTTTGTCTGACATGTGTGCATGTGTGCGTGCGTGCGGTTGTGTTGTTTGCGCATTTTTCTGTGGTCGATTGCATTATTGCGTATACGCCGCGTGTGCATTGAAACCTTCATGTCGGTTTCGTAGGCTTCGCCCTCTGCGTGCAACATCATTGGTCGCCTACGCATTCAATGGGCGTGATTGCATTTTACAACACACATTTTCATAGTCATTGTCTGTGTGTGTGTGTGTGTGTGTGTTGCTTACTTATACACTAAGCGACTAATTTCTGAGGTTTTGCCAGTATTCTCAGCGGTCTAACACACTAATTAGACAACCGTTGTGCTTTGTTCGTTGCACATGGCTTATGTTGAAATTACTTGTACGCAAAACCATAAAAACCAAACCATGAAAAGCATGAAATTTCGTAACAATATAAGCCACAAGTCTAAATAGTCAAGTTTGCTATTGCCAACATTCATTAGATTTATTTGCAGACATTTTGCAAATATTTCATGCTTTCAATCATTTTGGCCAAGGTCATGGCGCAGAGCAACTTGAATGTATGCATTTTAATTTGTAACTGACACATTTCGTTTCTCTGCAAAGCACACGCCCATTCATTGCGCTGGCGTTGTGGTAAAGACATGTGCCTTCAATTTAATTGTCTGTTGGCTGCAAGTGCGGTTTTTCTTACTTTCGCTTAAGCAATTCAGCAAATATTTGCGCATGTGTGTGTGTGTGTGTGTGTGTGCATGCTTTCAAATGGCATGAAAACCAAATGATTGATTGATAGTGCCATCATTGCGCCTTCGTTGGCATTTCGTTGGCATTAACCGCAAGCGCGGCGAGCGGCGAGCGGCGGCGGCAACAAGACCGCACCTCGAACGAGTTTCTTGTGGTTTTGTACAACATGGCTGCGACTTCAAAGCATGCAACATCATTAAATATGAAAATCAGCTATGTGTGTGCGTGTGTGTGTGTGTGCTGGTAAATACTTACATTTTTAAAACCATTAAATACGCTTTAGCGCCTTTTTTGCTAATTAATTCAAAAGCCATTTTTGTAAGCACTTTTTTTGCTTTATGTGAAAATATTCTACTTTATTATGCGCAGTTGCTCAAATATAATACAATATTTATTTTTTTTTTTTATTTCACATTATTTGTGCTTCTTGTTTTTGTTAAACTTATCTAAAGTATTTTGTTTTGTTTATGTAAACTTTTGTAAAAGATTTTTAAGCGTACTTATTTTTCTGATATATTTTTATCTCTGTTTCTTTCCCACATGCAGCTGACGACTTTGTACAATGAAACGGGTCTGCTGAACTTCTCGTCCAACACGGATACGATAGTGGGTGAGGAACCGGATGCGCTCTCGCTTGTGTCAATTGTAGTTGTTGGTAAAGTAAATGTCGTTGAATGTCTCACCCAAAAAAAAAAAACAAAATTACAATGAAAAACTTTTCAAAGAAGACGCTAAGGAAGCAAACATTCATCACAAAAGTTTATTAAATTTTAAATACGCAAATAAATCAAAAGCAAAAAAAAAAAACAAACAAGTAAAGCAACTCACTTTGCACATCATGCCACTGCGCCAATTATGCGCGCCGCGCGCTGCTGACACATATTCACCTTTGACATGCACATTTCACAATACTCCAACAACACTCGTTGCATGTTGCATGAACTCATACACGTATGTACTTTCACTCTATCTCGCTCTCTTTCACACATTCACTTTTACAGTCACGTTTTTTTTGCACACACCTGCTTTTTCTACAATAATATTTATTTTGTTCTTGTGTAAAAAACACTATGATTGGCATACTTCAATAAATATTACTCGACTTTAAATCAATATTTTTCAACATGAATTTATATTTCTCACATTTATTTATAACTTTGCGTTTTTTTTTTTTGTTCTATTTGTGCGATTTTTTTGTTTGTGCTTTTGTGTGCTTGTGTGTTCTTATAGGCGTTTTCCTCTCGGTGCTGATATTTCTGTCCGTCGCCGGCAATATACTCGTCTGCCTCGCCATCTATACGGAACGCAGCCTGCGGCGCATCGGCAATCTTTTTCTGGCCTCGTTGGCCATTGCGGACTTGTTTGTCGCTTCGCTGGTGATGACATTTGCAGGCGTCAATGATTTATTAGGTAAGTTTATGCCCAACTGAAAGATATATGCATTAATTTTAAACATACTAAATTGAAAAAAACAAACTAAAAATAAAAAAGCACACAAAAAAATATATATTTTAATTAATTTAAGCAAAAACTAAAGTAGCAAAAATAGTAAAAAATTTGCCAATTCACTTTTTTACGATTTAATATAAAATATAAAATAATAAAAAAAAATGTTGCATACTTTGCGGGTTCTTAAGCAGCGCTCTGTGCTGTTTTATGCTCTGCGCTATTGTGAAAGTTGCATTTTTCATTATTTAGTTTTTTCATTTTAGTATATTTTTGCTGTTATTGCATAGAAGTCGTCTGTTGCGCTGTCCTCCTCTCTCTCTCTCTTTCTCTCACTCACTCGAGCGCTTTATGCAAGCAGCCAATATTGTGCACAACATATTTGTAATGAAACCACAACAACGACAATTTTTTTTTTGTCTGCTCATGTTGCTACTTTTGCTGTTGATGATGCTGCACACACACACTCACACACACACACACACGTAGACATTCGCAAATTGTATGAGAAATCAGCGAGCCATACTCATGTAATATAAATTTTATATGCAACCGAGCGTGCACGAAACTCAAATGAAAGGCTCGGCTCGGCTTGGCATGTGTTTTCTGTGGTCTGGTGTAGTGCGGTGTGATGTGGCATGATGTGCTGTGGCACGGCCTGATCTACTCTGGTCTGGTCTGGTCTGCTTTGGTCGCCTAGTCAAGTGAAGAGTGCCAACGCCGAACTCAAGCGAAACTCTTGACAGTTCGGTGAGCTTCGTTGGGCTTTGGCTTCACTCAACTCAACTCAACTCAACTTGGGTGCTGCCCACACCCGACACCCTACACACATTTCCCTACGTCATGCTCGTTCGCGCTTGTATTTGCCACAGACATTGACAAAGTTTTACTTAGTTTGTGGTTTTATTTTTTCGTTTTTGTTAAAGGATTTTGGCTTAAGCGCTTTCACAACTTAACCAAAACTCATTTTGCCGGCAAATTGCAAAAAACCAACGCTCAGCCAAAAAAAAAAAATAATGCCACACACAAATTAAATAATAAACGTTGTGAATTTTTCGTCATTTTGCTTATTAATTTCAAAATTGCATTAAAGTTGCAAAGAGCTTAAAAAATAATTAGCAAATTCAGCGAAGCGCGTGCATAATGAGCCTTGCGTTCTATGTGTATGTGTGTGTGCTTGTGTAGCAAAGCCAGATAATTTGGCAATTTGTGTATGAACGCTTTGGCGAACTAATCAAAAAAGAAGAAGAAGAAGCAGCAGCAGAATAAAAATAACGTGGGTGGCAATTGATGACAGCAACGAATGTGTGAGCAGGAAAAGGAACTTCTTTGTTGATACGTATACGTAAATAATAAATGACTTTCGCACTCGTTGTCAATGAACGAACGATTTCAAGTGTATTCATGTGTGTGCTTGTATGCTTGTGTGCTTGTGTGTATGTGTGCGTTGTATTAGAAAAATAAATAAACAGCAGGCGTACACGGCAAGCAAAAGAAGCAGAAAAAAAATGAAAAAAAGGAAAGGAAAGGTAACAAAACAATATTTAACACGCCTCAAGGCACAAAGGACGCGTCGTACGCTTTTAAAACTGGCAAATAAATGCGCACTTTTAGGCGCCGACACACAAATACTCACACACCCACACAGCGTTATAACAAAGCGATGCCAAGTGAGACCGGCAGGTGTAGCAATTGACACAATATAATCGATAACAACAGCGAAACGCAAAGGGCGACAAGCGCGACAAGCAATCACACGTCAACGCGACTCATTGAAAGAAAAAAAAAATGTAGCAAAGTTTTAGGCTTGCAAAAAAAAATCAAGTTAATACAACCAATTCAAGATTACGCATCACTTTCAGGCAACAACAAAACTTGACACACACAATTAAACTGCCGCCTCATTGTGCCAACAAAATAAAGAGTTTTGCTTAAGAGTGAAAGGGCAAAGTAAATTTCAAAGCATACTTAATGGCGTCACTTGAAAAGAAATTATCATGCTCGAACTAAAGTCAAAGTAATTTGCATGCGCGTTCAGCAACATCGGTTAAGGCTGAGCGTCATGCTCGGCCATCAAAAGAACGAAATCATTTAATGTAAAAGCAATGAAGCGTTTATGAGCGCTGTGAATTTTTGACAATATTTCGGCATCGTTTGCATTTTGCCGTTTTTGCTTTGCGCCGAAAGGCAAGAATTTAATAAATAAATTATTGAAAATATGTTATACACAAATCGACTGTGGCAACAACAGCAACGGGTACGGGAACTTGGCAAAAAAATGTAAGAAATGTTAGCTTCCGGTTGGGCACAATTTAGGCATATCACAAACACACATTTAGACTAACATATACATGCATATGTATGAGTGTATGTTTGTGAAAAGGTAACGAAATGCATGCTGAGCTTTAAAATTGAAATACTCAAAAACAACAACAGCAACAGCAAAAGCAAAAGCGGCAAATGTGTACATAAAAAATAACAACGGAAACGGAAATGAATTTATGACATAATTTCAGACCAATTTATTTTATAAAAGGATATTTATTTATTTTTTTTTATTTTTTTTTTCTTTGATTCACACATGTGTACAGTAAACAACTTCCGGTGCCTTCAGTGCGCTTCATATTTAAATATAAGTTAAAAATATAAGCCATGCACAGGAAAACCAAAACTAATTTCCAATTTAAATATAAAGCATGAAAAAAATAAGCAAATTATCCTTTCAATGGCAAACATTTATTCAACCTTTTCATTTCATCTTAAACGTTTTTATTCATGTTCTATGTTCTCTCTCTCTCTTTCTCGCTCTCTCTGCGCTTGTCTCTTCCGTTTCGTTTTGTATCCTTTTTTCACAGGTTATTGGATCTTTGGTGCGCAATTTTGTGACACTTGGGTTGCCTTTGATGTCATGTGCTCAACGGCCTCTATATTGAATCTGTGCGCGATATCGATGGACCGTTATATACACATCAAGGATCCACTCAGGTAAATATAAGTTAAGTCGGTTGTGGCGAGTGGAGTGGAGCGGTCGTTTCATATTTTACAGCTTGTGGCAATTCTAAACAAAATGTTTGTTGTTTGTGTCTTGTTGTTTCTTTAGGCAAGCGACATTCAACATTCTCCTCGTCGTTGACGGAACAAAGCATGTCACATGCACAAATTATGGTGCAACAACATAGACGAAAGAAAGCAACGAAAATAATTGACAAGTTGCAATATGTTGTGTTTTGTCTCTGTCGCTCTATAAATACAGTAAAGTCAACTGTGCGAGAACCAACTCGAGTTGTCTGACAGCGGGCGTGTGAAGCATAAGCCTTCGATTGCTAGCCGCGGCAAGCGCTTTCACTGTATGTGTACCCTTTCACTCACGCTCTCTCTACGTCTCTGGTGTGCTCTGATGCTGCCACACCAATGCCAAGTCTTACATATATTGTATGTTGACCCATGGCAAGCGCCATTTTATTGATTCTTGCATGCTCCAAATGCGACGGAAATTGCACATTTAGCACGATTTATACTTATACATATACATATGTATGTACCTGTCGTGCCACCTGCGCCTTAGCGCTGTCTCGCCCCCTAGCCACTCAAACGGGCACCACCAACGTTGCTTAATACGCTTGCAAGCCAATCGAGGAGGCACTTCGCCGTTGTTGCTTTTCAACGTTTTATTTACCGTTGTCGCGGCCGACATGTACAACGCGTTTTATGCTTCAAAAGGCTTACAACATGGCACTTAACGGCCAACAACATTATTCATAACCGTGACGAATTTTAATAAATTGATTACGTTGGCAAGCAGTGCGCTTCGAGTGGGCAGAACATTGACTTTGCCTCAACTCAAAGCTTTCCACTTCCGGTTTAACAGCAAAATCGATAATGGCGTTTTACAGTTACTTTAGATGCCATGTTATTTTTTGCAAGCCTTCCGTTACATATTTTCTACATTGCTCGTCTCTCTGCTGCTGCTTTAACTAAGCACGACATTGACTTTTCCTTGACGCGCAAAGAAATCAAAGAATAATATTTGAATTGCTGATGATTTCATGTGCCACTCAACAACTTTATCGTCTGCCGACAGACAGACGGACAGACAGACGAGTTGTCTTTGTTAGTTTGACTTTCTTGTTAGCTTAATAAAATAAAAGCTTCTGTCGAAAGTGCTTCATATATATTCATATTTATATTTATTAAGCAAATTTGCTATTTTGCTTTGCTTTCTTTTGGCAGCAAAAATTTAAAATTTACTTTATTTCAAAGCTGTCATAATTTCTGCACTTTAAATCTCGGTTGGATTTCATTATTACTGCATTATTTTTAATTAATATTAAACAAAGTGAGCTGTCAGAAGCTTTGAAATGCACACGTACAAATTTCAATTGCACAAAAATGCTCAACAAGCTCAACCGCAAAATAATTTCAACGAATTTCGTTTAGACAAAAGACGCCATGTATGAATGTGCATTTGTACAACGCACAATTGCAATTAGTACATGTCTTTCATGTTTGAGTAGACGTGTACAAAACACATGCGTCCGTAAAACAACAAAAATGTGTATTTTTCTAAATGAAAGATTGTTGAAAAATCTTTTGGCAAAGCAAAGCAAAATGTCGAGGCCAAAGCCAAAGCCAAGGCTAAGCCAGCAGAGTGCCAAAACTTCTGCAAGTGATAAACTCGCCTTTGGCAAACACACACACACACACACACACACATGCACACACACATACGCACAGCGGGTAATAGACAAATATGAGCACTTCGTCATCGTTGAAAGTGTAGAAGAGTTAAACTTGTATCTGACGCCGCCAGACTTTCAGACTTGCAGACTTTTTGTCGGCCCACCTGTGCGCATTTTGGCACACGCTGACAACACTTGCTGTCTGACGCCTCCGTTTTGACAGTGACAGTGAGAGTCTGACGCTTGAGCGCCTGGCGTTAAACTGATTTATTTGCAATGCCAAAGTTTATCTGGCCAAGCTGTTTGCACCTCACCCCGACTTGCGCCACGCAGTCTTGACGCTAAGCTGAGTCGTTGCTCATTAGCGGCAAAGAAATGCGAATGTTGACAGCGTTGATTTTGCGTATTTAGACGACATTTTAAAATGATGGCAGGCATTTAATTTAATTGTCTTAAAGTTGATTATAAAACAACAACACCAACAACAACAACAACAATCACTGACAAGGCTGACAATGACGATAACATTGTAGAAGGCAAAGACACATGACCTTTGCGCAGTTTCAAAAAGTGTTCTGCACGAAAAAATTTAATTAAAAAGCGCAAACAAAATTCAAGGTAAAATGTGCAGAAGAAATATAAGAAAAGGTTAAATTTGATAAACAAGTTTTGCACAAAATAAGAAAGCAAAACCATATTCTGCGATTGCTTATTTTGTCGTTGCCGTTGTTGTTGTTGTTAGTATGCCGGAAAAACACTTAACCACAATCAAATTCACAAGCCAACACACACACACAGACACACACAGAGAGACAGACAGACAGACACGCGCGTGTAGCAACGACAAAGCCAACAATCGCACACATGGGAGACATTTTGTAATTGTATTTTGTCGCATAGTTTTTGTACGCAACAACAACAAGATGGCGCAGAAGACATGAGGCGTATGACAGGCGTGCTGAGTTGCTGTTGTTGTTGTTTGTTGTGTTTGTGACACTTGAGTGCATAATTTTCAACAACTGAAACATGTGTCATTTGCGTATAAAAAGTGACAGAAGCAACAAAGTTGACGACGACGACGACAACGACGACGTTGGCAACGATGACAGTGAAGCCATTCTCATGCACATAACAAGCGATGACACAAACATTAGCACACACACACACACACACACTAAGAAACATTTGCAAAATGTGCAAAAGTCATAAAAAGTAATAAAATTATACAGGCACAGTCACAAATACACACACACACACATAGATACATATATAATATAATACATGCACGCAATTGTTTCCAAACGAACGCGACTTAAACACGCAATACAATATCCCCTTAACGTGCCCCACCCCCCCCGTAAACACTATTGGCCGACGACGTGACACAAATGCTCGCCTGCTTGCAACACCAGCAACAACAACAGCAAAGGCTTGTGTCCTCGCCAAAGCAACTTTAATGCAAATAATATGCGAGCAAAGAAATGTTCTTCACTCGTCGTATTTGCTAAGCGGCATAGATACAAAATATACATACGCACAAACATATATACAGCTATGGACAAGAAAATAGACCACTTTTCATAAAATGACAAAATTTTCAAGCCTTTGTATACCAATTTACTGGTCAGACTGCCAATGAACAAATGGATAGACTTCACAACAAGATTATTATCTTTGTACGAGCTTTCGCCGTCTTAAGCATATTTACGTAAGATCTAAGATATTACTAGATGCTCTGGGCAATATTCTCTAATTAAAAAGTTTAATTTTTGAATTTTTAGACAGTTTTCCTGCTTTTAGATAAACTTCTTCTTTTTCAATGCCTTTCCTATGCTAAATATCGATTGAAATTAAAAAAATATAATACTTCTTTACCAAACCAAAAAAATATACCGAAAAAATTTAATTAATTGTCTTAGTTGACACTCAAAATATTTAAATTTCCCAAAATGTGACCTTTCAAGGCTTTATCGGTCTTAAAAACTAATTATATAATATTATGCTATGATATTATTACAATATTTATTTGTAAGTGAAAACATATTTGCCAACGGAACAATTTCAATAAGTTTAAATATGAAAATATTAATACATTTTATCATATTATAAAAAGTGTACTATTTCTTTGGCCATAATTGTATATGAGTGTGGGCAACTGTTGTGTGGTTATGCAGTAGCGAAGACACATGTCACTTAGCGTAAATATGCACATTTGTTTTCGCGCAAATTCAATTAGTTTACGGATTTTGATTGGTTTCAACTGTCACACACATGCACGCACACACACACACATACACACATGCATTGCTTATAATGCAATTATATTTTTAATTTTTTTTTCATTTACTTCATTCTACGCTAAGCATATCATTTAATTAGCACGAAGGCATCAATTACAGCTGTGCAAATAATTAATGCAAAACTGAACTTTCATAATGAACTTTCTCTTTCATTATCGATTACAAAATGCTGCTTTGCGCATTAATTGAAATTAAATAAGAAGACTTTATAAGTAAGCTATGCAAAAACAGAATATTAAAAGTGACAGCAAAGTGACGTTTGAAAAGGTCATAGTTCAATGCTTTTGATGTTGTCTATTATTATTATTATTTTTGCGTCAGCAACTTTCAAACACACACACATGTATATATCTTATTTCAGCTACTTCTTCTTCATCGTCACACTCTTGAGATTTCATAATTTGCTACTAAAACCAGGCTGGTCATTGATCTGTTATTTAAAGCCAAAAATCTCGGATGAATTGCAAGGGCAAAGTATATGAAACGCAAAACTGCTTTGATGTTCTATTTTTGCTATTTTTAATACAATTTAAGCCGCCTTAAGCAATGTTCGCAAAAAACAAAATGGCGCAGGATTTTGCACCTGTGCCTTTTGCTATTCTTGGCTTTTTGCCAGGTGACATTGAAATCAATTTCATGCAGAAAATAATATTAAATTTGTATGCGAAGACAATTACATGAACTTCCTATTCGCTTCGGTTGCGTTTCAACTGAAATTCGTTTCCTTTGTGCGCCGCATGGGTTTGGTTTAGTTTACTTTGCAATGCGTTGTGAAGCTTTATTGAAATTGAATTATTCCGTTTTATTTCCGACCAAAGTAACCGTTTGGTGCCATGAGCATATTACGATAGGCACACACACGCACACACACATACACACATACGCATATATGTAAAATTGTCTCATTTCCAGAACGATTTGATTTCCGTTGCCTCTTGAGAATTTTGGTGCAACATTTTGCGCCTAAGGCAATCAAATCGACATTTACAGTTGCTTAGGGAGTACAGACGACACACACACACACAGACACACACACACCTAAACACACACAGGCAATACTGTGATACTCAGACGTTAACATATGCTATGATATGTGCGTGTGTGTTTAACTGCAGGCGTCATTTGTTGATAATAACGAACGCACAAAGCGGCAAACACACACACACACATACACACGCATTACACATTGCCACGACAGCCACAAAGCCACACACACATGGACATGCGATGTCGTTGCTGTTGTTGTAAGCCATAGAAAGCCGCCGCCTTTGTCTACTTTGTGCCCAATTTGTCGACACTCAACTGTTGATGTTCTTGATGGTGATGATGATGATGACTTTCACCAACACCAACACCAAACTTAAATAATGTAAATCTTCAAGCGTGCTAATTTCACAGCAGCATGGTTACGCATAAGTATGTGTGTGTGTGTGTGTAGTAATGACAACAGTGAGACAGACAAAGACATACACACATGTGTCTTTACAATCAATTGCAAGTTTTGCTACCTCACTCTTTCTCCCCTCCCCCGCCATGACTCTATTGCGCTATAATTATACATGTTACTTGCGCTAACGAACACTCCTCTCTCCTCTCTGCTCTCTTACAGATACGGGCGTTGGGTAACGCGTCGAGTCGCCGTCATTACGATTGCCGCAATTTGGCTGCTGGCGGCGTTCGTCTCATTTGTGCCCATCTCATTGGGCCTGCATCGACCCGAGCAGCCGATGCTTGTCGAGGACAATGGCAAAAAGTATCCCACTTGCGCACTCGATCTAACACCGACCTATGCCGTCGTCTCCAGCTGTATCAGCTTCTACTTTCCATGTCTGGTCATGATTGGCATTTACTGCAGGTAAGCGCGGTTTGTTTGTTGCAAGCACTGACAAAGTGCGGTTTCATACTTTTTGTGTTACATGAATTTCTGTTTTGTTTTAATATATAACTTTGTTTTTGACTGCCGGACCAACGAAATGAAACAACGCATTTTCTATCACTTTCCGGCTGCCCAAAGCGACAATTAGTTACTGAAAAGGAAAAAGGAAGCGTCTATTTGTGTCGCAGCAATAAGCAGCAAACAATGTCGAGCAGCTTTTCTGCTTAAATGAAAACGCAAACATGAAACTTGCAAGAAATTTTGCTACTAAAACAAAAGAAGACAAAAGAAAACTTAAAAAGAAAAGCAGACCAAAATAGAACTTCGCACAGCCAAGTGTCTTGTCTTGTCCTATGCTGTGCTGTTCTGTCCTGTCTTGTAGTGTCCTGTCCTGTCGTGTCGTGTCGTGTCGTGTCATATCATAACATGTCAAAGTCATCTGGGCACAATCTACCGTGGCAACATTTATGCTCAAGTATTTTTTTGTTTCTATGCGAAATTCCTCTTCTGACAAATGCATAAAAATAGTTTAGTATTTGTCATAATAATAAAAAGGCCAACAGATGCGTCAAGACAAGGATTTCCGCTATGACCACTATGACTACTACTACTACTAGGGCCTAGTTGAAGTAGGGCGGGTGTTGGACAAATAAGCAGCGGCATTAGTGTCACCAAAGTAAGCCTCAAACTAAGCACTGGCAAACCATTTGGGCGTAGAAACATGCGCTCGTAAACCGAAAGGATATTGTGGTCATTGTCAACGTCAACGTTACAGACAGACACACAGACAGACACACAGACAGACAGACAGACTGATGAGCATGAGCATGTCATGGGCGTTGCGGCTGACGAAGATGCAGACGAGATGGCTGATGGTAATGGCGATGACGATGGCCACGTAAAACGGCCGTTGGCATGGCCGAAGCGCTGCCGGCACTGATTTGGCCATAACATGTCTGTGTGCGAGCGAGAGAGATTCTAATCGACATATCATTATGTATGGCACACGTGCACGCCGTCGCCGTCGCCCTCAGCCATTTCGGCTTAACAAGATTTCCACACAGCAAAAAAGAAAAAAAGGGAATTTACGGACTTAATGCGTCGGTGTGCGTTTTGTTTGAAGCCATGGCGGTTTCCGTTTTTGTTTTTGTTTTTGTATCAATTTTTGGTTAAATTACTGAACAAATATACTTTTATCGTTCGTTATAATTTGTGCAGCGGCCGAGCGAATTTGCGAGTTTGGTTTGAGTGTTTGCACATGCTCGAAGAATGATTGTGCTGTTTGTGTGCTTGATGTGCGCTCGGCTGGCTTAGTTGGCATTAGGCTACGCACATTGGCATTACGTTAATGATAAGCTCACTATATATGTATGTATGATTTTCGGCCATTGCAGACTGTATTGCTATGCGCAGAAGCATGTGAAGAACATCAAGGCGGTGACACGACCCGGCGAGGTCGCTGAAAAGCAACGCTACAAGAGCATACGCCGACCCAAGAATCAACCGAAGAAGTTCAAGGTGCGCAATTTACATCATAGCTCGCCGTATCATGTCTCCGATCACAAGGCTGCCGTCACTGTGGGCGTCATTATGGGCGTTTTTCTCATCTGTTGGGTGCCGTTCTTTTGCGTTAACATTGTGGCCGCCTTTTGTAAGACATGCATTGGCGGTCAAACGTTCAAGATACTCTCCTGGCTGGGCTACTCGAATTCGGCCTTCAATCCAATCATCTACTCGATCTTCAACAAGGAGTTCCGCGACGCATTCAAACGTATACTAACCACACGTAATCCATGGTGCTGCACACAGGATGTGGGCAATATACATCCGCGTAATAGCGATCGCTTCATTACGGACTATGCGGCCAAGAATGTGGTTGTCATGAATTCGGGCCGCTCCTCGGCTGAACTCGAGCAGGTGTCTGCGATTTGACCAGCAAAACGCGCCGCCTCGGCACTGGTCTGCTGTGTCTCGAGTGGTGGTGGTGGTGGCGCCGGTGGCGGCGGCGGCAACAATGGTGGCGCAGATGCCGCATCGCTGACCACGACCTATGTTCCATGAGATTCAGTCACTGTGGCAACCACAACCGTTGTTGTTGAGACTGTGGCTGCCACCGAAATGGAGACCGTGATGATATGAAATAACGCGCAGCTGCTGCAGGGTGAGTTTGTCTAAATTAGAGTAAAGAAAAACATATCACGGCATGCACAAAACCAAGCCCGAAAACTAGCAGCAACTTGAAAGCGCTTGAAAGGCACAAGAGCTCTTCAAAGAGAGCGAAAAATGATATATAAAAAAATAAAAAAGAAAAATTACAAAAGCAAATAAACAAAAAGCAAAAAGCATTAAAAGAATTTTAAGCATTTCTGTGCGGTTTTTTGGTTCCTAAAACTTAAAGCGTTGAAGTTGAACAGCGCAGCAAGTTTGAAACCAAAGCAAATATTCAAATTCAACAACAAAAACAAAACAAAAAATTAACTAAAACAAAAACAAAAACTGAAAAAAAGTATTATAAAAAGTGAAGTAAAATTTAAGCATAAAAAAATATTAATAAGTGCGTAAGCGATGTTTTAAGTGTGATTAACAAGCTTCTTCGAATTTTGCACACACACACAGACACACACATAACATAAAAATTGCTCTTGTATTATACTATAAATGCAAATACAACAAACAATCATACAACATAACATTATTTGTGCTAATCTCAATGCTGAAAAAACAAAATGAAACCATACGTGATAGCTGTAAGATCCTCAAAGAGCTTCTACTTAGACGATATTCCTTATTATAAGTCAGACGGTCAAATAGTGTCCACTCAACTCAAACCTATGCTAAGCGTGATAATTCAGGCACATCAACATGTATAAATTGTATGCAACAATGTGTCTGCAACATTATACAAAACGCTCAAACAAACACACACTCACACACGCACACGCTTAGACATAGTTTACTTGCAGTTGTATAAGCAACTGTATAAGCAAATCCCAACGATTCATAAAACTCATGCTTAGCATACACAACAACATTACAACATTGTAAACGCACACACACACACACACACACACGCACACGTACTATGTATAGACCATAGATCATTGTCTATTTGCTCATAACCAATACTTCTTATTTATTGATGAGAATTTGTGGTCAATAAATTTTACAATTTAGCATCATTTAGCAATCGAATCGTTGCGTTCAACACCGCAAAACAATCATGAATGTGTGAATATAAAACAACAGCAATAATAGCAACATTCTACATGTGTGTTAGTATTAGTGCAGATTAATTGCCATAGTTTATGTATGTTTGAGCAGCAAACAAACAAAACTTTATGCAAATAAACGCAAAAATAAAACAAAGCGTTTTTTTGAAAAAACAATTTTGCTTAGTTTAAAATAATGAAAAGTTGCCAGGTCCTTGTTAAGCATTAATAGATGCTTTATAGTGATTTTATATACAAATGAAAAAACACGCCAAAGGACAATTAGCTCAATGCTCAATTTGTAGCGTGATTAACGCATGATTGACGCTCAGCAAAGCAAATGCCAACTGAGACTTATAATGAATATATTTGTGCATAAAATGGCAATCCTTTACTTCAATTTTTGCTCATAATCTAATTTGTAAATAACAACTGTAAACGTTTTTTGTATTTTTATTGCGCTTAAGGTTACAATTTCTTTTTGACAAAGAAAATCCTATAAAGACTGATTGTTATTATTGTTTCTTATCGTATGTGCACATATATAAATGCTTTGTGGTGTTATTTTTACACACACACACACACACACACATGCAGTAAAAGAAGACATATCAACGCTGTAAAATGTAAAGGGCGTCGTTTACATATCATGCATAAAACGACGCCTGCGGGTATGCTATAAAATTTTGCACAGCAAACAACAAGCGAAGGCAACGCCAGTCAAGTCAAGCAAAGCAATAAACAAAAACCAAATCAAGGCATGACAATGCAAAGCAGCACAAAAAGTTGAACTTGAACTGAAATCTGTAACCTAAACTTAAATCCGAATGAAACCAATGCAGAAAGTTGAAATGTTAATTAATCCCGCTTTTGATTGACACTTTGGAAATTATTTAACGCCAGACAAAAGCACAAAACAAACAGCGAATGACAAACAACAACAATACTTTAATGCCGCACCTAACTCAATGAGCACAAGCAAAAGCCTTCGTAGCATCGGTTAAGACCAAAACAATAACCGACTTTGTGGTACTTTGCCGAAAGATATCATCCTTCTTGCCAAACGACTTCGAATTTGAAAAGTGATTTAATGCGTGCATTATTCAGTCTTACCTGTGCGACGTTTAGCGGGGCAAGGCGTAAAGGGGTGTTGGTGTTAGCGCCTTTGCTGCTTAAAATAAATGCGATGTTGCTTGGTTGCTTGTTTGCTGCTCTTGCCAAAGCTATCGTTAAGTTCAGTTCAGCTTTGCTTGCCACGCTGCAAATGTCTGTCTGTTTGTCCGCCTGTCTGACTGGCACACTCACCGTATGTTTAAGCAGCAAAAAGCGTAATGAAAATGTTCACATTCTGAATTTGTTGTAATTCATATTGTTGATGTTAATGTTGATTTTGTTCATCGTTGTGCTTTGCGCGCGTTGCGCTCGTTTACACAACAGCAACAGTAACCTCAGAATGAATGACTGTATAAATGAACGAGTGAAAAATTATCCTTTCACCGTTTGCTACTTGTTTGCATTAATTATTTTTGCTTGCACATCCCTTTTTTTTTTTTTTGGCAAAAGAGATTTATAACATTTTCAACGGAAATTTATTTAAAATTATTCATTTATAAATAAAATTCGTGGCCACAAAGAGTGTCGCGAAACAGCATGCTCGCCTTCAACGTGTGTGTGTGTGTGCTCGTTGCTGTCAACGCCATTTGCTATCAGTGCTGCTGCTGTGCTGTGCTTTTGTGTTTATGAATAAGTTTATTTATACGCAATGCTCGCGGTTTTAATTACTCAAGACTTGCTCAAAGCCGTTCATGCGTCTGCAGCTTATTCACGCGCTCAGCAACAGCAGCTGCACTGTGCTGTATGTATGTGTGTGTGTGCGTATGTAGCTGTAGTGTATGTATCGCGCCCTTCATCAGTCACTGCTCATTCATTTCCATACAACGACAATCAGTTTATGAGCTGTTCTCTTATCTTTTCGTCAGTTCTGTTTCTCTTCTCTTCTTTTTTTTATAACATTTTGTCGAGAATTTTGCTGCTGGCGGCAGTGAATTGAATAGCGGCGCCTCCAACGCCTCCAACGCGTCTGCTGGCTTTGGCAAATACGCACGCAATCAATTCATGGCTCCTTTTTGACGAAACTTCTGCGCCTCGACGCTTTGCCTGCGCGAAGTACACGTGCCGCTTGCTGCGACTGAGCAGTTGGTTGGGGCAGGCATTAAAAGGGTTTTGCGAAAAAGTTTGCGCTGTGTGTGTGAGTAAGTGTATTGGCATGCGTGCGTATGTGTGTGTGTGTGTGTGTGAAGTGTTCAAGTGCGCCTTGTTTAGAGTTATTCATTTCGGCGACGTTTCGGCTTCAAGCGCTTACGCCATCGCCATCGCCTTCGCCTTCGCCTTTGTTTCTTTAACTCTTTCTTGCCTTTGCTACTTTACTTTGTTTGTCTTTGAAACCTTATTTTGAGATACTTCACGCCACGCCATGCCACGCCACGCCACGCCATGCCACGCCACGGCACGCCATCGTCATCACCAACTCCCGTCGCGCGGTCGACATAATTAAGATAATGTGGGCGCCCTTTTCATTTCATTTCTTTTCTTTTTGTTATTTTCTCGCCCCCTTCGCTGCCCGCGCGTTTATTTATGTAATCCGCATTTATACAACAATTCGGCGTCTTCAACTTCGAAGGCAATCCAAATCTGTTTTTGCATTTGCCAAAGCTGCTTTAGTTTCACTTGCCTTCTTATCGCTCCTTTTGTCCTTTTTTCCTTTTTGGTTCTTTGCTTGCGATTTCTTTTTTTATTTTTATTTCTTCTTTTTTTGTTTTGGTTTTACGCATGATTTTTGCATGACTTTAACATTTAAACCAACGCAGATTTACGCACATTTCGCTTGCTGCTCCGCTCGCCAACATTTCGGAAGGTAAAAACCTCAATTTTCGATGCGCCTAAAATGCTTCTTTGGCATTATAATTTCTGGCGTTTTAATTTTAATTAAAACATTAGCTGCGCTCTAATTCGCTTGCTCGGCCATAACTCAACGCTCCGCCAGGCTTTCCTTTCTTTCTGCCACTCGGCAATTGGGCAAAGTTTGCCGCGCTCAGCTGCCGGCAAACGAAATGTTACATACGCAGAGGCAGAAGCAGAAGCGTTTAATTGTTTGTGTCGGTGATTTATGAAGGAAACTAAAGTGTTACGTGACTCGCATGTGTAGTCGAGTTGAGTCGAGTTGAGTCGTGCCGTGCCGCATGGCAAATCTGTGCAAATCGTTGCCGCTCATTTCGATATTTATGCAACAGTTTAGATTAGTGAAATTACTTAAGTTGTTTTTTGTGTTACTTAGTTTTTTTGTGCCATGACTTGATTGCTTCGTTCAGTTGATTTAAATATAAATGAGTGGAAATTACTCATACACACGCACGCACACATTTTTATTCGCCTCGAAGCAGTTAAACATTTTTCAAGGCAAAGCAAAAAAAAAAAATACAACAAATTCAATTAAGCGTTAAAATGTTTATTTTAATACCAACAGTAAAAATACAAATAAAATTAAAAGCAAATAATTATTTAGACAAAGGCAAGACACATTAAAATATGACGTATACGACTTGTTTGCACTCTATAGCGCAATTGTTAGGAAAGACGCTGCTTTGCACAGCAATTTGCTTGAATCACACACGCTTCACTCTTATGCATAGTTGAAGATACTAGCGCTATAAAGTTACACTTATGTTTGGTTCATCGTGTGACTCAACCAAAGCCCTCAACTGAAGCCTTCAAAGCCCTCAACAAAGCGCTCACTCAGCCTGCCAATCAGCATGTCCTTCTATCGTAAGTTCTTCTTGTTGTTTGAGTAGTTGCTGCTACATCAATCACTATTATAAACAACAACAACAACTGACCAAGCGTCATCTAAGTTCCAAAGTACGCATAATAAATGATGAAACAGTCAACAAAATAAACTTTTAGTATTTCTCTTGTGACCAAAAGTTGCTCGGTAAATTGAAGTGTTAAAATGCTTAAAGCCAACCAACATGTACCTGTTTCCTCCACCTCATCCACATCATCATCAACATTAATTCCAACAACACTCAGATTGCCGCCAATTCCTGCCAATTCCCGCCGGCGCTGAGCGGTCGCCCTGATAATGTTTAATGATCACTTTATGTGTTTTAAACATTTATAGCAAACATTAAAGCTGCCACTTGTCTAATGTAGGGTATTACGCACATGTACGTATCGAAAAAAGTCGCCTTTTATGTATGCTTGCGCCCTACCCGCCAACCAGCGCGCTTTGCCTTCATACTGACAACGTATTTATTTTGCGTATTTATACAGAAACTTTATTTGATTGAATTTTTTTGTTGTTGTTGTTTTTTCTTTTTATTTCTTTCTTTTTTTTTCAAGAACATTCGTCATTAATATTAAACGCAAATAAAATGTGTGAAAAGTGGAAATGTCAACATTTCGCATAAATTACTTGAAACTGTCACAGTTTGACGCATGTAACGGTAAATGGTAAACGGTAACTGTAATTGTGTATGTGTGTGTACTTGCTGATTGATTGTTTGAGTGCTGTTTGATTGATTGATTTGGTGTACAAGTCATTCGCCATTTGACATTTTCATTCATACACAAACTTCGCGTTAAGCAGCGAAGTAGCAGAGGAAGAAAAAGTTGTGTCAGCATCAGTTTGGATTTACACAAATGTCACAAGATGCTTATTATTTTATTTAAAAGAAATAACCAAAAGAAAATCAAATAAAAAATACGAAATAATAATATTATTTGATTTGGTAATGAAATGTCTCTCGTAAGACAACTCAGCAACAGTTGTTTTTGCCACGCATCAAAGCAAAGCAAAAACAAAGTGTATTGTGGCACGTTTTAATATCCTCACTGCCGCTTATCGGCTTAAAGTCGGGTCAAAAAGCTGGGCACGGTCCAAGCCGAAATCGTAGCGATTTGCCATTAGACCCAAGCGCAAAAACGCGTTCAGCTTATTTATTTCATTTTTTTTTATTTTTATTGTTGTTGTTGTTGTTGTGTGCTTTAAACGCTTAGCTCGCATTTTGCCATGCGCTGCTCTTCTCTTTTTTACGACATTTTTAGTCGTCATCTTAAAGTGTTTATTTTCTTTTACGATGACTGAAGCTAAAGCCAAACGTACTGCAGCAAATCCGAGTCAAGTCGCGTTGAGTCATGCCCGACACTGGTACGGACATGGGCATGGTCGCCCGGAGTCAAGCGTAAGACTCGTTAACTTGGCGCGTGTCATTTGATGCCCTTTAGCGTTGAAAATGTGTCAAGTTACGAGTCGAAAAACAGAGCAGAGCAGAGCAGAGCAAAACTCTAAACAAAGCGGAAGTGCAAAAATTACTACTAATTTATACACACAAACGCACACACACACACACACACAGTACGGAAAGTATGGCGACCAACACAGTGAAAGGCATAAAACTTTACAATTTTCACATGTTGCGCGTCGCTTTCTCATCTTATATACTCTAATGACCTTTTTTGACCAATTTTCTTATTTTCCGCCTTTTATTTTCATTTTCCTTTTTGTCTCTTGCCAATTTTGGCATTCCTGCGTCTCATCTATAAAGTTTCTGTTTTTCCTTTTTTTTCTATATACTTTTCATTTTGCGTTAACTTTGGTTTGCTCAAGAAACATTTCATTTTTCACTAAGCGCACAAGAGTAGACTACACTTTTTTGTACTTTTCTTACTCTCGTCTGCTGGCAAAGTTTTTAGTTGTGCGTTGTGCTTTGTGCAATTGCAATGAAGGCGAACGAACGCATAATAATTGTGTAGCAAAAACTAAACAAAGTTTGAACATTTGTTCGCCGGCATGACGTCTGCAGTAACGACATGACGTTGCATTGCGTGGCTTGCCTTGCCTTGGCATTGGCGCCAAACCACCCAGCAGCGAAACATGCAATTAAAACTATGTTTCCCTAAGTTGCATTGTCTAAAATTTTCAAAACTAAATTTTTCACAACTTGCTCGCCTTTTTTTTAAGGGTTGCATTTGGTAACAAAGTTTCGTTGTAAGGAAAAACGAGTAACAAATACAACAACAACAAAGTACAATTGGCAAACTTTTAAGCTTGATTTTAGTTTCGAGCAGTGCAGCGCAGCAACTCAGGTGGCTTAAAACTAATAACCACAAAAACAACAACAACAACTAACAAGCGCAACAAATGTCAAATGTTGCTGATTCAAGTGTCGGCGTGAAAACTTTTAGCGGCTTGCCTTGGCCGCGCCTCCCCACTCAACCCACTCAAGGCAAAAGCGCCGCACTTTATCATGCACAAAACACCATTCATAATTTGTTACTTTTATTTGCCTTTCATTTCAACTGACGTAATTTAATTGAAGAACAAATTCAATTCTTTTGCCTTTGCTTTTGCCATTTTCATTTTCATTTTTAACGATGCCAAGCATAAGCGACGACGCAGCATAACTTTTCAGGCCGCGAGCTTCTTTTGTTACTTTCTCAAACAATTCAGCAGTTGGCCATACTTTCAACTTGCGATTTGTGCGCCTTAAGCGGAAATGACGTTCGCGGTTTTCGACATACAATCGAAACAAATCGATTCGATTCAATTCAATTCGTTTCGTTTCAAACTAAGCCAAACTTCAATGCAATTCAATTGCTTTTGTGCGGCAAGTATTCATGGCACGTTGAGGCAAACTTATGACTGAAGGCGAAATAAACTTATAAATTTTATAAAAGTGAAAAAGAAAAAAAGAAACGCACAAAAGATGTTGGCTTTGACGTGGAAGTTGCTGACGCAGATACGATAATTGACGCCGACGTCGGGCATGGAAATTGCCTCGCACTAAGCTGCCAATTTTTGTTGTTGCTGCTGAAAGCGTCTTTTTGCATATGAAATTTTCTTATTAATTAAAATCGTTGAAGGCATTTCATCGAACAGTTACAAGTGCGCTTAATACACTTTGCAGTTGTCAGTCGTCATACGACGCACTTGGATTTTGCCAATGCAAAACTTTGTAAATTTCAACTTAAAATCTACTCAATCAATTACACGACTGCGCCGAGCGACGTCTCATGCATTTCAATTAAAACTTCAGCTTCAGTTACATGCGCGTGGTTGTGCAAAAGTGCAGACGTCAGTCATGCCTGTGAATACACTTAAAGCATGCTCGGAGCAGAGTACGTGTATCGTGTATCGTGTATCTCGTATCGTTGCATATATGCTTAACTGCATATTTATTATTGTGCCCACCTCTTGTTAGCCTCGAGGCGTCTGACGTCTTTGCTGGTAATTTAAAAACCAAATTCAATTACAGACTCACTTTTCATCGCCGCCATTGCCATCGCCATCACCATCGCCTTCGCCATTTTCATCTTCAACGTCAACATTGTCGTGTGTCATGTGCCGTCGCCATCATCATCATCATCAACATCATCATCAACATCAACTACAGTACACAACTTGCGGCTCTTTAAGCCTCAGACACTTCGGCACGCCCCTTGGCGCTCTCATGCCCTGCGACACATGCGTCGTTTGCAACTTTGTCGTTGCTCAGCCACAAACATTTTTTAAATGACATTTTAGCATGCAACTTATTTGCTTTGCCCTTTTTTTCTTCTTAGCATTAAAATGACACTAAAAATGTACTTTTATGTTTACCAATACGATTTTATTCGCACAAAAAATTCTACAAATTATTTAGATTATTTTCAGTTTGCATTTTATTATTTAGCAAATTCAAACGTTATGTTTCATGCAAAAAATAACAATTAAAAAGTTTTTGAACAATTTAAATTTGTAAACATTTAATTAAATAGTAATTTGTGCTTTTGGTTCGGTTTAGACTAATAAATTTTATTACTTCACTTAAGCAGCTCAGAAATTAACAGTTTTCAACATGTTTCAAACAAATTCAACGCATTAAAAAGTTCTAATTGGTTTGTTTTTGTATTAAATAACCACAAAAGAAAAAGGATCCTTTAAAAAAAATAATAATTTGCTTTTGTTTCGAACCACAAAAGAGAAAAAAAACGCAAAAACAAAAACAAATTTTCCCACATTTCGTTGCTCATTTGGCACTAATTGATGAACGATTTCGTTGCGAACGCATAGACAGACCTTTTTAGCACTCACACACACACACACACACACACACACACACACAAGCACAAATAACGACGACGACAACAACAACAATAATCATATTTTAACACTTTACCAATTTAACACAAATGCGCAAATATTTATTTGCTTGTCGACGACCCAACAACGTACCCTTTTATCAATTCAAACCCTTTTTTTTTTACTTTTATTTGCTCACGTTTGAATCTAATTGTAAGTGGCATTCAAGGTTTGCATAGCATATTATTTAATAAAGGTTTATGTGTTGAAACTGCCATTTTTCATTTGTCGAATTGCGCAACATGCTCGCAACACTTCGAATGCAAAGTGCCGAGGCAGTTGGCAGCGACTGTCGAGCGTGCGTGTTGACTTGTCTTCACTTAAGCCGACTTGTGTCGATTTGCGCGTTGAGCTCATGTTGAGTGTGCTGCCAAAAGCAGACAAGTTCAAATGTATGAATAAAATAAATTTAGATTAATGAACTACATGGCTTATACGTACGTACATATATCGAAGCTGCGCACGAAAGTAGGCAACATTAAATTGCATAAAAGTGCCGCTGTAAATGTTGGCAACTTTAAGGTTACTACTGCTTTATTTTAGTTTAACAAAAGGGCAGACAAAGTGTTATTGGCTTAATAATGAAATTATTACGATTATGATTATTATCTTTGCACTTGTAATTTTTTTTGTTCACTACTTACTTACTTTTGCTTTCATCTAACATGCTGTTTACACATATACATTTCGTTGTTGCTTTTGTGTCATAAGCGAAAAAAAATAATAATCAAAAAAAAGAAAAGAAAACCCCAAAACGAAAAAAAGTGAAACAAACGAGCTTCGCATAAGCTATTTGCCAAAAATAACAACAAGCAACGAGCAAGCGAATAAATAAAATGGACATAATAGGAAAATTCCTACTATAACTGGTCATGCCATTCAGCTTGCTATCTCCGTCACCGGCACTACCGCTGTGCTCACGCAAGCCAAAACAAAACAGCAACAACAACAAAAAAATTAAGGCAAACCAAACCGAGCCGAAGTGAACCGAAAACCACTGCAAACACGAGCAAGAAGAGCTTTTCTTTATAGAATTACTTCTGGCGCAATAATTTTTCCAAGCGAGCGCTTCTTTAAGTGAGGGCATAAATAAATAAAGAAATGAAACAGTATGCGTGTGCGCCTATACATGTATACAGATGTATTGGTGTGCGTGCGTGTGCGTGTGCGTGTGCAACGCATAAATACATTTTCAAGTTCGCTGCCATAAACCGCACACCTTTTGTGCTGCTCTTCATACTAAGAAACATTCGTTGATTGCTTGGCTAATTTTAAAAATTCACTTCATTCACATTCAATTTTCATTTATGTCAACCAAAGGAGAAAACCATACAAGCAATTTCGCACACAAAGGCGACGCAAATGACAGCTTGGACAACGGGACAGCTTGAATTGAAGTGACCGGCAGACATCAGCACGGCATAACAGACACCATTTACCGTATTGTTGTCAGTCAGCTGATGTCGCCTCATTGTTCTAAGCCTTGATGATAAACGACAAATGCCACAAAAAAACACTAACAAACAAACAAACAAACAAATTGAACAGAAAAAGCAAAAGCAAAAGCAAAAACAAAACACAATCCCATTAACTCAACGCCAGCAAACGAACAAACACACACAAGTACAAACAATTCACACACACACACACACACACAGTCGCACAGGTGAATTGCTATCGAAATTGTGCGCATACTAGTGGGCTTGCCAACTTAGCTTATTTACACACGCTCTGCGTTGTGCCTCTAAGTAGAAAGCTAAGCGTTCCGTCATGAGCGACCGCATTGCGTTCTTTTGTGCCCACACAAAGGACGTGGCACTTGGCAAGTCCCGCCCGATGGTGTTGGTCACTCATACAAGCGACAGACGCACGCACATTACGTTGAGATGTCTTAACAGGCCAACAATAAATTAACCATAGCAGGCAGACGGCCTGCGGATAAAACGTAAACGAGTGCGCTGCAAAGTATGCTACACGAAAAAAACAAACAGCAACAATAGCAAACAAAGCAGCCAATGGCAAGACAGACTACCGTTTTGCTACTGCGGCCGCTGATTTTCACTTTCGCTGTTGGCACTGTTGCTGTTGTTGGCCCACGCGCCTGCAGTCAATGATTAATTACACTTAATTGTAATTTACACTTGCCTACGACCCTTGCCAGACGTACGTAACAACTTCAATTTCGCACACCATTCAATGTTCTGTTTTTTTTCACATTTTGTTCGCTTTTGGCCGTAACTTGATTGAAATGCCGCTTCGTTCTTTGGTAATTGACTATTAGGCAACATTTTTTCAACGTTTTTGTTGGCCGTTAGCCACTTTATTTTTATTAACACAGCTTCACACGCCGCACTTGGCATTTATCTAATGCTGATCATTTGCAAGCTGGTCCTGCAAATCTCTGTGGCTTTTCTTTAAATTCATTTTAGCGCTGGTCGCTAATGAATTTGACTTTTAGGTCAATGTTTTTATACACAACATTTTTTGTTGAAATTACTTAACATTTCATTAAGTTTCAAACCCATGCCTTTCAATCGTATGCTTTAGAAATTTTAATGGCGCTGTCACTCAGTGCACTTATCTTATTTAAGCTTAAGAAAATATTTTGAAATGCTGCTGCTCCCGCTGCTGTTGCTGCTGCTGTCACACAACGTCACAGCTATTCAAACACTCGTGCAATTGCCACTTGCCACTTGTCGCTGCCACCGCGCAAACTTTCATCCTTAGCTATGGCAAGTGCCAACTCAGTCAGACAAGTGCATTGCAAAGTTGACACCTAACGGAAGCTATTGAACGTTAGTCTTGCTTAACGCCACACACACACACACACGCACATACACAAGTGCGACAGACATGGAACGCATATCATATGCGCGGCTGAGAATACTTTGCAAGATAAGTGAACTTACTAAGGCACTTGAACATATTTTTTTTTTTCTTTTTTTTTTCAAAATATTGAAATTTTTCTATTGGCAAAGTGTTGCTGCTCAAGTGCTGCAAATTGACAGACATTTACAGTTATCAATGAAGTCATTAAACATGCTGCACACAAATGTTGATTTGTTGCTTTGAATGAAACACACAGCAGTGTTTGTAAATTGTAACTAATAAGGACACTGAACGTATCTAAACATATCACACATGCCAAAAACACATACAACATCACATCATTAACATTTAATGCAACACTGCGCGTACATGAGAAGACAATAGCTTTAAGTTACATAACAAACACCAAAACTAATAAGAAAAAACCAAAAAAATAAATTCAAAATATATAAAAATATCTCTCATAAAAATAAACAAGTAACTGTAAATACTCAAGTGTATTAAGTAATTAACAAGTCATGTAGTTTGAATGTGTTATCAAAGTCGTATGCAAATTTAGCAATTAAGTCTGAAAACTGTAAAGCAAAAAGCAAACATGCAAATTGCCGTTTGAATACCAAAGATTGTGACTAAAAACAATTGTTAGCAAATATTACGTATACGAGACGTAACTAAAACAGTGCAACACATGGTAAGTTTGTGTTTAGTAAAGGTAAAAATATCTGTATTCGACAAAAAGTAAACTACTCAATGTCTCTTTTGTACCTCTTGTCCCAAAAAAAATTTCGAATTTAGTAAAACAAATACTTTAAGTACAATTTAATGAATATAAATAAAATATTCAATGCATACTTACATTTAATGCATAAATCTTTGTGTAATAAAACCAAAACCAAAAACTAAACAACCAAATTAAATATACTTACATACTAATAATAATAGTAATCTATGCTGAAAGCATACAAAAACCAAAAATAATGAAATTAAATTTAAAATAAAATTAAACAAAAATCAAATAAAATTCAAATTTTAGTCAAGTAGGCAATTATTCTGTATGTAATTATGGCAAAACCAAAAACAAAAACAACAACAACAACAAACCAAAAAACAACAATTACATGTACAATTATTCTAAACTATTTAATTATGATTATTGAGCCGAAGCAATGTGCAAGCAAATCTTGTCAATGCTGACATTAATGATGACGACGATGATGACGATGTTAATAAATACGATACATAGTTACATAAATAATATCTGAAACTATATTGTACGTTTAGTTAAGTGTATTCTAGTTGTTAATTGTGCGTAAATGTGTACGAATGTTTGTAACTGTAAATTTGTAACTGCTCTGACATTGATGTGTTTGTTTGTCGTTAGCCCCAAAAGCACTTGTATCTAAAATGCTTCTGTCACACATTTACTACAACTATTTTCATTTTTTATTATTTATTATAAATTTTTTGTTATTGGTTTTGTTTAACATTTGATTTTCGATTTTCAAGCCGCACTTAATCAATAATTTAACGAAGTATTTGTTGAAAACTGTCAATAAAACTTTCAATTTAATGATAAACTTTAAAAAATTAAAAAAAAAAATGTATGTATTTATAATTGAAAGCAACAGAAATGTGCAAATAAATTCAACTAAAAATTAACATTCATGAAAACTCTGATTTATTTTTATTGTGTGTTGTACCAACATATTCTTACAGAGGTATACACAAAGACATATTTTCATTACTTATTTAGCAATTTTGCATTTGCGGCACAAAGACGAATCTATTGATTGAATCTTGTAAGTATTTTCAATAAACTTTTAACAAACATGTTTCCTTTAAAAAAAAAAAAAATAAACGAAATAAAATGAAATTTAAAATGTCAGCAAAATAAATAACCAAAAACACCTCAAAGGTGACATTTAGATAGACGAGCGGGCGACATGAAGTGTAGCAATGAAATGCATTGAAAAAGACGAAATGTAAAATACGAAATCAGTTAAAAAGCCCACAAAAAATTGGGCAGCTTATCTGAAAATCGACAAACACACAAATACAACAACAGCAACAACAACAATAGCCTGGCAACAACAACAACAACAACAACGTCACATGAAGAGTTCGAGCGTGCAGATAGAAATGAATGAAATACCAAAGTGAAGAGGCAACTTTGCAATTTACTTGGTCAACTTCGTTTTAGCCAAGCAGTGAGTTAAGCTTAGCAATACTTTACTTTTTGTTGTTGTTATTTTCTTTTTCTTTTTTCTCATGTTTCATTCCTGCCACACAGTCAAAGAGCAAGTGCAAACATAAGAAATAAAAAAAGAAAAAAAAAAATATAGAAAAATGGTAATAGCACAGCTCTGGAATTGTTGCAAATCAAGCAGGGGGCAAGCGGGGCGTTCGAGTAGCTGCGCCTAAGCAAAGAACGTAAATCAAATGTTGAAGGATGGCGAAGAACACACACACACACACACACATGTAACACATAAAAAAGCCAGACAGCAGATGAAGGGCAATGCACAAAGCAAAGACTTTACGGATTTGGAAGTGTTGCCTAAGAGATGTTTTTTCTTTTTCTTTCTATTCGTTTTTGAAGTAGCAGCAAAACTGTATTTAAAGTTCTTCATGTGAAGTGAAAAGCTGTGTTGCTTTAAGGCAAACGTAAGTGCATGAATACAGAGCAAACAGATGAAAGGGTTCACGGCCTTTTAGTTAATTTGCAGTGTAATTTAGCTTATTGTTAGAAAAATAGTTGGTTTTAAGTGGAATGAATAGGCAATTAGAAGATAGATGGCTAGATCGACAGTTAGATGGATGGCTTGAAAGATAATTACGGTTTGAAACGAAAATGATGATATATGCAGAAACATGGTTAAGTGGGCGAATGCACATGAAGTACTTTTATATTTGAGATGGATTTTGAAGTTAAGTGCTAGAAGGTTGTATGCATCTAGTGGCCATAAGCAACATAAGAGTATTTGATGTTAATTTTTTAACAAACATTAAACCTTCATATATTGAAATCTACTGTATATTTCGGAACATATTTAAGATATTTTTTTACTATGATAAATGGATTCTATTATGCGAGAATATCTCATTGTGGTTGCATCAACAAATAATTAAAATTTCTACTGCAGCTGCCTCAACTAATTGTTGCTGTAATGTGCATAGATCTATTTTATTTTTGTATTTTCGTTCGGCAAACCAAACTTGAACACAAATAAATTATGCACAAGTGGCACTTAACCAAAATCAGTAAATTAACAAGAGCATCAACAACAACAAAAACAGCATTGTTGGCGAGAGCGGCGTGGAGTCTAGGTACGTTAAGTGCCCGTTAGTCGCTGTCACTGTCATTTGAGTTTAGTCAACGCCTCTCGAGGCCATTCGACGTTTGTTAATATCGCAAAAACAGATATCGCTTTTAGCACAAACTAATTTTCATCTAATTAAAGCGATTCAACGTACATCATGTTGCAGCCACCAATGCCGACGCCACCCATGCTCAATGCCCATGGGCCGTGGGCCGTGACTAGATGGCAAGTAACTATGTATATCAATTTGATGTACGTGTGGAAATTTTTGGATTATTTACATTGGCAACTTACGCTCACTGATTGGAAAATTACAATTTGGCAATGTTTTTGGTCAACTTTTCGTCTCGTTTGCTTTCAATTTCGTAATCGAAGTTGCCAGCACAAATTTACAGTAATTCATTTAATAAATTTCACTCAAAAAAATAAACACGTTGAAAGGATATTATTTCCGCTAATTTTTATTACAAAAATACAATAAAATTGCGCGTTTGCACAAGAATTCAATCGAAGGACGAAAAAAACGAAAATCATAGAAAAATTCAATGAAAAAATTGCATAAGTATATTATTTAATAGTCGTTTTGAATTAAGTACATTTTTTGTATGAACGATGGCAAAATGTGCGTTTGTGCTCGATGTCATCGTTGTGCATGTCGACTTGCCAGGCGAGAGAATCGATGATCCCAATAAGCTTGCCGTCGATGCGACCTTCAACAGTGTGCCGATAAAGATCACCGGCAGTCGCATAAATGTCGTCGAGTTCAAGAGTGGCCGTGAACTTGAGTTTAGCGCAGATCCAAAGTATCTGCGCCAGAGTCTCGAACAGTGTGGCATGCCAGTGATGGTCAAGTACTCCGGCCGTATGCTCGGCAGAGGCTTTGTGCCATGGCCGCCGGAGATCGTCGATCAAATCTCCGCACAGATGAGTGAATTAATGCATGTGGGCACGGCGGAAATTGTGCGTGGCGCCGATGTTATTGGCACGATTGAGGTACTCGCACGTTTGTTGCTCAAATGCAAGGAAGAAGAGGGGTAAGTTTGTGCAGAAGCTTGAAATTGCACTTAAATGACTGCAAGGCCGTTTCAGTGTGGGCGCTGGTGATAATAAGCCAAATCAATTGGACAATACAATCAATCCGCACGATATACTCTTCGTGCTTGGCCAGTCGCAGAAGTGCCCGAATCCATGTGATCCCTGCGTCGATCTGTGGGACAATCAATCGGGCGATGTGAAGCTTGACTTGGACCTGGCACGCTATAGCGCCGTGAAGAATGAACGCATGACGCCGGAGGCACTGCAGGCGCCGGCCAGTACGGCTTGCTGTGAACTGAAGGTGCTTACTTGTGTTACGCTCAAAGCGCGTTTTTAATGCTTCTCATTTTGTATTGCTAGCGTATGGCAGCGGAATATGAAGAGCTCATTGATTCGATAACGAATCGCGTGCCAAAGCCGCATCCGAGCACGTTACCACGACGCATGCCAACGAAGTCGCGTAGGCCCATAGGTTTGTAGTTAACTGTTTGTATAGCACGACAACTTTGCCACTAATACACTAATACATGCGTGCAGTGGGCGATGGCAGGACGGCCGGTGTCTGTCTGGAGCCAGAGGACAGCGATGATGACAACAAGAAGCCATGCGCACGTCAGGTCTCCGGCGGCTTACCCGAAATGGACATTAAGCCCATACGTTTCTGTCCGGTTTGTCTGAAGAACATGTCGTGGCTGCCGAAGTTCGCAGCGTGTCCGAACTGTGGCGTCAAGCCAATGCCCATGCTGGAGGATCGTCATCAACCGAAGAAAATGACAGCCGATCAGATACTCATGGAGTACCTTGGCAAGACACGTGATCAACATGGCGACGAGTGTCAGGATCCGTGTCGCGATGGCATGCTTGAACACACCGATGGCGAAAAAGACGAACAATCGCAAACGGAGTGTCGTTGCACGTGCAAATTTGGCAAGATCTGCGCGCATTGTCGCATACGAAAACTGTGCGCGGACATCTTTCAAAGTCCGGCTAGCAAGGAGCCCGAGTGCCCCAAAGTGGAGCCGAAATCATCCGAAGACTTTTGTGTGATCAACACGAGCAGCAAGGATTGCCGACCGTATTTGGCGCGTGTATTCTCGGAGCTACGTGATCTCTACGACATCAAGGACACGAACAAGAAACCCTCGGAGTTTGACGAGCAATGCGAACAGTCGACGCGAAAACGGCGTGCCACTAAGACGGACAAAGAGGCTACTGACAAGACGGAAGCCGAAAAAGAGACACACAAGCAGCTGGATAAAGAGAAGTCGGCAGACAAGTTGGGGGGCACAGAAAAGGAAGCCAGACCAAAGCTTGTGTCCACGTACAAGCCACCCGAGGCGCACGGCACCAAAATAGGACATAAGTTTTGCGTTAATCGCAACAAGAAGTCAGTGCCGCGATACATGGGTTGGCTGTGGACCGCCAACTCGGAGGCTAAGAAGCACGGTTGGCGTCCGGGCGCCGTGCGCAAGCCGATCAAGAACATCATGCGATTCTTCTTGCACAGCTCGCCGAACGACAACGCCTATACCAAGTGCAAGGAGGTAGCGCAAGCGCAGCGTGAACTTGAACGTCAGAAGCCCATACTGAATGTGTGTAAGAAGAACGGCGAAATCTTCATTACAATGCGACCGACGGTGACAAAGAGCACGGGCCCACTGCCGAAGCCAATAATCTTCAAGATCGTCAAGAGCGAATTGGCACATCAGCTGCGCGACATGAAGCAAGTGCTGAAAGCAAAAGGCTTTCCCAAGTGTCGCTGTCACAAGCCGGTGTATCTGTGCAGCTGCCGTAGTTTCATGGAGAAGCGACGCTTGACCCAAGCACTGGGCCAGGAGTGTGCCAAGCGCGGTCTGCAGAACCTCGTCAACAAAATGGTGCTTACCGACACCTCTGAGAGCGATGTTGAATTCGATGTTGATGTCACGCCACCCGCGGGTGTCATCCGAAGCGTGCCACTTGTGCCGAAGCCGCGTACAACCAACCATGGCACACAGTGGAAGAAGAAGGACTGGGAAGTGCAGCCGAAGTATCCGATCAAAATCGATCCCTATTGGCGGCGCTACGATTGTGCGGTCGGCGATCGTTATACGGGCAATGCATTCGGCTTGCCCGGCGAAGAGGTCTTTGAGGATGGCGCATTCGGCGGCAAAGGCGGCGGCGCACACGGGCCCGGTGGCGCACGAGCCAAACAACTGGCTGCCATGGGCTTTGGTGGCCGTGGCGGTGCTGGGCGTGGTGGTGCAGGTGGTTTTGGCGGTGGTGGTTTTGGCCGTGGTGGCTTTGGCCGTGGTGGGTTTGGCGGCGGCGGACCTGGTGGCGGTGGACCTGGTGGTGGTGCTGGTGGTGGCGGTGCCGGTGGCAAGAGCGGTCCCATACCAGTACGTCAGCTGAAGCGTGATATAAAAGCGATTGCTGAAAAAGCTGCGGCAGTAGAAAATGCGAAATATGAAGCGGAGGCAAAACGCGCCAAAGGCATCGACATGATGACATATCTGAAGAAGCAAGGTACCATTGGCGGCAAAGGCGGCAAGGGCGGCAAAGATGGCAAAGGTGGCAAAACGGGACCGGTCATAGGCCCGGACGGACTCACAGATGCGCAACGTAAACGACGCAGACTGATGGAGGTGCCCGCGCCGCCGCTGTGCATGATCAAGCGGCGTGGCAAGGCAATCGATCCGTGTTATCCATGCTATGGACCATGCGATCCACGTTGGATTTGCTAAGCTAATAAATGCGCCTGGCAACAATAACAATAACAACAAAAACAACAGCAACTCAATGTCAATAACGACAACAGACAACGAAAAAATAACATTAAAAGTAAATTTTTTGTACAAAAGCCAAAAAAAAAATTGTATCAAATTCAACGTAAAATTTGTTTAACGTCAAAGCAAGAAATAATAAAAATCAAATGCAACACAGAATAAAACTCAATTTTATATCAGTTCAAAAGTACAAATTCGCCAGAACGTGAGTCACGTGCCACCGCCCGCTCACGCCCGGCCAGCGCCCGCTTGTCTTGGCTTATGACAATACGTATGCTGAGCGTTGTTGGCGAGCATTGAAGCTGAAAATCGCAAACATGGCAACCACAATAATACAAATACAAACTCATAATGACGACAATGATAACGAAATAGCAAATTGTATGAAGTTGGTCGAAGGCGAACGTGCAAAATGACGTGGCGGACGATGAAAGTGAAATTTTAATAGAAGACATAAACTCAAATCGAAAACAAAAGAGCTTAAACATGACACGAAAACACAAGCGAGTGGAAAAGTCACAAAGTCAGCATGTCAACAAATTACAAAATGGCGACATAAATGCTGAAAATATTTGATGCCTGATTACAATTGACAAATAGCAGACTTTTAGCGCGCAAACAAAGTAGACCACCGGCTATAACATGTGGGCTTTAAACTTAATACAATACAGACAATGCGCCCATAATCAAAGTGTCAACTTTTATGACTTTAATCGGAATTCAACGAAAATTCTCATATGTTATTTGTATAAAAAAAAAAAAAGTTTTTATTTGCAACACAAACAATTCCAATTCGGCGAACTGTTTTGCATCTTTAACTGAAAGCTTGCCAACTTTTGCGCAAACACACACACATGTATTCGATATGACATTGACACGTTTCTGACATTTGCTCTAATAAATGTTTTGCGCTTTTGTTTCTTTGCGGTTATTTGATGTTTCTGTTTACATACTCAGACATAATACAATCTTCATTTATAATGACAGCGCAGCGCAGATTTTCGCTACAAGTCAAAGACGAGTGCAAAGTTCTTTAGATGCTTTCTGGCGCTGTTATCGCGCCTCAAATACTCAAGCCAAGGCATGCAAAAATGTGCAAACTGATTATTTGTTTTTCAAATTAAGTCAACCAAAAAAAAAAAAATATTAGAAAATATGTTGAAAAAAGTAATAAGAGCGACAAAAGCACATTTGGCAGCTGTTTAATGGCGACCACAAATTTGAAAATGTAATGCAATATTTGCAAACATGTCGCCGCAATGTGAAATCCGCCGGATTAAAATGTTGCCCTCGCTTGACATTTCACACACACACACATACAAATGCGCTATGTGTTCATTTGATTTATCACTGTGTGTGTGTTTGCATATTTTCATATAAAAAACCGAAAATGAAATTAAATTTGTAAAAGGTTCATTAAAATTGCGTAAATCTCGGAGTTTGTAAATGTAAAGCATACTTTTTAGCGCATGTTTTTTTTCTGCAAATGGCAACGTACATTGAAATGCTTTAATGTACTTTAGGCGCATAAATCAAAATGTTTCAACATTAAAAATGCACAATTAAAAAGTAACATTTTTTATGTATAATTTTTGCTTCTTTGTATTTTTAGCATTAATGTGAAACTTTATACATATAAAAGACTTGTTATGCAACAAGCTTATTAAATTACAACTTTGATGTGTATTTGATGGCTTTGATGACTTTGTGTCAAATTTAAACATATTTGCAGCAATAAAATATAATTATTTACGCAATCATTTATAATCGTTTTATACATATTCATTAAATAGTCGATGACAGCTTCTTAAGCTAATTAAAATTACCCAAAGTAATTGACTTTATGGTTGTTGTTAATGTAAGTGTTGCTGTTGTTGTTGTTGGTTTTATTATGAAGATTTCTGCTTATCATAAATATGCAAAAACACATACATTTATACCCACACACACAGACATGCCACAGTGGGCAACTGAAATCTTTGCTTGTACATTAATTTGCTGCCCAAAAATTTTAATGTTTAATGAAATGGACTTTGTTTTCTGTTGCTCTGTGCTTATTGCATATTTTACATAAATTTTTCATTTATGTTTTGTTTTTGCCCATTTTTTTTCGCACTTCATAAATCACACTTAACATGGCCATCAACGACAGGCAGCACATGAATTGCACAAAGCTGAGCTGAGCTCAAATGTACAAAATTCGACTACCTTACGAACGAGCAATTCTTGCTTGCTAGCCCACCTGCCTAACGTTGCCTACTTAGAAACTCACACACACATATATATTTTGCTCTACAGACGGCCCAGCATTACAGCGCAAGTCCCTACAGTGATTTCATTTTGTTGTTGCTTTCGTTGATTTTATTTTTGGTAGTTTATTTATTTTTTTGCGCTCTCATTGTTATTTTTGCTCAGACGCGTTAATGTAACATTTTCATTTATTTCATTTTGTAAGAAATTTTGTTTGTAAATGTTGCTTTTACTGCTTTGAAACGTCTTGCCGCAACGCACATCAATGCCGCCAGTCATCGACACACTTAATCATCATTTGTCAATTAGTTGTGCCAAAAGGCAATGGCGAAGCGAAGGCGAAGGCAAAGTGAACATGTTGGTCAGTGGCAAAATGTAGTTTCATTGATTGAACAAGTGTGTATTTTATGTTGTTCAACAACATGAGTAACTACACGCATACAAACAGCAAGTGAAGTGTTTTACACATGCACATGCACACTCATACTCATACAATTAAAATTCATATTTGTACAAAATGCTCATAAAAGGTAAAAAGCCACGTTTGTCGATACATGTGTGTGTGTGTGTGTGTACAAAAATAGACTGCGGCAATGACAAAATGAAATTATTATGCGGGCTGAGCGCCATTTATAAAAGGAATTAATTCTACCGGTGGATTCATTAAAAAGCATTCGCATGCATAACCAACAACCGCAATGGGGGACACTAAAACGCAATGAAAAATTAAATAAATTAACACAGTTTCAAGTGTGCCTCTCTCCGTGTGTATGTGTGTGTGTGTGTGTGTGTGTGAGTCGCTCAAAGTGTGCATGACCTGCTGAATGTATATGTGCTTGCGCCTTTTTCACTCCCCAGCAATATGAACAAATTGCAATTGGAGGCGCGGCGACATGTGTCGTGCCGTGCCGTGTCGTATCGTGCGTTGCTGAGCTGTGCTGTGCTGAGCATTGCACATGAGTCGCCTTGTCACAGCAGTGAAAATAAAAGTTGCCAGTTTGTATTTTTTTTTTTTCATTTTAATTATGCGTTTTGAATGAGAAAACGTCAACAGCGGACAACGTTTGTTGCCGCCAATGTCGGCTGACACATGTCGCACAAGCAAAGCAACGCCCACAAGTATGCAATCATATTTTCCATTAGCGCAAATATTATGCGTTGTGCGTTAAGATTGAATGTTTTCACGCTGTTTGCTTTTTGCATTGGAAAATATATGAAAATAAAATTGAAATAATAAAATGACAAATTTGTAGAAAAGCGTTGATAAAACACCTTAAGCGCTGTTGATCCTGCTTGAGATCAATTGACGCGTAGCCTAAAACAAACATATTACAAGCTGAAATGAAAAGCGTTGACGAAAATTTACGTAAAAATGGTTTTGTATAATGTGAAACGCAACTTTGTGCACTTTGGCTTAGGCATGAGTGTCAGCCTGAAGTCCTTTGAGCACTCAGGCTGACAAAACACTAGGCAAAAAGGACAAACGCACGCACTTTTCTGCGGGCAGCTTTGTTGCTAAGCTTTCATTTGCTGAATTGTAAAAGAGCGCAGATGTAAGTGAGAAAGCTTTGTGAGCGTATGAGCGACACAACGAAGCTTTTCAACATGATGCATGCAACTCAACACAGCAGCAGAAGGATATGTTTTGTTGTTGTGCCAACATAAATGATTGCTGGCAAGCGGCGTGATCAAAATCACAATTTCAATACAAGCACATGATAGTGACCAATGGTCATGTTGTCTGTTGGCAAAGACACAAAGGTAAAGACGCTTTAAAAGTCATTGTGGCTTAAGAAAATTGACGGCAGCGCTTTAAAGTACAACAAATGTTGCCATTATTATGACATATAAGCGGCGATTATTCAACATTTGATTAGCATAAAATTTCGAAGGCAAACGGCCAATTTCACCTTCAATTTAGTTGGTCAATTTGGCAAAGCCGTGTGTGTCGAGCCTGACATGTTGGCCAGCGACATCAGCATGTCAATTACAATGTTTGAGTTAATGCTCACTTTATGCCGTCACAACAATAAAACAAATAACACGCACACAGACGCACATTTAACTACGACACGGCTCAGCGACCGAACGTAACAAATCAACTGGCTTTAGTTGAAGGCAGAAGCTGCAAACACAGATACAGATACAGATACATCTAATTAACAATTGACAGCACAGCTGACAGTTGACCACACACACACACATACACGCACGCACACACACGCAACTAAGCACCTAAATACGTTACGTTTGTTCTTAAAGCGTTATCCCTCGTCTGAGCTTTTGTTTTATGCGTGTTCGTATAACTTTTTTTTATGACTTTTGTTCAACTGTCGACCGTTTTATGTTATCTGTAAAAGTTTTTGTTAACATTTTTTTTTTTTCATTTCATTTCTTTGTATTAAAGGTTAAACCAGTGTTAAGTTTATTAACGCACAAACTTGTCTCTGGCCATTTGCTTATGCACTCATTACTTAGGCCAAGATTTATGTATTGAAAAAAAGTGGCAAACTTTTGCGCAATCACTAAAAACTTGAAACAATAATGTTTAAATTATATAAAAAGCAGAAATCTGCCACTCAACTTCAACTGCTGATTTGACACAATGTATCTTTTTTATTTTTTTTTTATTAGCATTTGAGAACTTTTTCGCATTGCTAAAAGTTTTGTAGCGTTTTTCCATTTTGTTTCGAATTTCAGCAATCGAGCAGCAAAATTGCAGTTTTGTTGCAACAAAGTGTCGCAACGCCAATGTTGGCCAACGAAGCGAAGCAAACTATTTGAATATTTATAAATCGAATGCTATTGAAATGTATAAAGAAAACCCGTTTTGTTTTGTTATGCAAAATGACAAAAGCTTTCAAACTGCTAATAAAATGGCAGGGATTTTATATCCATCAAATGGCATTTCACAGCGATTTAAATATTTTGAATTGTAACTTTAAGCAGAGCAGTAAAAGGATAGCATATCAGTCATGCATAAAAAGCTGCTTAGCAAGTAGCAAGTTAGCTTTGTTGTAAGAATATGTGAATGTGTTAGAATGCATGATTTAATTGCTTTGCTAACAGAAGTTGACCTAAATTGACTGAAATTGCACGAAAATGCACGAAAATTTTGTAATTAGCCAAAACATGTTGCAATATTTCTCTATTTACACACACCCACACATACATGCATGCATAAGTATGTGTGCAAAGAAATGAATGAACATAAAATATGCGAATTAAATGCAAAGCCAGACAAAGTGACTGGAAACGACGTTGGCAGTTTAACAACCAACTTGCTATGAAAATTAATTGCTAATAGGCGCGATTTGTGCAAACGAACGAAGGCAACGAAGCAACAGACCAGTAGAGGAGCGGAGTGGAGCGGAGTGGAGCGGAGTGGAGCGGAGAGAGGCAACATGACGAGGCATGCCGCTTGATGTATGAAATAAAAAAAGGGATTACCTGAGCAAAAGCCACTTTGGCAATTTACTGTTGGCCAACAATAACAACAACACTTACAACAACAAAAACGGCAACAAAAGCGGAAGTGAGAAAATGGAAAATGGCAAAATAGCATAAAGCAAAGGAACGACTTGAAAGTTATTGCGCGCAAAAAACGGGCAAAGGGTAAAGGGCAAAGGGCGCCACACAAACAAACAGTAATTAAAGGTAATTTTATCATGACTTTTTGCAATAAAAAAACAACAGGAAAAGCGAAAAAAACATGTTTAATAAATTTAATTAAAGCGCAAATAACCACTTTATTTAATAGGGAACCATTTATAAAAGCAGTACTGACGCGCATCAACAGTGCCTCATATTTAATAAGAGCTTAACTTGGCAGCATTGTAATGCAAGTTCTGCATCAATAAATGCCGCATTACTTAAGACATGTTTTTGGTAAACGATATTTTTAAGAATTGTGTGAATTATAAGACATTTATATCGATTCATTTATCAATGCAAATTTATAAAAGACATTTAAGATACATGCATATCAGCCAACGGTTTGCATAAATTGTAAAGTGCAGTACTGCTACATTCATAATTTTGTTGCTTTTAAACTAAATGCATTTGTTAAAAAAAAAGCGTTGCCTACTTTTATGCGGCACACTTTTTTGGTGCACCAGCGTGTTTCTTGTTAATAAAAAAGTAGCATGACTTTAAATTGAAAAAAATTGCAACAAGTACAAATTTGAAAAAAATCGCATGACATAAAATTCAAAATAAATCGCATGAGTTAAAAATTTCTTGAATTACTTGACATAAAACTTAATGCAAATTAAATGTTCAAAAATATGAAAAATCTAATAATGCGATTTAAAAAAACCGCATGACATAAAATTTTAAATAAATAGCATGAGTTCAAAATTTACATGATATTAAATTTTGAGAAATACAAATATAAGAGAAATATTATCTTGCAATGTAAAAAATCGCATGACATAAAAATTCGAAAGTTCATGAAATGAAAGATGTTTATTTTTTTAGTTTAACGGTTTTATTGAAAAAAATCCATTCCACGCCATTTTTCGCCTAATTTTCTACAATGTTCTTATTTTTTGTTTGTTTGTTTGTTTATAATTATAATATTATAATTATTATTCAATTACATACAAGTATATAGAGGTGATTACACGTAATTAATCCGACGTGGCCTCTCGCTTACAAATCTCTGCTTTGACGCATGTCTAGGACCTAATTTGGGGACACTTAGTCTATTTTGTTTGTTTCTGCCCTTCTTATACTTTTTCAATGTATTCTTTTTTTTAGTTATTTGCCAAACAATATTAATCTTAGTTAATTTTTTTTCCTTTTTGGTTTGAGTAAAGTTTTTTGTTCTTTTGGTTTGCATAAATTTTTGTTGCAGCATATTTTTTCCTATGCTGATTATGCTTGAATGCTGCGAAAATTTGTTAATACATTCGGAATACTTTTTTGTTTATATTTTTAATATATTTTTTTTTTTTGATTTTGTATTTAATTAGAAATTGTTTTAAGTGTGACTGCGCTTGCGTTTTATACAAGCTCGGTTGCCTTATAATTTTCACTTGCTATCCCATTTTTTTACTCATGACATCTCTTAACTTCTCCTAAGTTCTCGTTTAGTGCTCCTATTTTTTGTATGCCTTTTTTCATTTACAAAGTTTGCGCGGAAAACGCTTTAAGCATTTTTGTTGTTGTTGTTTTTTTATATTATTTTTCTTTATTAAATTTGATTTCTGTTTTTTGTGTTTTTTTTTATATAAATTAAAATCTATGCTTAAATAGTTTAAATCCATTCTCACACAATTTAATTTAATTCGAACATTAAACTTAATATTTTTTTGTTTGTAATTTTTTTTCGTTTTTTTTATTTTTATACAAATTTTTATACTCTTCACTTTTACATAAATTTACCACTTTGTACAACTAAAAAATTATATAAGTATTTATATATATGTATATATAAAATAGAAAAGCAACAAAGTATACACGCGGTTATAAATATTTATACCGTTTTTTTTTTTTTTCTTTTTTTTTATATTTATAGACTTGTTCCGTTCTTTCGGACTTTATTTATACATATATTTTTTTTTTGTTTTCTTTATAAATTGCTTTAGAAATATTTTCTTAAAAAATATGACAACGCCCGCTTTTGTTTTGTTTTTTTGTATAGTTTAATTTATGCTTAATTTAATATGTATTTATATAAATTTGATGCAAGCGACTCTTGATGCGAAAATACGTTGAAATGCGCTTTTGTTTTTTCGCTTTTATTTTGATTCATGCACGCATTTTACGCATTCTGATTTATGTATGGTTTGTGTTGGTGTTGGTGTACATGTATGTATGTATGTAGTATGCATGTGTGTGTGTGTATGGTTTGTGTTTTACTTTGCATGAAGTGAGTTGAACTTAATTCCTTTGCTTTACCTTAATTAATTTTTTTTGTATTATTTTTTTGTATTTTTTATTTAATTTATATCAAAAACTTTTATTTTTATTATACTTCTTCTTCATCTTCTGCCACTAATCTTTCTTCTTTTTTCTGCTCCTTCTGCTTTTGTGTCTGTTTGTTGCTTATGTTGCTCTTTTATGATTTGATTGCTGATTTGTTGGTAGTGCTGCTGTTGCTGCTGCTGTTGTTGTTGTGGTTGTTGTTGTTCTTTCTAGCCAGTTTCCTGGCCCGATATTATTTCTGCGTCTTACGCTGTATGAGCTCTGCATCGCCACTACCGCCGCCGCCACCGCCAGCGCCGTTGACCAACAGTTTACTGTAGCCATTGCTCAGATGACTGTTGCCATTCGTTTTGTGCGCCGCCGCTGCTGCATTGCCCGTCAGCGTTGTGCCGTTAGCTGCCGTCTTATAGCCATTCTTGACATGTCCATTCGCATGGCCATTCACCAGCGGCGTCGTTGCCGTTGCAACTTTCTCCTCCTTCACCTCGGACTCTGACGTCGGCACGGGCGCAAAGAGATCGTCATGTGCATTGATGCTCTTGCAGTAACCGTTGGGTTTGGCGTGACCATTGGCGGTTACGCCGCCGCCGCCACGCTGTAAGGACAGGAAGAAAAGTTGAAAACCATTCAACTTTGGGAAATACGTTAAAAAAACAAGCAAACACATAGTTTAAGCATACATGTTGTATGAGTTATTTTGCGCTACAAAACAAAATTGAGCATTTATTTCTTTGCATTTTGTTTTGTTGCGCGCACAAAATGACACTGAAAGTCGTTTAAGCATGGCATGAGTAGAAATGCAAACACAAATGTTTTAGCAATGAAAAAATAATAATAATAATTAAAAAATAAGACGAAACAAAAGAAAACATTTGATGATTTAATTTGTTAGGCGAAAATTGCGTGAGCTGTCGATTTGTCAATATGAAAAGCGTTATGCATTTATGGCATGCTTAAGGCTGCTGAAGACTTTGGTACAAGACGAACAAAAGACGAACTTAAAATAACAACAACAACAATAAAAACAAAAAAAACAAGCTTATACGATACATAAATCTAAACACACATGTCTAATATTATATAATCATCGGTTTTTTTATAATTATTTTTTTTTTCACTTCTTCAACTTTCACTTGTCTTCTGGTGTTGTTGTTTATTGGTCCACACATGCTGCGTCATCTGTCACATTGGCGTTGTGCCTCCGGCACCCTAATTTCCCCCCGCTAGCATCAACATCTTAGCATTCATCATGCCGACAAATTTATTTACTAACAATATCAAAATCAACATTTAATGACCGAACTCGCTTTACCACCTATGCATCTCTCTCTCTCTCGCACTCACTTACACACTCTCTTTCTTTGATTTCTTTTATGCATTACTATAAAAAAAAAATTCCCAGCGACCCAGTTGCTGAAATATTTGTTAATGAATTTGGTCCACCGTCAGACAGACAGACAGACAGACAGACCGAAGCCACAGAAATATGCAATAAATGCTGCGTCGACTGCGACTGCGACAACGGCAGCGACAGCAACATACATAATATAAGCGTCTCTGCTTTGTGCTGCTGGCATACATTCATCTTTCACTTCTTTCACTCTCCTTCCTCGCTAACATTGCTCGCTCGCTCTTTAACATTCACTGTCGCTGAGGCTACCTTGGTTGTTGACAGCAGCGCTGCTAACTTTTTTTTCGCCCATTTTCGGCACTTTTTTTTTTGTTGCCTCTGCCTTACTTTTTCATTAACACAGACCGGAATTTCAGTCAACGTCGTCGTTGTGGTCGTTTTTTGTTTTCTTTCTTTTTATACATTCGTTCGTTCATTGCGTCTTTTGTTCGTTATGTTATTGTTGTTGTTGTATTTGTTATTGTTATTGTTTGGCGTATAGCGGTTTTCGCGCTTTTGTTTAATGCAACGTGGGAAGCCTCGTTGCCATCTTCACATCACGTCTCTTCAGTACACAAACGACAACTTTGTACGCATTGTTAACATTTATCGATGATAGTAATGACAAATTTTCGCTTTTGTCTTACACGCATTCAAACACGTTTCATACAAACAAACAAAAACTATTTCGTAAACATTACTCAATGGTGCTTTCAACGATTTTTGTGCGATTTTTTTTTTTTTGTCAATTGTTTACACAATTGGTCTGTTTTTAATGACTTACGCCTTTGCGGCCCTTGTATGCGGCCTTGTAGAATTCATTGAAGAGGAAGAAGAACATAACAGCATGCATGCCAATCCACCAAACGAACGCCTTCGGATAGTTGCAGTCAATGAAGAGCAATTGGAACGCATGCACCATGATTAATATGAATTGAACCTGTAATAGGAGATTTTTGCATTAAACTAACAAATTATTATTATAAAATTAGCATTATCACTAACCATTTGCAGCGTCGTCAGGTACTTCTTCCACCAGAGATACTTCTGGAATTGTGGACCCATTGCCGAGAACATATAATACGTGTACATGACAATGTGCACGAAGGTATTGAGCAGACCAAAGAATGTGCTATGACCGCCTGTTAAAAGTTATACAAATGTATAAGGATTTATTGTTAAAGTGAGTAAAAGAAGTAAAACGCACCTGGCGTGAATTTGACACCGAACCAAACTGACATTGGCATGCAGCCGTGATGTATGACATGGAGTGTGGTCACTTGACTAGTCTTTTTACGCAACACGAAGAAAATCTGCAATTAACGCAACAAATATGTACATCAGTCAAGTGTAAGCACATGCAGAAACAGCAGCAAAGCGAAATATTTATAAATTCGCTGATTTTCGCTGATTATGACCCGTTTTCGAACGTTGATCGTAGTCAAATTCTTGCCTTGCCAGCATTTTATGCCGTTAAATGTCGCAATGACAATGAACCGTTATATATGTATATATATGTAAAATTGTTGTTGTACTGCAAATACTCACCGTATCCATGAACTCAGTGAACTTTGAGAAGTAATACCACCAGCACGCATGAACCATCTAAATATGCGTTTGGGCAGAATATAAAATTTCATTAAAACTTGTCAAAAGATGATGTTTTTTAATTAATTTCTGATTTTTTCTTTTTTGTTTTTCTTTGATATAAACATGCCAATAACATGCAATTTAAAAAATATATATATGTTTTTTTTATAAATTATACAAATATTTTTCTGCATTGGAACATTAAAGGGCAAAAAAATATTTATAATAATTTTAAATTAAATCGAATATCAAATTTTAATAGCAAATTTCTCTATTTTTTTTTTTTTTTTTCATATTAATACTTTAATTAATGACTGACTTGTCAAAGAAAAAAAAATAAGTATAATTAATTTTATATCAATTATTGCAACACAAATTGAAAAAAAAAAGATATAATAATAATAACAAATAAACTGCAGGGCTCTCGAAAAGGTATCCTTTAAATTACCCAACAAAAAAAGTGTTAGTTAATGTCTCAAATTTAAGTTGACTTATTAAAAGCTGCTTGGGTACATGAAACCGTAAGCAAAATTATGTTATATACACATGGGTTAATTGTTTTGTCCCAACAAACAAATTATTTAAGTTAAAATTAAATTAAAAAATATTAAAACAAAATCATTCAAAATAAACTATTTTACAAAAAAAACCCATCAAAATTTACAAATTCAATACAACTTTTGTTTCTAATCAAAATAGAAACGTTTCAATGCCGTTTGTTTCATATGCAACATTGTTGCATTGTCATAACATTCCAATTTGTTGGTTAACACATACCCTTAATGTTCTAGGGTTATTACTATAGTCGACTGGCTGACATCGGAAGCTATAATGTCCTGTTAGCCAACCGGAAATGCCTATCTGTAATTGTAGAGAAGAATACAAATTTTTTGTTGTTGCTGTTGTTGTTGTACTAGTGATTTGAGCAGTGAGGATGCGATGAAGTTGTGGTTGTTGTTGTTGTTGCTGCTTTTGCTGTTGTCGTTGTTGTTTTTGTTGATGCATCGCAAATAAATGCTTCTCTTTAAACAATTTCGTTAAAATCTTCTTTGATAGAGCTTCATGTTTGTTTGTTTGTTGGCACATATATACGCACATACATACATTTATAAATACATATATACTTAAATGCATATTCATGTATGTAAATCAAGTCAAGGCATGTTATTGCGCTATACAACCGTATTAAAGAAGCGCATGGCAATAAAATTGTATGCAAATATTTCATTTGAATATCGTCAACAATTTAACAAAAGGACTTATTCAGGCAACTCTATTACAAAAGTATCGCCAATTAATAGATTTGATAATTCATGCACTACAGCTACGCTGCATTACATTGCTAGGAACGATGGAATTTGCAATGCAGAATGACAGCAGTGTAAGATAATCCAAAGAACAGCTGTTAAAACACTGTTTGCAATAGTGAACAGAACAGCTGCAGGACAGCTGTTAAAATCGTAATTTAATAGAATGTGCCTATTAACAGAAAGAGTTGCCAGAATGGGGCGGTTAGTTTGCAGTTTCTTTAATGGTTAAACTGCAGCTAATTCAAAAGTTAGTAATTAGTTTAAAGCGCTTAGTTGAGCAAAAAGATTGAAAGTTAAAAGTTTGTAAGCTTTTGTTTGTTAACTTAAAATTAGTTTAGAGTTAAGAAGAGCATGAAATCTAACTAAAAATAAAATTAAGGGTATTCATTATACAAATACAAAGCAGAGCACATGAGTAATTGTAACGAATACTTTTGTTGTGCAACGCTTTGCGTAAATTAAAAAACAAAAAAAAAATCAAAAAAACTTAGTTAAGAGTTATAAAATTCCTGAGTGTTTGTGGTTGTTGTTGTTGTTTGCTGTTATTATTACATATTATTATTAATCTTATTAAAAAACTTATGTACTTCAAGTAAGCGAATTTTTGTTAAAAAAAAAAGTATTTTGAAACCCCGCAAAAAAAGCTGAAAATGAAAAAATCTAATAAAATCAGGAGGCACAATTTGTTGGGTTGAAGTTTTGTATTCAACTTGAAACTGGCACAGCAGGTTGATTTTTCGAACGCCTTCGCTAAATAATGACGACGACAGACACACTAAAAATACTTTCGAGAGTTTGCAGCGTTGCTTTTATTACAAGTTTTGTTTAAATTTTCAAAGATTTAAAATTTGTTTTTGTTTTTTTTTATATGCTTTTCTTTCTGACTTAATTGTTATAGCATGGCTAATTGCACTTACACGCCTAGACCTGGCACTATCGTTATACTCCACAGGCTGGCAACGGAAGCTGTAATGACCCCACCAGCCGCCCATTAAACACTAAAACAAAAACGTTACAAAAGAGGTTTTTTTTTTTTTTTTTCAAATAAAACAAAAGTAAGACAAACACAACCAAAATAAAGACAGCAAAGGGATAAGGAAATTATAACAAAGAAATTGAAAGAGTGAGTGAAAAAATTAGGAAAGCGGAAAATGCGTGAGAAAGAAGTTACAAACAGCGGCGGCATCTTGCATCTTTCATCGGCTAATCGTTAAGATAGAAATCGCTTTAGCTAAAGAGAAATATTCATTCATGAATGGAGTGTGTGTGTGTGAGTGAGGTTTTGGAGTGATTGTGAACTGTGGATTGTGGTTGGTAGTTGGTAGTTGGTGGTTTAAGGTTTGTGGTTTCTGTGGAATGGATTTGTGGATTTGTGTTTTCGGCTTGTATGGTTTTATTGTTTTTGTTTGTTTTTTTTTTTTTTTTTGGATAAAGGTATGGTTTGTTTGGTTGGCACATATGGAACGCACCTCATAGAAGAGCCACGCACTGAAGACAACCTGCAGTGCATTGTAAAGGACGAGCATATTCTGTAATTGGAATGGTTTTCGATTCTCCATTAATCGCGGCCCCAGCACCTGAAAACAAGCATAAAATAAATAGGGAAAAAAAATATTTAATCATGTGCGATAAGAATTTGTTGTTCTCTTTTTTTATTATAACATGTTAACAAAAATTTCACTTTACTTTTTTTTATCATTTACTTTTCCATTTCTTTCGCTTTTTTATCATATCTCTGCTGATTAGAAACATTCTTGTTTGTTTAACGTTTAGTTTTTGTTTCTTTTATAATTTTATTTTACGTTTTAGTATATATCATAAATGAAGTAATAAACAAAAAAAAAAATATTATTTATGAAGTGCGTACTTGTAAACACGCAACAATGAACGAATGAACAAACGTACTCTAATCACAATTATCAGACTCAGTTGACTTATCACAGTCAGCAGCGAATGTACGCTTCACTTTTGGTTGGCATAAAAAACCCCACGCTTTCGTAACTACTCGGTTAGACCGGTAGAGACTGGCAGACATACAAGTGGCTTCTTAGACGCTTATCAAGGCACTCAATGTGCTAAGAAACTTGAGCAAGGCACCAGTTGCTGATGGCTTATCGATTGCTCAATACTGTTTAAGCTGCCAAAGTCATGTTATTTACGGCACGATTTACACTTAGCCCGCTCACAAGTGTGTCAAAGATCCGTTCTATCGGCGCCCAACAAATAGGCTGAGCATTTCAAAGTTCAATTGTTCGTTATATAAATTATATATAATATATATTTTTAAACGATTTTCTGATTTTGTTAACACCTTTTTTTTTGTTTTGTGTTAATGTCTCATGCGACAGTATTTTATCGTGTAAATAAGGCATGAAGCTAGACAAAGTCTAGACGTGCCGCTCAACACGCAAACGTGCTGAAAAGTTTAAGAAGTCTTATACTATCAAATTATCTGTTGTTTTCTTTTATTTTTTATTGTCAAATATTGGCTGAGACTATTCAACTAGACAATGGAAAGTTGTGAGAGAGAAGCAATGGAACTTAGTCTCCCAGTGTGCCAATTAAATCGGATCATACTGAAAATCACAATTTACAATAAAGGGAGTTTTCCTCGAAAAATCGAATTTAAAGTTCCCTTATTTTGGTGACCCAGGCATGAGTTGTCTCATAATGGCCCTAACTATACAATTCATTTGCTTCTAACTCATAAAATTTATCTTATCATGAAAATAGAGGATTTTTTTAAAACCTTTTAAAAAAAACGTGAGTTTTATCAATTCCCTCATATCATTATTACATACCTTGACAATGTAAACATATGTTAAGCACACGGCAAGTGTGGGAAACGGCGATGACATCATAGGCCATTCCTTTGTCCTTGAATCTGTAAATGTCACAAAGAGAAAAAACACAATTCAATAAGTTTCTTACAAGTAATAAGGCAATCAGACATAACAGTTGAGTAAACAAAAACGCAAATTAGTCGTAACTCGTGTTTATGACAGTTATAAGTTGCAAGTAAGTGTTGGTTATGAAAAACAACAGGCTGAAAATATTTCTTATCATTCTCGCATCATTAGCATTGACATCGTTTGTCTCACGTCGCGATAATGATTGTGGCACAATTATTTTGCCACGTTCGCTGATGTCTGTCCGTCTGTCTGTCCCTGAGGACGCCATGATTTTGTTGATTTTGAAGTTAATTTGTTTAATTTTGTTGCACACGCGCGCATTTGATTATTACGACACGTGTCTGTGCCTATAACGTTTGCCATCCATCCATCTTTTTTGCTTTAATAAACTGTCTGATTGATTTCTCATACAATTCGACAAAATCGTGTCTTGTAAATTCCAATGACAAAATCAATTTAAAATAAAAAAATCCAAGTTAAATAAAACAAAAAAAACCAAACTCATTTCGTATTCAAATCAACGCTAAATATCATAATTTTTGTACTTTTTTCGATTTTTTTTTTTAATAAATTTATATTTCGGCAATTTTATAACTTATGCAACTTTGATTAATTGACATTGCTAAAATATATTATGAACTTTTTTTTTCATTTGTGCATAAAATTTATTGATATTATTTGCGTCAGTCAAATGTGATGAGAAAATGACATACAGAAAGTCGAGATTAGATAAGACAAGACAAAATTGAAAGTATTAATTTGAGAAAAAAATAAGTATAATAAAATAAATAATAAAAAAAAAATGTATTAATAACTAATTTAATACAAAAGAAAAATAAGCAAAAAATTAAACAAAAAAATAAATAAATAAAATAAAAATAAAGTTAAATAATAAAAAAAAATTTAAAAAAATATAAAAAAAAGTTAGGAATTTCCCGAGTTAACTTTATAATAAAATTTGAATTACAAGGAAAACAATAAGAAACAATAAATGTTTCCATGTCACACCCTGTTTCTAATGTGACCTAACTTTTATTACGTATACGCTGGCATATCACACCCTGTAATTCAATATATTTTCATACAGTGTTCTGCTTCTAGATCAAATACTTAGTTCCGGCTTCAGTTATACTCGTACTTATATAGAGCACGTTTTTTATGACTTTGTTTTTCATTTTCCTGACTGTCTGTCTGTCTGTCTAACTACTCTGCCATGCCTTTCAACACACACACAATCACACGCATTGAGCCAAATGCCAGTTTCAATGAATATGTTTAGTAAGTTGATAAGCCCGCATTTACCGCACCTCCTTCATGCGCACGGCAAACATAGCACAAAACGTGTGTGTGTGCTTAGTTATATTTTTAACATGTTTGCTCTGCTTCTTCTCGCCGCTGCTTCTGTCGCTGTCAATGCAAAATCTTTCGACATAAAAAAAGGGGGAAATAAATACTTTTTTTAGCACAAGCACAAACGCAATAAAATATATGTATCAGAAGAAAAAAAAAACCAACATAGACAAGAAAAATTAATAAACATGAAAAATCGCGTTCAAGCAGAGCACAAATAATATGATTTACAAAAGCAACAAAACAACAAAAAGTATAATAAAACAAGCTGAAGCAGAAGAAGAAGTATACAAATTGCGCATGCAGCACGTGAATTAACGCAAAAACGCGCAGAAATATATTAACAGCAAAGCAAAAACAAAACAATAACAACAACTTAACGCGTATTTTTTTTTTTTTCATTTTCTCTTTTGTTGTCATTGTTGTTGTTGTTAACTTTTTAGTGTTTTTTTTTTTTGTTTTTGCGTACAAGAAAAATTTGAATTGTTTATGTTTTTGCCATTGACGCGCATTTTTCAGGGTCCTCCACGCACAAAGAACATAAAAACAAATGACAAAGCTTTACTACTCTTCTTTTTATGACTGCTCTACACATCTATTTCTCTCTCACTCAAACTACGCTTCACTTGTCTTTTCCTAGCCTGTGCTTTGCACTTCTCTCCTCGCCGCGCACGTTCATACATATGTTCATTCATTCGGCATAACCTCAAATGCTAATTACAGCTGCAGTGTCAAGCAACGCGTACCGTTTATTTTGTTGCTTTTATTTTCGTCTTTTTTTTTCTTGGTTTGTCTGTATTTGTGTGCTTGTGTGAAGGGTACAATTAGTGTGACAGTGTCAAAAAATTACTCAACACACACAAATTGAACTTCTTCAACACGTAACCGAAGATGAAATAAAATGTGAAAAATCATGCGTTTCAAGGTTAGACAAATTAGCATTAAAACTCAAATGTTGAACAGTTAAATTGAATTCGAAGTACGAAAATTGTACAAAAAATACTAAAATAACAAAATTAGACAACAAAATTTATCATTTTTGGTATTTTGTGAATGAAAAATTCTTTATCAAAAATATACAACTGATTGGCATTTATATATATGTAAAGCGTTGTCGCCAAGCAACATTAAGACTTACCGCCGTATGTGTCCATATATCTGTTTATGCTGTCGATGCATTTCATAATTAAGGCCATTGTGAATTCTATTTGTTGTTGTTGCTGTTGTGTGTGTTTGACAGTGGTTGTGTGATCGCTTCTTATGTACTATTTGCTTTGTTTTACTTCTTATTGCTGTTGTTGTTCTTTTGCTTAACGTTGCTGTTATCTGTAAAAAAAAAATACAATTTTACTTAAAATACTTTTTCAATAATAATTAATATATATGATTGATCGATACACATGATCAACCAAAAATTTCTACGTTTAAAGACATGTTTGTGTAAAAGCAAAAATTTTAATTTTGAAGTGCTTCAAGTTGCGCGTTTTGCCGTTTTTACTTTATTGCTTATCAGCTAAGAAAACCACATTATTGTAAGTATTATTAAGTCAGCAAAGCAATGTCACTGAGTCAGCATTTTGTTTTGCTTGTAGAATTCATTTGAAAAGACGACGCATTCCATTTCTTTTAGACGCATACATTTTTATTATATAAAATACTCGTTTATTGTTCGATTATTACTATTAACACTTTTTTTATTCAAGCAACTATCTTTTTGTTGTTGGCCTTTTTTATAACTTTATCACAATTAATGCCAGTCAAATGATAATAGCGCAAACTTTGCACTCAAAACCGTTCAAAAGGTGCAAAGGGTGACAAAGGGCATGAGCGATAAGCATGGCCAATCGATAAATATAATCAATGATAAAGAGCGAGAGAGAAGGAATGCGAGAAGCGATAAGAAACGAGACACAAAGAATCAAAGAAGCAGAAAATCATGTGATATATGCACCGAAATAAATGATTAGTTGTCTTGAAGAGACACAAATACCAATAGACTTTTGAACAACGTGCGTATGAGTAATCAACATATGTATATTCAACTGCTTTCAACAAACAACAAACCGAGGCATGCAAAAAACAACAACATAAACAACGCAAGCAGAAGATGACAAATCACATGGCAAATAATCGGCAAAGCAATAGCTTGAAATATTTCTAAAGCATGCCATGCTACTTTCAAACGCAAGTATAAACAAACACTGACACAGTGGCGTATAAAATATTAGCCACGTTCAAATCACAACGTCACTTTTGCTGCATTTACTTTTTCACGTGGGTGTGTGTGTTTGTATATGTGTTTGATTTGTGATTTACATTTACGCAAAACCATTTGTGCAATCAACACACACACATACACATCGGCAGCTACTCAACAACTTGCATCATCAAAAGCAAAACGCTTCGATTGCCACACACCAACTGAATAATAATTTACGTCTGTGGTTTTTAGCGTTTTTTTTTTCCTTCTTCTTAAATTGCTAAGCCAAAAATAAAACATAACGAGAAAAAAAGAGGAGAGAAAAACGCTTACAGAAAAACAATAACAAAACCGAAACAGAAACAGAAAACAAAAAACCCAATTCACAGCCAATAAGAGATAATAAGAAATTATACAAACATTTAAAAATATCATCATCATCAACAATGTACAAGTACGCTAAGCAATCTTCTTGCCTTGACGTCATCGAGCAGATGCGAAACAAGGCAAACGCACAGCTGATTTTGGCATGCACGGCCATAGCGTTTATCGCTCGCTATGGCCGTGCATAGTTGAGTAATGGCAAAGAAAGTAATATTACGCATACGCAACGTTAGCGCAACACTTAAATCAAAAACATTTACGTCATTTTACTTAACATTCTTTATAACATGTTATGACAAACCAAATAAAATCACCACATGAGCGTTAAATTCAAGGCGTGTCAATGAACTTAATAATTCAGTGGACAACAAACAAGGCAGCCAACTAACGTACATCAACCACCACCACAATGGCAGGAAGCCTGTCAAAAATGACAATTTCAACACACACAATGACAATAAAGTGTCATTAATTACGAACTCGTGTAGTCGTCGTCGCTTTAGAGCCTAGCGAGCGAAAGATGCGCGGCAAGCGAGGAGTAACTAATTAACAACCACAAACACACCCAACTGATTGTGTTTGTCCTTATAGGCTGTGAAACGAAACAGTAGTCGAAGTAGAAGTAGAAGCTGAAGTAGAAGCAGAAGCAGAAGCAGAAGTAGAAACAGAAGCAGCGGGTAATAAGGACTATGAGGCACAACATAAATGTCACTCGCATGTCACTTGAAAGCTCAACGTAATTCAAGCACAACAATAACAACAACAAAACCAATTTAAAAGTCAAGGCGCACACACAGGTGTGCCTAAAGTTGGCGATGGTGCTGGTAACACGGCTGGTTAAGGTTATGTTATGGTAAGGATATGTGCGCAACAATGCGACAACTGTGAAAATAAACACGCGAAGGTAGTAATAAATATAAAGTTCGTGGTTACATTTAAACAAATTCAAAGTCAAATCAGTGAGCAAAAAGACCGAAAAACAAACAAACAAACAAAACAAATAAACAATAAAACACAAGTTAAATTTGTCGATGACAAAGAAAGTGTTGGAGGTGAGCGAAAAGCGGCCGGAAAGGTGTTGAAGAATGGTCAATGTTGTAATTGTGAATAAGTGTGTGTGTTGAACAATAAAAGCGCATAAAAATAGTGTTGACAACACAAGCATGATAAAAAAACACACACACAAACACACACACAAATGTAATGAGCAACAAATGTGTAAACCAACACAAAAATAATAACAACAACAATAATAATTCACCTTCGCTTTGGGCATTCTATAATAACGAATAAGAATGCCAAAGTCGTCGAAGGCGAAACAGAAGAACATGCAAAACGTTAAGAAGAAGCAGTGAAATAGCAAAAGCAAAGGCCAAATTTGAGTATATGTAAAACGATGCAACAACAATAATAATGATATTGTAAGCGCTGCCAAGCTAACGCCGTGCCAAAATTATTGCTTATATCATTGACCTGATTTGCAGTCGCTGCCTTATAATACACACACACACACACAGCACAACACAACCCTCTGAACACTCAACACAAAACAACAACAACAACAACAAATGCATACAATGTACTACAATATTATTGACAACATGAGTCTTGGTCGACGAGCTGTTCATTCTTTTGCCACACTCGTGCGCAACCAAAGCAAACACGTCAAGGAAAAAAATAATGAAAAACATGGCTTTGTTCGCAAAGCCAAAAAAGTCAGAAAGCCTCAAGCAAAGGCAAACAAAATACAATCATACATAGTATATATATGTATATAAGTATGTATGTAATAACAGTCGCACTTCTTGTACAAAAATGGTGGCAAGAAGAAGTTCATCTTCTTGGCCAAACCAAAGCAAATCGACTTGAAGGAGCCATGAGTTGGTCGTGCAATCACGCAGACCGGCGTCAATAGCGGCGCCACATGGCCTTCGTCGCCAACGTTATCGTTGCTGTTGTTGCTATTATTGTTGGTATTGGTGGCATTGTTGTTGTTGTTGTTGTTGTTGTTGTTGTTGTTGTTGTTGTTGTTGTTGTTGTTGTTGTTGTTGTTGTTGTTGTTGTTGCTGTCACTGCCCGCAGACAAGGCGTGAATGTCACGTGACATCGTGACTGAGTCTAGCACAAAAATCTCAAGATACGCTGTGAGAGATTCTCACACACTCTCTTTCTCTCTCTCACTCTCTCTATCTCTCTCTCTCTCTCTCTCTCTCTCTGTCTGTCTGCCGCTACTGCGTCTGCGCGCTACATTCAAATTCACATTTGTTGTCTTCTGAGCGAACTGAATGCATTTTCTTGAATGAAAATTTCCAAAACAAAAAAGAAAGCACAGAAAAGAGAGAGAGAGAGAGAGGCAAAAAAAGTAGTCTTAATGTAGGTATATATAAGAGAGCATGCAACTCGCGTGACTCAGCAAGGCTTACCTACACTGTCTCTGTCTCTTTCTCTTTGCTACAGCACCCTCTAACAGAAAACCAAAAAAAAAAAAAAAAAAAAACAAAGGCAATAAACCGTTACACATCAAACCAGCGACCAAACAAACACTCCTAACCCCCAGAAAAGTATCTTTAATACACATTTTACATGCCATGAATGACGCCAAAAAGGCGAAATGACTTTTTCGTTTTAGTTTCTTTTTGGTAGTTTTGTGTTCAGCTTGTTTTTTGTGTCTTGTCCCTTATGATTCGAACGTAGTTATTATTGTTATGTTATGTCAGTTTGTTGTATCTGTGTGTGTGTGTATATATGGCACGCCCACACGCTCAACTTCTTATTAGCATTACTTGTTCTGTTTGCTTGTGGTATAAACGCTTTTGGCAACCGAAACCGTTTGCACGTGCCAATTGGGTTCGTTCAAGTCTTTGCTCTTTTCATTTGCTACTGTTTGCCAATGGTGTGTGTATATGTGTGCCACTGTATGTGCGTGTGTGTGTGCCTTTAGTCACTTTTAGCACGAAAGGATTTCATTACTAAAACAGCAACAGCAACAACGCTTCGCTCTGTGCTTTCTTTGGGTGCGCCAAGCAAACTAAACACATTAAAGTCAATTTCTTATTGATTTTTTGCAATAACTTTGCGACATTTGCGTTGATTTGAGCGCCACGGCAAACGATTTGTTAGCTATTTCAATTGCATGGATTTGATTTTATGAAGTGTTGCAAAAAATAACTTATTGAGGAATACAAAAAAAGGTATCTGACAATAAACACCTCATTATAATTTTGTTGAAAGCACTGCTGCTCATGCTACGCGGCCACCCAGTGGGCGGCAAATAGACACACATGCACGCACATGCAAACACACACGCAAAATGGCAATGTTGTTGGCGTGGGTGGGCCACACACACACATGTACGGCAACAAATGAGCACGTTTATTTACTTAGTCGACGCTGAAAGCAACTCATTTATTAACAGAAAAATGCGAAAAAAATCACAAATTTTTTTCTTACTTAATAGAAACAAATTGCGCAAAGCTGTGAAATTCAATCGAGCAGCGTTCATAGCGTGAAATGCGTTGATAAAGATACTTTTAAAGCTTCAAAATTGTTTTTTTCTTCTTCTTCGACTCATCTTCATATTAATGTCTTGACAATTTGTTTGCTATGTCGCATCCTCAAGGACAATATTATTACGCACTCAATGCGCAATCATTTATTTACGAGCATTTTCAACACGCGCAGACAGACAGACGTACAGACTGAAAGACGTGCCGCATAACAAATTGACTGCGCGTCTCAACTAACCGCTGACATTCAAATAAGATATTAAAGTCGAAGCTGTGACATGAAAAACGGTTTTTCAAACACAACAAAAACTCTTTATATGAGCACATATAAAACTGCCCTCACCCGCCCTGTTGCAAGCACCTGTTGCATACTCGGCACACATATCTTTTATACTTTTCCACAACAATATGAAAATGACTTGCGTTTTAAGCAAAAGTTTAAATTATTCAACAAAAATGGCAAAAAAAAAAAAAAAAACAGTCGAATATGCAAAATTTTATAGTATTGAAAGAAGAATAAATAAAAATAAAAACTTTGCTCTGCCAAAAGTTCAATAACTTTATCACGTTTTCATATGCAAAACGAAACATATTGAACCAATTCGTTTGTTGTTGTCGTCTTTAAATTTGTAGCCAGTTTTGTAGCTACTAAATTCAGTGGGTCAAATCAGTGCTCAAAGCCAATCAAAACACATTTGAATACTTTAGCAGTTATGTTTATACATATACATATATATGCGTGCGTACGAACAACAGTTATGTTTGTTAGATTTCTGATTCATAAATTTCAAGTTCGGTTAGAAATATTTGCAACTCACTCTGGACGCTGACTTTTTTCGTGGATCGTATGGGATCGGTTTGGATCGGCAAATAACAAAATCTTTCAGTTTTGATTGACAGAACAATACATGTGACACACAAAACACGCGTAAAACATGTAAAAAACACAATAACAAAAAAAAAATTTCAATTTATATTTAATTTCTTTGTTTATATAAAAATAGATATATTTTTAAGCAGCGCTAACTATGATCGATGTTATCAAGGGTGTATGAAGCGCTTGTTAAAATCAACATACATTTTTTTTACTGTTAACAATAATTCAATAGAAATCATACGGCAGCATTTTGTTTTTAATGACAACAGAATGATTGGGACAAATTTAAAGACACAAGTTGTGAAAAAAAGAAAACATTTCGGTATACGAATTAAACAAAATCGCATAAAAGAGATTTCTGGCGCAAGAGAATTGAAATTTGGTCGATTTCGGGCAGAAATTCGGAAATTTCCAGCTCAAAAACGTATAAGTAATATTCATATTGAAAGTAGTTTAGTAATATAAAGATAAGAAAAGGTGTTCGAAAAATACTAGAAATACACCAAAATTGACCTAACAACATTTTCAAGACACTTTCGGATTAAAATCGATGCCATAATTTCTTATAGATATTAACTCATTATTACCTTTGTTGTAGTTGTTGCAGTATGGCTTTTTGAAACTATAAGTTATGCTTGTTTGGTGTTGTTCTTGTAGTTATCGTTTTTCTAATACATATAAACAAAAAATAATAATTATTTAAATTGAACTATTTTAGTTATAGTTGCAGTTGTCATTGTTGTTTTTATAGACTATATTGAAGTATCCTGGCGTTCTTTTGTGATTGATTAACTTTAATTGTTTACTTTTGTAAATAGGATTGCCTTTATGTTCTGAAGTCGTTGATATACACACATACACAGCTATTTACATATACATTTGCGCATTAACACTGTAGTAAAAAATGAATTATTAAATTTTTATTTATAACAAATATATGCATATATTTTTTAAGTTGTTCGTATTTTAATTATCACTTTATAATCGTTGAGTGCAATTATTTTGATTTCAAGATTTTTTTTTTTCCAAGTTATTAATTATTCATTGTTATTGTTGTAATTAGTTTTGTTTTTTTTTTTTTATTTCTTTCAACAGAACTCGTTTGCATTGCACACATTAAACACTATGTACTGAAAAACAAATTCAATTGAATTAATTAATTAAGAAATCCTTTTGTTTGTTCACTTTAGTTTAAGTAATTTTTTTTTTGTTTTTGTTGTTTTTTGTTTTCGTTTTCTGCATTCAATGTGTCGCTTTGGCATTTGAGTTGCTTAATTAATTGAAATAAAATTTTTCATTACAAAATTTTTTCTTTACTTGTCGATTGCACATAAAAACATGCTACGAATGCGAACAAGTCTTGAACGTATGTGCGACGGGCACCGGAAGACGTTAGAGGAGCGCGCGTTCAATGATCGTGTCGGCGCGGTTGTATTAGGTGTCCGATATAGGTCTGACTCTATCTAACACACTTACTAAGCGTACGGCGATATTTGGGGAATGCGACTAACAACTAAGCGTTCTGTGTGCGGTGCGGTGCGTGTGCTGCTGCTTTAAACCGTTGGCAATGACTAACGTCGAACAACTGACAGTGGGATTAAAATCGTCGGCTGACTAACTAATATCATAGACGCAGTCGTTAACCATCAACGTCGCTGTCGTCGCTCAGCCTCTCAACAACAAGTAGACGACAGCGTCAGCTGTCAGCCGAAGCTCGAAACGAGCGCTATAGCCGAGCCAAACCGAACTGAGCCGAAGTAGGAATTTGCTGCTGCGGCTTACGTTGACGTTGACTGTGCGACAAAGCAACCTGTGCTGATGTGAAGACACGAGACTATGACGATCATTTGTATGTGTGAGTTTTGCTTTTTGGTTTTTTTTGTTCAGTCATTATTGTTATTGTAATTTTACGACTTTTGCTTTTGTTGTTACTGCTGTTTGTTGTTGGGTTGTTATTATTATTGTTCACTACGATTACGACTTTATGCGCGGCCAAGCCAAAGGACGGAAAGAGCAGAGGTTATAACAGCAAACAAAACTGCCGCCTCCGCAGCTGACGTTGATAATGATGATAATAATAACAATGAATTTATTGTTTTTTTATAATTCATTAATGCATTATTTTTGCCTAATGTACAGATAAAATTGCACACATTAAACACACTAACAAATAAGGAAGAGCTAAAGAATTTCATTGCAAAAATATGTTGAAAATTCACAAACCAAGTAGACTACTTGTTCATATACCACTCAATATATCAATCATTCGACCGCCAATAAACAAACCGCTCTGCGTCATTCTCTAACAAATTTGATTATCACTTCATTTCCAAGGAGGACGCATAACTTTCAGCTTCTGAAATCTCATCGTCGGCAACTCTCTCAACTCTTTAGTTGAACGCCGTTAAACACACACACACACATACATGCAATTTCGCCTTCGATTATAGCGTCGTGCGCCACACGCATACGAATTGCGTTTAATGTACGAAGTAGACAAAAACATCATCACATCACACACTCATCATCATCGCCAACAACAACATCAATATTGTCAGGTTAGTGTGTGCGTCGGATTACTTCGGGTGGCTTTACAAGTCTTTACGAATACTTGTCGCACTTGTTTCTTGCACACGACAAACTAAAAAAATAGTTGCCCATCCAATTTGATATTCACAGTTCGTCTGAGAGTGCGTTTGGGTTTTTTTTATTTTTTTCTCACATTGAATTCATGGTCAAACTTGCCTTGACTTTTCTCTTACCCTTCGCTTTCGTTGTATGTAAAAATTATCGTGCGATATTTGCGGAGTTTTTGGCTACAAACATGCGGAAGAAGAAGACACTGAAGCAGCAACGACAACGACAGCAGAAGTCTTATTTGTAGTTGTAAGTTCGGTTATTCAATAGTGTGCTATAGTTTATTGTTGTTGTTGTTTTTTTCTTGTGCGCATAGTTTAGGAATATTATTTCGTTATTTGGAAACTTTGCCTACGAAAGTCTTCACTAAGCATTTTCCACAAACATATTTCAGTGTTGGAATTTTTATAACTTTTACTGCTTTGGATTATTAATTAAAATTAATAAATCAAATCGTTTCGTATATCGAACAATCAATCGAACAATCAATCAAACTGTGCAAGTGTATATATTTTTTAATTACCCTTTTCCATTTACGATTTCAAATATAGAATGCAATAAATAAACAAAATATAAAAAACATTTGATTGAAAAATCAAGTAAACTGAAATCTCCATCAAATGAGTTCAAGAGGTATTGATAAAATCAACTCACAAATATTTCAACCCTTTCAGTCACAAAAGACAGACAAATCAAATATCCGCTGTCATAAGCCCCATATTGAAGAGCAAAGCTTTAGGATTATGGCACATAAATGATGCCGGCATAAAGCACGAGTATACGTTGCGCACACACACACATACATATAACATACACCGGATTCGATTATCAGAATTTGGCGTCATTTTCAGACAACTTGAATTTTGATTAAATTAAACCAAACGATAAATGCGTACAGAACTGAGGGTACAACCAACACATACAAACGCGCATTTAAGAATGCCAAGTATACTTGTTGAGGGGTCAGGTCAACAACATCGCAGACGTTTTTGTTCACGTTCTATTGAATTGTAGATGCAACAACGAATAAGCAAAAAAAAACACACGAATTTCATGTGTGTAATTTCATTGAGCATATTTCCACATGCCTACACACACACACACAAGAGCGCTTAAATGCCTATAATGCAACACCAACACCCGCAGCCAGCCACACGACATCATAAACTCGAGATGAGCGCTACTCTATTTTTGCTCACATGATGCTTGCGCTCACAGACCAATTGCAGAGTACATAGAAGATGAATCAATGAGAATAAATGAGCGTGCTTGAATGGCTGAGCGTAAGACAACGTGTGTGCGCGTATGTGTGTGTGTGTGTGCAAGTGTAATTGCCGCTCTTTCTTGTGCGCGCACACAAACATTGTGTACGCTACTGACGCCTACCACCCACCACCACCACCACCGTCATTCATCCATCATCAACACCGCTACCACCAACAGCTTGTCTAGCAACGAGAAAATGCCGCGCGCCTGCTGTGGAATTATGTCATATTTCAACAGCAACAACAAAAAAAAATAACAAGAAAATAAAGCAGCACACAACAAAACGTGTAGCAAAAAAACAACAACAACAACAACAAAGCAACCAAACCAAAATTGTTAAATGACGACAACAACAACAAATACGATACCAAAAAATTTAATGATAAAAGTGAAAATTTGTAACAGATTTGTTAGTTGGCGGCAGCGGCGGCGGCGGCTCCGTTTTATGCCATGCGAGTAAGTTTCGGTTCGTTAAGCTGATATTTTGCTATCGCTCATTGTTGCTGAGCTTTGTTATTGTTTCGTGTTATCAACTTTGCTGATTAATTGACGTTGACTTAGCGCTTGTTTTTGTTGTTGATGTTGTTGCCAAGCGTCTAATATGGTCAAAACCCTTTTAGTGCAACAGCCTCTCAACTAGTAACAGCAGCAACTGACAACGCGCGAAAACCGCCCAAAGCGGCAGACGGCGGGCAGTGGGCCGCAGAGGGGCGTCATGACGTTAGAAGCTGTCTAGGCGCTTGATTTATCGCACATAATTGCCGCACAGTAATGCAATTGTATGTGAATTTGTATCTGTAGTAACTAAAACAGTAACTAAATCAGTTAAACGAGCGCACGAGTCGCGCTTATTAAGCTGACCAGCCGACGCGACCGTTTCGAACGACTCGCCAGGCTGACAGACAGTCAGACAGACAGGCAGGCAGACAGTCAGCATGCTTGCTCAACGCTTAAATGTCGACAATGTTTTACTGAAAACACGTTTTTATTATAAATCGCGCTATTATTTTATTTTATTTATTGTTTTTTTGTTATTTTATTTTTTTATTGTTTATTTTTTGCAACAATTGAAGGCGGAAACCGACACTTGAATACGTTAATATGTCGCCCGTGTTTTGCTCTAATATATATACTATTTTGTTACGTAGCTACGCGACGCGCTGCTCTTCGTTAGATACTTTGAAAAAAAAAAATATATAAAAAAAAGCAAATCGCGTGAATGCTTTTTTTTTTCCTCTTCTTTTCTTAAACAAAAAAATGGTCACGGTTTATTTTATTTTACACTTTATTGCCAAAGAACGCAGGCACACACACACAGAGATACCCACGTATGCAAATTATGTTCTTACACGCACGCACTTTTATTAAAAAATATATATCTACATATTTTATGCACATTTACTTTAGCGGCACGAAAAAACGTGTTAAAAAACGCAGGAGCAGCAGGAATATTATTTGCTTCTTCTTCTTCTTTCACTACTTCGACTTTTTTTGCACTTGCGACGTTTGCTACTTCTGCTGCTGACGGCCAAACGCAGACAGACAGACACAAAACTCAAATGAGACACGGCGAACGCGCAAAGAGCTGCCGAACCGAAAATGGCCAAGAAAAATAAACGAACGTACGGACTCACATGAGAGCGCATGCAAAAACACAAGAGCGCAAGAGAGCGACACAGAGAGAGCGCATAATGTAAGCAGTTGGTAATGTCAGATAAATTTAAGAAACAGCAAAAGGTAAACCAAGGAAAAAAATGAAATGTTAAAAGAAAAAAGAGCTTAACAACGCGTAAAAGAGCGCCAATTATGTGAAGGCAAGTAAGTATTAAAGCAGCATAAGCGACAGCTGACACGACTCTAATAGTATCAACGATTAAAAGAGTTAAAGAAAGGCAACAAAACATATATTTTATATATAAACATATATGTACATATATTTTTCTTCAAATGTTGCGTCACGCGCGCGCCAACTTTCATACACGTGCAAAGAGCGAGCGAGCGTGCAAGAGAGAGAGGGTGGCATGGCTGCGTGCTAGTGAGAAGACATACACCGCCCAGGCGTATATTTGGACTCAATGGGAGGAGAGAGTATTTTGCAAATACCGGCTTCGCTTTTGCTGTCTGTCGTCAACTGCACGCTCGCGCCGTCATGAGGCAATTCTTTGCTCTTATCAGTTAAATACGTGAGCGTCGTGCGTTTATCTGAATGTTTTGCGCTCTCAGCCGCAGGCATTCTCTTATTGTGTACCGCGAACTCTTAGCTATGTAGTGCGTGAATGAGGGTTGTCGCCTTTAAGCACGGCACTGGTCGTGTGTGTAAACAGCAGGGGGGTCAGACACATATATAAAAGAGCCGCCATTCGTTATAAGACTTTATTTTCATTGACTGTTCATATTTGTCACGCTCAATAGAAATTTATGCACACTGAACCCCCTTTGTTGCGCCACTGCTGCAGTTGTTTATAAGCGTGGTACGCTGCTGCACTCTTCTTAGACTCAATAAGAAAAACAAGTCACTCGTTGCCACATTTGTCTCATTGCACAAGTGTAACGTTGCGCGTTGGCACTCAGATGAGCATGAGCATGTTGTATCTAGATACTTGTTTGTACATGCTGAGTTGAGTAGCACAACTCAGCTACTTTACTGACATTATGTCATCTTGTCTTGTCAACAAGAAGCGCTCTCAGCGGCGGTGGCAGCAACTACAAGTCTTAGCTTGTCTTGTGTTTATTTGTTGTTATCGTTGTTGTTGTTGCTGTTCTTGTTGTTTGCAGTTCGTTATTTGCTTGTCGTTGCTCATGTTGTTGCCACCAAACATTCTTTGCTTCTGCTTCTGCTTCGCCCTTTTTTTTCTTCATTAATTTGCTTTGCAAATGTGTTTGTGTTGAGGGTGAAAAGCACCCTTTGCTTACACAAAAGGACGATGCCAGGATACGCACAACTGCGGTGTTCGGTCAACGGCTGTGTTGGTCATTTGAGTTGTTCGTTACTTGGCGGAAATGCGCCGGAAATGATTTCACCTTTTGATAAACTTTTTTCAGCACTTAAATTTAACTTCTTTTAAAATGCGCGCAACATAAAAACTTATTAAAAAAATATAAAAAAAATGGTTTAAAATTTCAAATAAAACAAAAGGTTAATGAAAAAGTTCCAAAATTCCAAAAAAAAAAAAAAAGTATTAAACTTCTTCATTTCATTTGCATTTTGTTTAAAATAAAATGAAGTCAACACTCAATTGTCCATCATCATGGACATGGCAGCGAAACAACGCATTAGCAATTTCACAACTTGGCAAATACGAAAAAAAGTTCAAATAAAATTTTCATTATTTGTAATTAAAAATCGATACGCATACGAAAAATTATTACGAAAACTTGCATCAAATAACGTTCCAACCTTCTCAACCAACAAACACAACAATAACAACAACAACAACGTGCAACGCATTCGGTCAAAGCCAAATGTTATGCAAGCACAACTTCTTGAGCCGCTGCTGCTGCTCCTCTGCTTCTTCTATTACCATTGCTCATTGACGAAGACAAGTGTTATTTGACAAACGATGCCAACGTCATATGACAATGTCAAAAGTAATGAGAAACGTGTCATTGCATACGTTTGTTTGTGTTGGTTTTTATTTTTTTTTTTTGTGTCATCAATGAAGACACACAAATAACAAACGTAACGGTTAAACGCAACTTGACTATTCAAAATAAAAGAAAAAACAAATTTACATTTCACCTTGAATGATTTTAAATAATATTTATGCGCATTGGATGCCTTCAGTTACACGCACACACACGCACACGCACACACATGCACACGCTTGCGAAAAAAACAAGCGACAAGTTTGTTCGCAATCGAAATTGAAATCGAAACCGAATCGAAATACAAAGCAAAGCAAAGCGAAGCTGAGTGAATGATTGTTGATGTGTGTGTATGTGTGTGTATGTGCAACAAGCGGCTTGTTGTGGTGACGGCGGCATAGGCTGCGGGAGCGCGAAAGAGACGGCAAACGGTAAAGCCAATTTGGTGTATTTGGTTAACGGCAACGCATATAAATCGATTAATAAATTTCGTAAATGAAAATCAAACCATTAAAAATGACACCACCAACAACGACAACGACAACAATAACAACAAAACGAAGCAACAACAACAATAATGAACAACAAAATAATATACGTATACGAATTCGGGTTACGTCGATCATTTGTTGTTGATGCTTTTGACCATGTTGTTGTTCATTTGTTTGTATTTTTCTTGTTACTCATGTTGTTGCTGTTGTTGTTGTTGTTGTTGTTTGCTTGCTTCTTTCTCATACAAGTGTCTCAATCGTAATACGCAATACAAGACTTTGAAATAAAAAATTTAGCTCAAAGCAATGTGAGCCAATAAGAAATTAAATAAGCCAAACTGAATGAAAGTTGTAAAAGATACATTGCCCGGATATCCGAAATGCGCTTCACTGGCATGTCTTTAATTAACTTAAAGTGTCATTGCGTGTTAATGTGCGCCCTAAGCTCGTGTAGTTAGCTGACTAAGCTCACAGACAGTCAATTCTGTGAATTATAATATTACGCATACGCCACCATTTCCGCACAACCTTTTCTTTACCATAATGTGTGAGACTCACTGTGAGTTTTGGTTTTTTTTTTTCGCTTAATTGTGTCTTTTGTTGTAATTGCGCATTATGTTAAGCTGATCAATTACAATGCCGTGTGTATTTAATGTTAAACGCTCAGCGTTGACAAATTCAATTTCGCTTTCAATTGCCAATGGCGAAAAGACAAAGAAAACAAAAAAACACATAAGTAAAAAAAGGAAAAAAAAAATGTGTTAAAGAAATTGAAGTCAAGGGCGTCAAAATAAGCCGTCGAACGTTAACAATATCTATTAAAAATTACATGCTTGAAATGTCGTCAACAACGACGATGACAACGACGACGTCGACGTTGATGTTGACAACACAAAGGCAAAGCAAGTCAAGTCAAGTCGAGTCGTGTCGAGTCAAATCAATCGTTTGCTTTGAACTATGTTATTTGCCTGGTTAGCAATTTTGCGCATGCACACACACACACACACATATGAAAGCAAGAGTGACCCAGAAAGTATTGAAAACGAAGGCAATGATGGTTTTTTAAACAGGAACTTAACACGGATCTCTTTCTTTTCTTTAACAATAAACAGTCGTATGTAGTGCATGTATTCTTATACAACATATGTCTATTCATTATTAAAAATATGTTCTTGAAAAATTAAAAGTTTACGATTAAGACAACTTGAACCAAAATAAATTCCAATTGGGCGCTATGATGACAGGCATAATAATACAATGCTGTCTTTTGTAATCTTTTAACAAAATTAGAGTATCGTTGAAATTCTTAAGAAACACGCCTATTACTTCATAGGACCACCTTTTTGTTGTTGTACTTGTTGGTCTTTAATGCACGTCAAGTGAATTCAAGTCAACGAACGAACGAACCTTAGCGCATTAGCAAGGCATGCACGGACATACAGATACA